>JAPYXD010000710.1:21200000-21692500 GCA_030998225.1 Diplolepis rosae
TCGGTCACACGTGCAATTTTTTTTAAGTTTCTTCCTTTGTATTTTTTATAGAAATAAATTCTCACTCATGAGGACTCCAATCTCAGTCGAAACGTTTGAAAATATGAAACTTTGAGTTACATTTTTTCTGGACCCTAAAGCCAACTAGGAACATCAACAATATTTGAATATTAATACGTCCTAAGGGTCGATATAAGTCCTGTTCCACTATTATTAAAAGTATTGTTTTTCATAATTTTTAATTTTTTTCATGAAAAGTAGTGTTTCTTCTTTTATAAGAAACGACTGATAACACCATTTTTCAAAATCATAGAAAAAACTTTTTTTTCCAGAGACCTGATTTTTGGCACGAAAACTAGTTTAAATGAATTTTTGTTCTTGGTAAAATAAAATTGATGTTTTTGTTTTCACGCATTAGTTTTTCGTATACACATACTTTGTCTACTATTTCAAGAAGCTTTCCCTGTTGCAACTCGGGTGCTCTGGATTAGTAATGCTACGCATCCCTAAATTTTCCACCACGGGTGCTCGTCTTACTTGGGGAAGAAATACAAGAATAAAGAAAGAAGACCCCTGTTGCACGCGTATAGAAGTCTTAGAAAAGTTTGAAGCTGCGTACACGTGCTACAAAACCTATAAAAACGCAACAAAGGGACATTCTAGGATGCACTTCTACGTGCATTGCAGTAACATTTCAGCAGATGTTCCTCCAAAAAAACGATACTATATAAATTACATCAAAATTTTTCCCATCTCGCATGCAACGAATTTCGGTTACCAAAATATTTTGTTCCACCTGACACTCTTTTTTCGTTTTTTCTAAATACGAGGGTTTGATGAATCGATTTTTCATATTTCAAGCCTGAAAAAATTCTCCAGTAATTATTCTTTGGCGAGTTGAATTTCAAAATTAATAAATCAAATAAATATTTTTATAAGATACCAGACGATTAAATATAAATATTTCACAGATAATATTATAGTGGATGCTATATCTGATGCCAATAGATAACACCTTGCGTAGTAGAAGATACAGTTTGCATTCCACGCACTAGAATTTTTATCGTACGAATTACCATGAAAAGTAAAAATAAAAGTATTGAATGTGATGACATCTTGTAAGGTAATAAATATACAGCACATTGTGTCCCATGCCATAATTATATTGTACCGAGTGCTATACAGTTTCTTAATTTGAAATTCTTACAAGAAATGTCTCTCTGTGAAGAGTCTAAAATAACAAAACGGTAAAATTAAGGCCATGGATCAAACAGTACATCTGACTAAATCAATAAATTCCGTTTTACACAAGATTTTTCCACAATAATGAATTTTTTTTAATAAAGGACATATTAGCGGATGGCTATAGACTTCAATTAGTTCTGAACAATAAAAAATAATTTCTGTTTTACCGACATTACAATTTTTCAAATTGTTCAGAACCATTTAACGCCTGCAGTCATCTGCTAATATGTCCTTTATTATGTCCTAAAGTTTCAGCTAAAAAATTCATTATTGTGAAAAAATGATTTTATTGATTTAGTCAGCTGTACTAATTGATCCATGGCCTTCAGTATTAAATTGGCAAAAGTGTGTTGAAATAAAAAAAAAAAAAATGCAAAAATTAAGAGTAATCAGAGGTTCAATGAAATATGTTGTAAATATCTGCTTCTGCCTAATAATAAGAATTTACTGATGGCCTTGGAAGGTAAGTTGGTAATGCGAAGGTTGGTGAAGATCTTTAAGCCTTAAGTATCAAGAAAGGGAATACGTATAACAATTTGAATATTTATAATGTTCGTATGCATGCAACCAATGGACGGAAATATCGGGGCTTGAGAGCCAAGATGGCCATGAAAATCCATCATAAAATGTAATATTATTAAATTTGTTACGCCTCCTAAATGGAATTAGTTCTCAAAGCGTGAGTTACTCTGTTACTTATATTTTTTTTAATTATAAAATAAAGATGCATGAAATTAACATGAAATTACATTTTTTCATAAGTGATTACATTATTAGAAATTTCTATCTGAATTTTTCGAAAATTGAAACTGAAATTATATGTAGCTATAATTTTATAAAATTAGGATAAAATTTAAGAAAATTTAGTTACTTTTTAGTAAATTTAAGTAAAAATCTCTTGATTTTCAGTTAGAAATTACTGAATATCACGGTACCTGTGTCTGAAAGTTATGAAACTTGCAAAAAACATGTGACTGAAAATTCTCTCATAGCTTGATTATTTTAAAATCAGTTTCATGCAAATCCTGTATCGCAATATAAAGAAACAATTCCGAAAATTCAGTAAATTTCTCTCTAACTTAAAAAAATTTTTGATGGTTTCACGAAATTTTCTTTGATATAAAAAAATAGACTTACACTAAAGAAACGTTTTTTTAATCAGACATTTTTTTTTCAATTTAAAGTGATTTTTTCTCTGGCCGAATATCAAAGAGATGTAACACATAAGTGAAGTTTTATACTATTAAAGTTTCGTAAAATTGAGATAAATTTAGTCACTTTTTAGTAAATCTATCAGAAAATGTTTCAATTTTGAGTCAAAGATTTCTAAATATTTCGATATTTGTATCTGAAAATTCCGACAGCTAAATAGAAAAAATTTTACGTTCCAGGTAACTGAAGATTTATACAGTTATATGTAAATGGAAATTCCATTAGAGTTTAGTTTTTCAAGATGAATTTAATAAAAACTCTATTACAATTTCGTTACTTTAAGATTTTAGATAAATTCAATAAAGCTTCGTAATTTGAAGAAGTATTTAATATAATTTTCCGTAACATTTGTAACTTAAAAATTTCCTGAATATTAGAACATTTCTAATAGTGTATTAAAGAATATCTCTGATTTTTAGAAATATTAATCACCATTTTTAATTCTGAGACATGTTTTTCACTGAAACTTTTTCCAAGATTCTGAAAGATTCTAATGCTCTGATTATAACCTTCTTCTATTGGATGTCGAACAGTGAATTTGAAAATCATGAAAAATGATTTGATGATGTGAAAAATCATTTCTGCTTTAATTTATAATTATAGGAAGCCTGCAGGATAGAACCCTTACACTAATGGAATACCTGGACAGTAAAAGATTAAGACATACATGAAACAGAATTAGAAAACCAATCAGCTAACATTGCAAAAAAACAAATTATAGAAAATTCAGAAAATTTTAATAAATGATTTCAAGTTAATTAGTTAAATTTAAAATTTCTGCCACTGCAGTCGACCGGCAATCGAAATACCTGGTCTCGAATCCCAGCGCAGTCGAAAGCGTCTTTTTTTCCACAGAAAGAATGCAAATTCTTTAAATTTTAATAAAACTTTTACACAATACTTTTCCTAACCATGACTATTTAAGGGGGGTTTCTACCTTGTGCGGCCGAATAAACATGCTTTTTTTGAAAACTTTTTTTTGAGAAGTTTTTTGAGATAAACACTGGAAATTTTTTTCAGTTGTAGGTACATGTTTATTGTACAAGTACAAAAAGTTTAAAGTTAAAATATGCAGGGGGGGGGGGGGCGGCCATCGAGCAATGGCGGCGCGCCGGACGAATTTTCCCTACTTGCGGAAGTCCTGCCGCTGCTTGAAATGACCTGAACCACAAAAATGAAATTTTTTATTGTTCTTTATCCTTTTATCTATGGCTGGAACTAGGATTTTGAAAAAAAAATGAAAAATGAAGGAGCAATGCGATGTTGACTAAAAAACTCAATTTTCACCTACTTTTTTCAATGCAAATTTTCATGTTTAATGAAAAAAAATTAATATTTTTTTAAGATTCTAGTTCGAGCTATAGCTAAGCCCTTGATTGACTGTTAAAAATTTCGTGGCTATTGCTCAACTCGTCTGGCTTAAATCACTTCCGCAAGGCCAAAAAATATAGTTTTGAGAAAAACGCGTTCAAAGTTTTGCTTCTGTATAAAGTGAAAAAAAACTTTTTGTACTTGTACAATAAACTTGTACCTACAACTGAAAAAAAATTTCAAGTGTTTATCTTATAATACGTTCCCCAAAAAAAATTTCTAAAAAAAGTACATTTTTTTGGCCGAACAAAGTAGAAACCCCCCTTAAGATTTTACAATTTAGGATTTTCAAACTTTTCACTGAGTTTGAATTGACCAAATATCACAATTCATAATTTCAAAAATATAAAAATATTTGAAAAAAAATAATTGAAATTCTGATTCGAATTGATTATAAATAATAAAGTGAAAGTGGATATAAATTTGGAATTTTAAAATCCAGAAATGATGATGTTTGGAATATAGTGTTGTTGTCTATCGTGAGTTCATCTGCCTCTAAAAACAAGTTCTTGGTGAAGCGACTGCAGCGCTTCTTATCCGTCATTATGGACCTCCTCTCTTGCGGTAATAAAAGGTCAACGCTCTCCTCAATCTTAAAGCAGCAAGAGAGCCATAACTAGATTCTTAAAGGGGAATACATAGTGTCGCTGATGGCATCCAACAACTGGACCTAAACTGTTAGACACGATGAATTCCGCATATCATCCATGTCTAGTCAGTTATGTGTTATATAGCTGCTAGGCTAGATTTAGGCCCTAAGAATTTAAACTCTAATAATATAAAATTTCTAAAATGATCGAGGCAGGTATGGACCATGCATTCTGCTTTGTAAAAAATCTATACCTGCATTCAAACGACCTCGTAGAGATATAAAAGGGTCTCCCTTTTCATCCGAATCACTGGAGTTTCTCTGAGAAGAAAGAAAATCTCTAAGGTGCCCCTATTTCCGTTTTCCCGCGATCAATAGGGGTGCATCACCAAAAAGGGCGCGTTTATTGTAAAACCTTCTTTTAGCGGGAAATATCGTTACACGTTTCATATTCACCTTTCCTCAAATTACGGTAGAATCCTTATTCCAAATTATAGACATTATTTTGCAGTGGTCAATTTAATATCAACATTTTATTTTTAAGTTATTTTTATGTTTATCTCAGTAGAAAAACAAGTCTTCGAGAACAAATGCTTAATTATACTTATTTTAATTTACTTTTTATTATTTTATTGATTTTTTATCCGGTTGAGATTTTTAGATCATCATACAGGAAACCAATTTTTTAAAATGGTGGGATTTTAATAAATGAGAGCATTTCTCCTGGGAAGTAGATTCTCTAAAACTTAACCGCATCAAAATTTTGGCAATAAGTTAATTGATGAAAAATATAGTTATTTTTTGAAAAAATTATTTTCTCATTATTTGAAGCGATTAAAAATTAATGTTTAAGGATCGATTTCTGTCAAAAACAAATAATTTTTGTATGAAAAATAATCTTCTCCCTTTTGAACGATATCATTAATAATAATCCCAGAGAAAGATTTTAAATAAAACATTTTTTTTTTATGTCTTAAGGTAGTTGATCCACGAAAATTAGACCTCGGGCAAAAATAGATAATTTTACTTTCAAGAATAGCAATATTATTATTGAAGGGCTATTTTCAAAGAGAAAAGGTTATTTAACAAGAAATAAAAATAATTTTATTATTAAATTTTATTTTTGCCCAACTTTTTTTCTTATCGCTTCGAGCCAAATTTTAAAAAATTATGCGATTTTAATAAATTACAAATCACTTTTTCAAGAAAAAGATTCCCTGCAACTTGACCATTTCCAATTTTCGAAAATGAATAAATTATTATCAAATTCAGTAATTTGTTTATAAAAATTTCGATTTGAATAATGCTTTTTTAAGGGTTTCAGCCATTAAAGAATTTATTTTTAAAAATCCGAAACGATGAAGTTGTGGGAAATCTTTTCTCTGAAAAAATGATTCATGATTTATTAGAATCGCATAATTTTTTAAAATTTGGTAAGAAGCGATAAGAAAAAAAGTTGGGTCGAAAATAAAATTTATTAATAAAATTATTTTTCTGTGTTTCCAATTTTTTTCTTGTAAAATAATCTTTTCTCTTTTAAAATAGCCCTTCAATAATAATATTGCTATTCTTGAAAGCAAAATTATCTATTTTTGCTTGAGGTCTAATTTTTGTGGATGAAAACTACCTTAAGCAGAGGGGATCTGCCACCTTTAATATTTTTATTTTTGAGTTTAGACTTTTTATATAATTTTTTAAATGTTTAGTACCTTTATTTAGAAAGGTTTTGGAGGTTTTCAAAAGTTCCAGCACCTTTATGTATTTTTAAACGACATTGTAAAAAGCAGAATGACCAACCTCGGAACAAATGGATGTTTCTCAAATTTATTTTCTTTCAAAATGACGACGTTTCTATGACACTATGTCATCCTCTTGAGGTCAAAAATACATTTTTTCAGTATTTACTCTGTAGTCATTAAATCCTTCTACATTTGCACAAAACATCAGAGCTAACTATTTGTAAAATTTGTCACAATTTTGTCAAAATAAAATTCAAATTTTGTCATATTTTAGTTCTGATGCTTTGTGCAAATGTAGAAGGATTTAATGACTACATAGTAAATACTGGAAAAAATGTATTTTTTATCTGAAGAGGATGACATAATGTCATTGAAACGTCATCATTTTGAAAGAAAATAAATTTGAGAAACATCCATGTGGTCTGAGGTTGGTCATTCTCCTTTCCCAATGAAGAAAATTATTCGGACGTAAAATCATCTTTTTAATATAATTTTTAGACTAAAAATTCTGAGTTTTTTGGACATTTTTGGACTTTGAATAACTTTTTTGTTTTTTAACTAATTGTCATGATTTTTTGTTATCTTGTTCTTTTCGGATATGGAAAATAAGGTAACACGACTGAAAGAAAATTACAAATAAAATAAAGTAATAAATAAAAATATCCCAAAATTATAAAATGAATTTTTTGTAGTTATTTTTTTTAGCTAGAGTGCTTTTCATGCCCAAAAAGTTGCTACACATTGTAAGGAACAAAATAAAGAATCATGACAATTGGTTGAAAAACAAAAAAGTTATTCAAAGTCAAAAAATGTCAAAAAAATGCCCAAAAACCTCAATATATTTAGTTTAAAAATACATAAAGGTGCTGAAATTTAAAAAAAAAACCGAAAGACTATATAAAAGAGGTTTTCCTGTGGAGAAAAAAATGTCAGATGCCAGTGTAGTTCGGTTGGTTAGAGCAGTCGACCCGGGCTCGAATCCCGGCACAGTCAAATGCGTCTCTTTTTCCACAGAACAACTTAAAATTCTTAAAATTTGAATTAAAACATTATATGGAAGGTCTAAACTCAAAAAATAAATAAATATTAAAGATAGCGGATCCCCTTTAATACAAGAAGTTTAATTTTGATATTCGATATATGTATAAATTGGCTTTAGGGTCCAGAAAAAATGTAACTCAAAGTTTCATATTTTCAAACTTTCGACTCAGGTTGGAGTCCTCATCAGTGAGAATTTATTTCTATAAAAAATACAAAGGAAGAATCTTAAAAATTGCCCTTGTGACGGATAAACATTGTAGTAAAAATGTGATATAAGAATTGCAGGTGTGAAAATAAAATTGGACTAAGTAACTAAATTTGCGATACAGTAAAACTGTAACAAAACTGTACAAAAAATTTTTTTCCGTAAAATTGCTAAAGAGAACCTTAAAGAAACATTGTAATAAAATGATATAAATGAATTATGCATGTGAACCTATAAAATTGGTCTAAACTGAATTGTAATGAACTGTACAGAAAAAAAGTTTCCTATAAAAATACAAAGGAAGAAACTTGAACAATTTGAAACTGTGACCGATGAAAATTATGTTAAAAATGATGTAAAAGAATTGCAAGTTTGAAATTAAAAAATTGGTCTAAATAACTAAATTTGCTAAAAGGTAAAGCTGTAAAACCTTAATTTGAAAAAATACCAACAAGAGAGACTTAAAAGTAACACGTGTAACAGATAACAATAAATTTTGGTTAACCGATATGAATGAATTCTACAAGTGAAACTATTAAAATTGTCTAAACTAAATGTAAAAAAATGTAAAAAAACTTGTACAGAAAAATTTCTTATAAAAAGACAAAGGAGGAAACTTGAAATCTTGAACGTGTGACCGATGAACATACTGTTAAAAAATGATGTAAAAAAAATTGCAAGTTTGACACTATAAAATTGGACTAAATAACTAAATTTGCGATACAGTAAAACTGTAACAAAAAAAACTGTACAAAATTTTTTGAAAGAATGTAAGAACTGAGTTTTCATTATTTCTGGACCCTAAAGCCAATTTATACATATATCGAATATTCATCAAAGGGTCGATACAAGTCCAATCTATAATTAATTTAATTTTGATATTTTAAACATAAAACTGTTACAGAAAATTCTAATTTTCAAACTAAAAATCTTCGATTTTAAATTCGGAGCTAATTTCTAAATAACCTTAATTGAGAACTATTTGTGTTACAATACAAGTATATTACTGACTTACAACATTATGTAATTATCGAGGAAAATGAAAAAAATACGAAATTTAAATTTTGTGACAGGTTTTTGTTGTAGGATAAGCAAAAAATGAATTCCTTCTCTAGAAAGATTTTTTTAGATGACTCATGAAGATTTTAGCAAATCTAAACTTCCTTCACGAATCATTTAATTCATTTTCATTGTTCGTGAGTCTTTAGAGTTGTTTTCTTTTCATTGGTCTCGATTGAAGGCATCATCTGCAACGGCAGACGACGCTTTTTTTGCAGTAGTCTTACGAAAAGGGGCTGGTTTGTATTTTTGTAAGATGCAGTATGGCGTCCTGACCAAGTCCCTTTATAGTAAGCTCTCGTACTACAACGTAGTAAGAGTTGAAGAACTGGTGGGGGAAAAGAGGCAGAAAAAGGAAGAAGAAAGAGAAGACACGCCAGAAGAATATTAAAGCTTCTTGGGGCTCGTTCGCACTCTTTTGATTCCATTTATCCTCCTCCAACCCCTCATTTATTTTATTCGTTCACGCTTCAAGATTCCGGGCACTGGTTCTTTCATTCTCTTCGTCATTTTCATTCCTTATTATCTCTCTTTGTCTCAATGTGATGCAATTGCTTCAGGATCTCTTGTCACATTTGCGTGATAAAAAGTAACCATCAACGACATAAAGACATCTTACTTCATTTTGTTTTTGGGATGACAGATCTTCTAAGAATCGAAGCCATTTTGTCTCTCGTGCTGATGGTGTCACTTGATCATGGCAATTGATGCAACATTCTTCGACGAATTTAATTTGATACTGGTCTTAAAATTAAAAATTGTTCGAAACAAGGAGCTCAAGATATCTCTTTATATTTTGTTTATCGGACTATTTATTATCGAGATTCCGCAATGAATTCTGGTGAAAAAATAATTGTTTGATGATATTTACTCTCTAAATTTGAATCAGTCAAAATCTACTGATTATCAGTGAAATTTGACTGATTCAAATAGCTAAAAATAGGTTACTGTAAATCAGTCAAATTTCACTGATTATTTCAATGAAAATTGACTGATTTGACAGTGAAAAACATTTTTTTCACTGATGAATCAGTGAAAATTAACTGACTTAACAGTGAAAAATATTTTTTCACTGATGAATCAGTGAAAAGGCAAATCAATGATTCAATCAGTGAAAATTTGACTGATTCAGATTTGGAGAGTAAGGTAGTTTTCATCCACGAAAATGAGACCTCAGGCAAAAATAGATAATTTTGCTTTCAAGAATAGCAATATTACTATTGAAGGGCTATTTTGAAAGAGAAAAGATTATTTTACATGAAAAAAATTTAAAACACAGAAAAACAATTTTATTTTTGACCCAACTTTATTTAATCGCTTCTTACCAAATTTTAAAAAATTATGCAATTCTAATAAATCATGAATCATTTTTTCAGAGAAAAGATTTCCCACAACTTCACCGTTTCTGATTTTTAAAAATAAATTCTTTAATGGCTGAAACCATTAAAAAAACATTTTCCAAAACGAAATTTTTATAAACAAATTGCTAAATTTACTAATAATTTATTCATTTTTGAAAATTGGAAATGGTTAAATTTTAGGGAATCTTTTTCTTGAAAAAGTGATTTGTAATTTATTAAAATCGCATAATTATTTAAAATTTGGTAAAAAGCGATAAGAAAAAAAGTTGGGGCAAAAATAAAATTATTTTTCTCTATTTCAAATTGATAATAGGGCACAATATTGGCCCAATCTCGGCAGCCAAGAGTCGGCCATTGTTATTGGGCCAGTGTCACTGTTTGCATCAGTCAAGTGCTGGGCTGACGACAGCGGCCTTTTTCGAGTGTTTAAATTTACCGACCTTCAGCCGAAACTTGGCCCAGTATCGGCCCTATACCAAGCCGATAGTCATTTTTACTATGGCATCCAGTTCTGAATGTAGAAGAGCCAAAGTCGGGCTCATGGGCGGCACATTACTGGGCCATGTGTCACTTTTACCACGGCAAACCATCCTGGAAGTGAGAAAACCAGAGTTCGGCACAGCATTGGCCCGTTGCTGTGCCGAAAACAAGTGCTGGCGGCCAGAGTTTGGGCCAGCATTGGCCGCCAAGTGCATACCGGAGTTATCATTCCAGCAACGGCACGATATTGGCAGCCGATCTTCGGCAAATTTTTGGCGATGCTGGGCCAGTGTTGGGCCGTATCTAATTTCGCACTTGGGATAGTCCATATTGAAAATTTTTTCGATACTTTCTGAACTTATGCAAATATGAAGCAATTTTTATAAATCAAAATTTGTATAATTATTTGATGAAACATTTTCTAGATTCGAACAAGGTTTGAGAAAATTTTTGATGTTTTTTAAGTAATTCCGTCTCTGCTTCTGGCATCAATGTTCAACTTCTAATAATAATCCTCACAGGAAAAATGTAATTATCTTTAAAAGCTAACTGTATATCAGACTCAAGAAAACTGGTTTGATTGAATGAACTGGTTTATTTGACTACATTTGGTTAATTTCACGAAAGTTTGTTCAAGTGTTTGGTTAAATCAACGTATTAAAATAGCTTTAAAATGAGTCAAGCAACAAAAATTTTGTCTGAATTTCGGAAATGCCCAAACTTAAAATTCTTTTTGTTTAAGGGCATGTACTATATTGGTCAAGTGATTATATACGTTGCTACAACTTTTTTTCAAAAATTATAATTATATACAATGATCAACTTTTTTGATTCATTAATCTAAAGAAAAGTTTCGGAATTTGTCTTAACTAGTCCTTTATCATTTCTCAAAATTTCAGCAAGAAATAATTACTTTTGAAAAGAAGTTGCAGAACTTAATTACGTCGGTATTACAGCGAATAACTTTCTTTTATTATTCAATCTAAAGAAAAGACACGAGACCTGCCTTACCAGGTACTTTATTACATTTCAAAATTTCAATGAGAAATAATCATTATTTTTTAAAAAAACTTGCGCCAACTAAACTCATTAGTTTCTTGATCGATGTGGTTTCGTTTCATTCTACTGTAAAATTTTCAAGAAATCGAATTTTTTTATTTTCTGAAAGTATATACTTTTAGGAATCCCCTCTTCAAGTATATTGTGTACATTGAGAAAAAATATTTGATTGAATGAAAGAATATAATTTGTTTAAAAAGTTTTTTTTTATTTAAATAAAAGATTCATTTGAATTAATTAACATTTGTTTAGTTAAAACAAAATATCTTTGGGCCAAATAGATATTTGTTTAAATCAAATAAATTTTTATTTGGTTCAAAGATACTTTGAATCAAAAAAATTTTAATTAAAAAAAATAATTTCTTCAAATCAAAGAAAGTTTTTATCGAAACGATTTTTTATTGGATATGAGGAATAAAAAAAATAATAAACCGATTTTCCTCAAAATTTATTTCAATGTTCTGTATAATGGTAGCTCCGTCCAGTAGTAAAATTATATTTTTTAAATAATAATTTGTATTTTTCATTAAAAATAAAACAAAAAATTGTGATTTTTTTACTTTTTTCTTTTAACTTCAAAGAAAATATTTTTTCTTCATTTTAAATAGATAAATTTACTACGGAATAAAGAAACATATTTTCTGATTAATAATCCGTTCCATTTTTTTTATTATAGATTTGCCAATGCAGATTAATTACCAACACCAGCTGGAGTGAAATTTGCAATGCTCTTTTTTCAACGCCACACTCAGAGAAAAGATTTGATTGAATGAAAGAAAATAATTCGTTTGAAAGGCTTTTTTTGATTCAAACATAAGATTTACATGAATTAATTAACTTTTATTTGTTCCAAACAAAATATCTTTGGGCCAAATAAATATTTGTTTGGATCAAATCAATTTTTCGTTAAAATAAACAAATTATTGCATTCGCATTATATCAAAAATATAATTTGTTTTATTTATAGCAGAAATTTGTTTGATTTGAACAAATTTTAATTCATTCAAATAAATAATTTTTTTTAATCAAAGAAAGTCTTTCAAGCAAATAATTTTCTTTCATTCAATCAAATTTTTTTTCTGAGTGCATCTTTAATATATTTTATATATTATATTATGATATATTATATGAAAAAGAAAATTCCTAAAATATACCTATTTTTCTGCCTGTCACAGTAGAACATCCCAACAAATGATTCAAAACATCGATTTAATCTTATTTTGAAAATAAATTTATGAAATTTTTGGCAGTATACCTTATATTGTATATATGTTAGTATTAATGATACTTTTAGTGTTTTCAGGCTGGTTTATTTAACAAGGACGCCTTGCTCGAACCTCATTTCTTGTCGAAGTTCCAGTGGCATGTATTTACGTTGCAAAGAGAGCATTCATTGTCTTTCAGTCAAGGCGTTCCTCTCTTGTACGTGATGGCAGTTCATGCGGCAGCAAAGTCACCGTTTCATAATTATGCTTTTTTAGATCTCGTACAACCTGATTTCTCCCCAAACAGTTACGTTTTGGTGTTTATGCCCAATCTACCTTAATCCCGATTGAAAAATAAATCGACTTTTTAACCCAATGTGTAATCATTTATCTATTCCTCCTTTTCCCCCTCATAGCCAAATAAAAATAAAATAAATAAAACAATCAAAATTTGAAAAAGTTTAATAATGTTTAACTTTTTTCCTGATGGAACTAAGAAAAATTCTATTTTTAATCCCAAAGACTAAATTTCTACTGCTTCAAAAATTAAAAACTTAGAAAATTTAAAAAATTTGAAACCTCACATGCATCGAAATTAAAGTTATTGAATGATTGAGCACAATTCTTATTTAACTTAAGGTAGTACGATCACGAAAATTAGACCTCAGGCAAAAAAAGATAATTTTGCTTTCAAAAATAGCAATATTATTATTGAAGGGCTAATTTCAAAGAGAAAAGATTATTTTTCATGAAAAAAATTTGAAACACAAAAAAATAATGTTATTAATAAATTTTATTTTTGCCCAAACTTATTTTCTTATCGCTTGGAGCAAAATTTTTAAAAATGATGCGATTCTAATAAATCACGGTTCATTTTTTTAGAAAAAAGATTCTCTACAACTTGACTGTTTCTTATTTTTGAAATTGAATTAATTATTATCAAATACAGCAATTTGTTTAAAAAAATTTTGTTTTGAAAAATTGTTTTTTTATAATTTTAGACATTAAAGAATTCATTTTCAAAAATCGGAAACGGTCAAGTTGTAGAGAATCTTTTTCCTAAAAAAATGAACCATGATTTATTAGAATCGCATCATTTTTAAAAATTTGGCTCGAAGCCATAAGAAAATAAGTTTGGGCAAAAATAAAATTTATTAATAACATTATTTTTTTGTATTTCAAATTTTTTTCATGAAAAATAATATTTTCTCTTTCAAATTAGCCCTTCAATAATAATATTGCTATTCTTGAAAGCAAAATCATCTACTTTTGCCAGAGGTCTAATTTTCGTGCTCGTACTACCTTAAGGGAATCCATCTTTAATATTTTTATTTCTTAAATTTATACCTTCCATATACATTTTTTTATGTTCAGTACCTTTAATTAGAAAGTTTTTGGTTTTTTTCAATTCCAGCACCTTTATCTATTTTTAAACTGAACATTTTGAGTTTTTTGGGCATTTTTTTGACATTTTTTGACTTTGAATAACTTTTTTGTTTTTGAACCAATTGTCATAATTCTTTTTTTTATTTTATTTCTTACAATGTGTAGCAACTTTTTGCATATACCAAAAAAATTCCCGAAAAACTCAAAAGTTTTAGTTTAAAAATAAAGGTGCTGGAAAATAATAAAAAACCAAAACCTTCCTAAATAAAGGTACTAAACGTAAAATATTTATATTGAAGGTTTAAACTCAAAAAATAAAAATATTAAAGGTTTCGGATCCCCTTAAAAGGAATAATTTTAGTTGCAAATCAAAGGCTAAAAATGTAATTTCGCAAATAAATTGGAAGGTACTGAAAAATTACAGAAATCCACTTGGAGAAAGTTTAATTAATTATTCCCTAAAAATCTTAATAAAAAAAAAGCAAATTTTTTCTACTAAAGCTATTTTTGTATCCAATATTTCGCGAAATGATGAGCAAGTAAAATTTTAACGGTTTTTGACTTTACACGGCTGGAAATGTATTGAAGCAACGGCGGCAAAAGTCAAATGTCACTCGAATTCAGTGCCCTCTTTTCACTCTTTTCAGTTTAGTTTAGTTCAGAGGAGGCATGAAAATAGAAAAAAAGGTTTTTCATCACCAGCAGCGCAGGTAGTTATAAGACCGGTGAATCTTTTGTCCGTATCCTGTACATTACGAGCAATACACGTGAAAACTGACGAAGGTCGTTTTACGACCTCCTGACCACGCTCCGGAAAACTTTTCTAATTGAAGAATTCAAGGAGGACGTCCAGAAGTTCTTTTTTTAAGACGATCTTGGATCTTAGATCAGTCACGGAAGTGGAAAGATCTAAGTTAACGACTTTTCCAGGAAAGAAGAACTAAAGCTACTTACGTCTTACAACTTATGAACTGACTGAAAAATGATCGAAGGCTTTAAATTTCTTTTTATGGTATCGTTATATTATATTCAGACATTGACGACTGAACCATCTGCAAAAGCGTCGTTTCAAATTTCTTTAGTCTCAATTTATGAAGACATGAAGATCTCATCTATTACTCATAAAATAGATAGTAAACCTTTGTTTCTGTCATTTGGATAAATAAAATGTCTAACAAGAAACTTTCAATTCTAAAAAATAGTTTTAAGATTGTAACTTCCTGAAAAATAGAAGATCCAATTATTTTAATCGTTAAATTTTCCAGCTCAATTATTGGTTTCCTGATACAGTATTATTTATAAGAACACTCTTAAAAATCTTATTAATTTTAATAGACTTTAATATACAAGTTGTAAATTAAAATTAATAGATTTGTATATTATGAAACATTAATATACATTCATATAAAATGTAATAACTTTTCAATCAAAATATATTGAAATTAACAAACATTATTAAAATATATACACGTGTGTATTAAAATTCTAATAAAAGTTTGTATTTTTACATTCTCATCATATGAGAAGGTATTGGTTTTATGTCAAAAATTACTTTCAGAATTTTCATCAAATCAAATTATTATTATTATTCCTATTATATAAAATTATTCTTATAACATTTTTCCATTAAACTAAAATTAGGAAAGTTACAATATGTTAAAACTTGAATTAAGTTTATATCTAAATTTCATTTTTCAGTTAAATTATACGAAATACGAAAAAAAGTTGTGATACATAATTGTTTACTACATAAAGATCTACAAGTTTAAATCACAATATTTTTTCATAAGATGTATATTTTTCTTTTTAATTTAAAAAAATGGTGTTGAAAATCCAAAATTCAATTTTTTAACTATAATATGTGGAATAAGGAAAAAACGTAAGTTTGAAAAATTGTTCGTTTCAATAAGATCTACAAGTTTTGTCTGACATAGTTCCTGATAAAACGTATATTTTCCATTTTAATTTGAAAAAATATGATTAAAATGTAAAAATTCCACTATTTAAACAAAATATGTTACATGCGAAAAAAACGTTAAGGCGGAAAATTATTTGCCTAAATGATGTCTACAAATTCTCAATAGGACATTTTTACCTTTTTGAGATATTTGGAAAATACATTTTTTTTAATCATCTGAACTATTAGAAAGTTACAGAAATTTATACAGAAAATCGAGTGCGAAGTACGGGTGTCACGATGTGAATGTGTTCCTTAAGGTAGTTGTTGCGCCAAAAATCAGTCTCTCGAAAAAGAAGTTTTTCTATGATTTCAAGACTGGTAATTATATCATCAGCCGTGTCATATGTAAGGAAAGACACTCTTTTTAATAAAAAAAATTTTTAAATTATGAAAAATAATATTTTAATAATGTTTTTTGTAATAGGATATTTCCTTATTATCGCTCCATACCAAATTTTCAAAAATGGTGCGATTCTGATAAATCATGAATCATTTTTTTAGGAAAAGGATTCTCTACAACTTTACCGTTTCCGATTTTTGAAAATAAATTCTTTAATGGTTGAAATCATTAAAAAACAATTTTCCAAAACGAAATTTTTATAAACAAATTGCTGAATTTGATAATAATTGATTCATTTTAAAAAATCGGAAACGGTAAAGTTGTGGAGAATCCTTTTCCTAAAAAAATGATTCATGATTTATCAGAATCGCACTATTCTTGAAAATTTGGTATCGAGCGATAATAAGGAAATATCCTATTACAAAAAACATTATTAAAATATTATTTTTCGTAATTTAAAAATTTTTTTTATTAAAAAGAGTGTCTCCTTACATATGACACGGCTGATGATATAATTGCCAGTCTTGAAATCATAGAAAAACTTATTTTTCCAGAGACTGATTTTTGGCGCGACAACTACCTTAAGGCTGATAGAGCCTTAAGTAAATTTAATTTCCTTTTTCATTTAAAATCAAAAATAAATTTAGTAACTTTGAGAAAATGTAATTGATATCTACAATATTAAAAAATTGACTTGTGCTTCAGTATCAAATTACAAGAAATAAACTTATATGTATTTGAAGAATATAAAACCGAGCGCGAAGCGCGACGATCGAATCGCGCACCCCAGACGCGCTCAAACTTGCGCGCAATGAGGATGTGCCCGCGAAGCAGGCAGTTTTTTTAAGATTAAAGTATTTTAAATTTAATATACGTTACTGAAAAAAACTTCCATTACATGTAATACAGAAATTTCTAACAGTGCAAATAAAAAGATTCTATTCTCTCCTTCAAATCTTCTTGATTTTTTCTAATGATGCAAGAAATATTGTACCAGTTTTTTTACAACGGTATTTTGTACAATTTGAATAAAAAATTGCAGAACGAATAAAGCATTTCGGTTTCGAAAAATGAATTAATTCAGCTGCCAATCTGAAACAATGAAGCATGATCTTTTTGGCCGGACATTGCTTCTCGGAAAGCAATTTCATAACATTGCACAACTCTTGGAAAGAAAGCAATTGCGGAGGCGCAAGAAAGATTCAACTAAAGTATAAATCGTAAAAATTCGTAAGGTCTCTTATGAGAAGAGATAGAAAGAATCTTTTATTTTCACTTTCCTTTAGAATTTGGATAGATTCTTTTATGATCTTTTCACCTTTCGTTTCATTTTCCTCTACGGAAATAAATGTCAAGATGTCAAGAAATTTTATCACAAGAGTTGTTTCCTTATTCCTTTCAGGATTATGGTCCTGACAGATAAAACGTGACCCCTAAAGTTTTTACAGGAGTCACAGGTTTCTGAGGATGTCTTTTGATTTTTATACGAGTTTCTTCTATTGTGCAATGAACTTCTATAGCTACAAGAAAATCGTAAAGTTCTTTACATAGAGACACGTTCTCCTTTTATGAAGGCCTTGTTGACGTCTATAAAATCTAGACTATTCTGAAATTTCATGGTTTTTGGGCGTCTTTCGGTTTTAAATTTCAGAACTTTTTGCTTTTTACTTTCGACAGATGCAGAAAAATCTGGTTACGATACATTTATTCCACATAAAAGGATTTCCAAATGAATAGTTGTTTATTTTTAAACCACCCAAAATTTGTAATGCTTCCACAAATGAATTGTAGTTTTCTAGGCGTAATGAATTCTAGCTCATTGTTTACTTTCATAGCTTATCAGCTACATCATTCCAAATCTTTTAGCCTGGACAAATATAAATCTGGGACCTCCCCCCCCCAATAAAAAAAATTAGCGTCGTAAATAAAATTCTAGTTACGGTACTGATATCATTTATCGAATTCTTTCAACACATAAAAATAATTTCTATGTTAAAAAGCAAGATTTTCATTTCTTATGCAAAAAACTTAAATATATAATAATTACGCTTTTGCTACTGTTTTTGAGATTTTTTTACCATTCTGAGAATAAAATTTGGCGGGAAATAAATTGTTGGCGTGTCCATTACGCTATATGGCGATATAAACCTAGTATAGATAATGGAATATACGCATGAGATTGTCTTATCTCATGAAACTTGAGCAAGAAGTATTATCATTGCCGCAACACTCGCACATTAGGTATAGTTATGAAAAATTTTCCTACGTAGAACTATTACTAGCTTTTTAATTTTAATTTTATTGAAAATTAGAATATTTAAAATTTGAATTCATATTTAAGTGAATTTTATAGCATTTTAATTTTAGAGTTTAAAATTATAGTTTTATTCTTTCTTGATGGGATCTATTAAAAATACAATCTTACTACAATTAGAAGTTATATTCATTTAAGGTAGTTCGTTCACGAAAATTAGACCTCAGGCAAAAATAGATAATTTTGCTTTCAAGAATAGCAATATGATTATTGAAGGGCCAATTTGAAAGAGAAAAGATTATTTTTCATGAAAAAAATTTGAAACACAAAAAAATAATTTTATTAATAAATTTTATTTTTGCCCAAACTTTTTTTCTTATCTTTTCGACCCAAATATTAAAAAATGATGCAATTCTAATAAATCACGGGTCATTTTTTTAGGAAAAAGATTCTCTACAACTTGATCGTTTCCAATTTTTGAAAATGAATTTTTTAATGGCTGAAATTATAAAAAAACAATTTTTCAAAACAAAATTTTTATAAACAAATTGCTTTATTTGATGATAATTAATTCAATTTCAAAAATAGGAAGCGGCCATACTGTAGAGAATCTTTTTCCCAAAAAAAATGAACTGTGATTTATTAGAATCACGTCATTTTTAAAAATTTGACTCGAAGCGATAACACTGAGAAAAAAGATTTGATTGAATCAAAGAAAATAATTTGTTTGAACGACTTTCTTTGATTTAAAGAAATGATTTGTTTAAATGAAATAAAATTTGTTTGATACAAACAAAATATCTTTGAACCAAATAAATATTTGTTTGAATCATATTAATTTTTCTTCAAAGCAAACAAATTAATGCATTGATATATGGTCAAAGATATAATTTGTTTGATTTAAGGCAGAAATTTATTTGATTCGAACAAATATTTATTTGGTCCAAAGATATTTTGTTTGAATCAAACAAATTTTGTTTCATTTAAACAAATCATTTCTTTAAATCAAAGAAAGTCGTTCAAACAAATTATTTTCTTTGATTCAATCAAATATTTTTTCTCAGTGAAGAAAATAAGTTTTTTTTTTCATAGAAAATAATCTTTTCTCTTTCAAATTAGCCCTTCAATAATAATATTATTGCTATAATTCTTACCCGTCAGAGTCCAATTATGTAAACATTAAGAAGCTATTAATTTGTTATTGTTCATTTAATATTTAATATATATATATATATATATATATATATATATATATATAATATATATATATATATTTAATTCATTGTTAAATTAGAAAACCTGAAATCTGATAACTTCCAAGTATACAGAACAGCAGATTACTAATCTGAAAATTGAATTTTAATGACGGGAAAAAATAAAAATGAGACAAATTTTAAATTACCAATCAACTTCAAAAGTAACGAAAGTTTCAAATTTAAAATAAAATTGGTTATACAAAGATATCAGATCAGAAATTCTATGATTTAGATATTTTTAAATGTTGGTATTAAAACTATAAATGGCTTATAAAATCAAAAGAAATCCTTAGATTCTATATTTTGAAAAATTATTAATTTCTTTGGTTAGAACTCCCAGTTTAAAAAAATTTATAATTTGCTAATTTTCACATTCTCATAATTTTATATTCAATCAATTATACATAATTGACGTTTTAATCGCTTTAAATGTTCCGAACGTTATTAAAACTTCAAAAGCTGGAAGTCGTATTTCAAATATGAAAAGTGCCAAATGTATAGCATGAGAAAGTTAAATACCAGCCCGGAATCAAACAATTTTTATAGGTTCAAACTGAAAAATATATATGGGAACCTGAAAAACGAATTTTCTTCCCTCATTTAATGAATAATCCAAAGTATGAAATAAAGTATGCCAGATTTTCAAAAGTGCTAATTCGGAAAACTATTAAATTAAACGGAATTTCGTTTGACAACGGAAAATACAAATTTATAAATCTCATAAATAGTTGACAATAAAACCGAAACTCCTTCTTTTCATTCATGCCTAAAATTTTGGACTATTAAGTAAACCATTCGATTTTGGACAACATATGCGAGGAACCTCTTAAATAAAACAACTCTTGTCTCATCGGAATATATAAATATACAAATCTCGTAAATTTCCTCAATCCCCCCAGCGGCTGAATATTTCAATAAAGTATTAAATAAAACCATCCGATTTTGAACTGAATGTGACGATTGCAGAAGTGCTTAAATTAAACAGACAGACACGAGTCGTAACGGAATATTCAAAAGAGAACAATATATACGATTATTGCTGAAAAGCAGTACATCAAGATTTCCGAATGTGCGGATTTGGTGGGAAAGAGATCGAAATTGACCTCCCTGGTAACCAGACAAAACGATCTTTATTTTTCGAGGGGTTTGAACCCCCAAAGCCACCCCCCTAAATAAGAGCACGAGCTCATTGCCAAGGGAAAATTTGGGGTGAGATTTTCAATATAAAGTGACGTTATTTCCCACGTGTTTCCAACCCCCTTAGAATCTGTGCTTTGTTAGTTGGAAAACGTGTGGCAAATTTATTAATTCCCAAGCAATTGCGGTCACCAAGGGCGCTCAATATTTAAGATAACACTTCCTAAGTATATTTGAAAGGTTGATTGACTATCTATCTGGCAGATTTTTCGCGATTGTAAGCATAGAGTTATAAAATAAATGAACTCTGAAGTGAAGACAATACAGAAGTATCGTCGTTCGGAGGATTAATCGGGAGTCATGACTCGTGGAGGAGGTCACTGTCCCTCTCGTAAACAGATTGCTTTACGCTCAAGGCCAACCGCGTACTACGCGCTGCATACAATAAGATTCTGCGTACGAATCTCGTGCAGATTCTGCAGTTTGGTGGCGCCGAACTCCATTCGAACCACTTGCGAATCCAAGACGAAAAGGGTCGATTGCCCCGAATCTTCCTGCCACTATATATAGTAAAAAAAGGACAAAAAAACAAAAACACTTATGGTGTGGGTCCCCAGACCCTATAATCTCACTTTTATTAGACAGTTGAATTTTTTAAATGCAGGAGCTTTTAAAAAGTCAATAAATTTTATTACAATATGATCGGAACTACGATGGTGTCTTGTAGTTAAATTTAAATAAAGGTTACGTTAACTCAAGAATGGTTTATATTGTCACTACACGAAGAAAAATGTATATTAACCCATAATATCTAGATATTGAGGCACAATGTCAGTAGCATTCAACTATGTGACAAACATTTAAATATTCTACTTCAATGCCTGTAGATATTGAAAAAAAGATATTAACCACCAGTATCTCAGATATTAAAAATGAATATTCAAGATACTAAACTTCTGAATATCCTCGTTAGTAAACTTGAATGTCTGAGGTACTAAAGTTAACATCAATATCAGGTATACTGAAAAGGTAAGTTATAGATGTTACAGCTCAATGTCTAAGATACTCAAAAAATTATTTTAAAGGTTATAAAATAACTACATATTCAGTTTTTAGAAAAAAGTCAAACTATATTTTATTATGTACATAAGTATATAGTAGATTTATACATCGCTCTCATTTTCATTATGTGGCATGTCTAAAATTAATTTAATGTTCTTGTTAGAATCTTAACCTTAACACTAAGGTTAGATTTCATTCTCGGCTATAAACCACATATATTAGAGAAAATATATAACTTATATGTTTTACTTACTGCATCTCAAGTTAAAGCCCCGATCACTTTTATTCCATTAGATACACTTATTCGAATTTAAGAAAACTTTAATAAACTTTCAAAATTTATCTTTCCGGAACGCTGCAAGCATGTCAATGTTAGATTCACTTAGATTTCGTTGAGAGCGAAAAAGTGATCACATGACCTTTATATATATGCGCGCGCACTTCATGCTTCAATATCTAAATTATTGAATCTGAATATCAAATGTTACTTCTCTGGAAAATCTTATATATTGAAAAAAAATATTTTAATATTGCGTGTCAATATCTATAGATATTATGGATGAATATCTCCTATTTGAATATCTACTTTTCAATATCCATTTTTCTCCGTGTAAATATGTTTATTTTGCTTTCTCATGAGAACAAAAAAATTTTAAATTCAATTTGTGCAGTTTTTTTCTAAATTTCGCTTAGAGAAAAATCTATAAATCTCAACAAAATAGTTTTGTTGGGCATTTTTTGTTGTCTTAAGAAAATTATTATGCTGGGTCTTGTTTTGTTGAGCCAAGAAAACTTTTTAGTTAACTGAAAGATATACACGATCACGCATGCGCACTAATTTATCTCACTGGGATCAACATTACTTGATTGATAAAGTTTGATTCAAATTGATTCAAATTGATGAAATTTCAATGGACTAATTATTTTTAATTGAAATTGAATCCCAATTATAATCAAATTTTAAAAAGAGAAAAATACTCTTTCCTACCTTATAGCATTTAGTTTTATCTACAAAAATAGCTTGTCAAGACAACAATTATTTTATTAGTTGAACAAGAAAATTTTGTTGAGCTAACAAAATAATTGCCAGTGGCCACCAGACGAATTTCAATGAACAAATTATTTTAAATTAAAAATGAATCCCAATTATAATCCAATTTTTAAAACAGAAAAAAATCTAACTTCCCCTCCCTTAAAAATAAATCTTTTCAGTTCTTTAAAGCCTCTAGGAGTATTTTAATTTGAAATTTTCTGAAATCTGTAAGATTATACATTAAAAATTAAGATTTACAAATAAAGTTTGTGCGTTTTTTTCAAATGCAAGGGAAGAAAAATGCCTAATTGGCTCCCTTATTTTTATTGAAGAACCTTTGAAGGATGCGAAAAGTTTAAACAACTTGTCAACAATATTTTCACTAGAGTTTTCAAAAAATAGAAACAAAATTTAGCGTATATCCCCCGAAAATTCTGAGCAAGTCACGACGAGGGCCAAAGTAAGCCGAGTTTCCTCGTGTCGCCTCGTTTTGCGTGTGGAAACTTGATTTTCCCGCACTAGTGCGGGAAAATTTTAAGTTTGCTTTAATTTTCCGCACACTTAAAACTTTCGGTGTACGGAGGACAAAATAGTATATTTTGTTAATTTCGAGACATGTTTGTATTAATATCTTTAGTTTTTATCTTGACCCGAAAATAAATTCAATTTAGTTTATTTATATTGGCATTGGGTCACTAATTTTCATTAAAAATCAATGATTAAGGAAACATATCAAAGATTTTGAAAGGCAGGAAATATATTATTAGGATAAAAAGGCAAACGTTTCGGCCTCAAGTAGGGGCCCTCTTCAGTGCCAAAATTCAATGTATCAAGTGCGCAAATACGTTCCGCATGAGATACGAACAATATTTTTTGTTCGCTGTGTACCGAAAGTTAGCCGAGTCGGTGTCCTTTTATGTGCGGAAACTTGATTTTTCCGCACTAGTGCGTTAAAATTTTAAGTTTGTTCTAAATTTCCGCACTAGTGCGGAAAAATCTACTTTTCGTACACAAAATTATACCGACAAGGCTAACTTTCGGTGTATGGCGGACAAAACAAAATTTTGCAGACCAGCAGAGCAACAAAAATTGGTGTTTTAGGGGCAGATGTCCAACCATCTCCGCTTCGAGAAGCAAAACTGCGTGCATGATAATTTTCGAAAAAATGGTCTGAAATCAGAAAACCAAAAATTTTTTTAAAGATTGAACTTGTAGTTACTTGGTGAACCGCCGAAAAGTGAAGAAAATTGACATTTTTAAAAATCGTAGACAAAAAGCGGAAAATATCATTTTCGGCCCTAAAATTCGCTATTTTTTGTTTAACAAAATGGTAAAAAAAAATTTTTCTGCTTTGAAATGGTTCACCGAGTAATGACACATATTAACAATTCGAATACGCAAGATCAAGTCAATCAGTTGAATCTTTGTTGCTCTGGGGGTCTGCAAAATTGTTTTGTGGACAATATAAGTGGACAAATAAATCCTCAAAATGTCTATAAGATCCATTGTTTCCTTGTATTTAAAATTATCCTACAAAATCACTCCCATTTTTAGGCCTTTACACCAGACGACCCCCTTAAGAAACGACTTTTTCTATTAATGAAAAATAAATGTACGTATACTTCTGTATATTTTACACGTAGTACTTTTATAATGTAATTTCTTTATTGATTTTATTGATCAAAATTGTTGATAAATGAAGCGAATCAAAAAAAACTAAAATTAATTTTAAGATTGTAGATTCCACCGTGGAATGGAACGTATTTTGTTCTTTTTTCTTTGAAGTGTATTTTGTTCCAAAAACTAATAGAGTGTAAAATTCAAAATGTATAATATATATTTTTGAAAATTTAGAGTTAAAAAATTTGCTTATATTTTGAATGAGTTTTTAGATGGTGCAGTGAAGTCTGGGGGCCGCTAATGTAGTTTCATTTATTTTCTCTCAAGTATGGGCACTTTTCCGCCGGAAGTTCAGAGATAAGAGATTCAGCATTCAACAATCTGTGCGCGTCCTCAAGAACGTTTGTACATAGTAAGTATTTATAAAGGTTGATTAAACACAATTGAAAATATTTAAATCTATTAATATAATAACTCAGTATTTATAACGCAAAGCTGCTGCTGTATTTAATTATTCATATAATATTTAGAAAGTACTTAACATTTAGGTTATGTTCAATGAAGGACCCTGATGTCCCTAATCTTAATAATATCATATAGATAAATAAATAACTGCATCACATAACAAAACAGATTCTATAGCTAGTGAAATAAATAATCAAGATGATAATGAATTATAAATTCTTCACACTTTGTATACGTTTTTAAATGCAGTATTTCACATTTAGGCAAATTTTTTTCTAAATTATGGCTTATAAATAAACACGACTTATTCTTATCCATAGTAATTTTCACAACAATCTCTTTAGTACGAATTTTATATGCTGGCTGTCAAATGTGAAAATATGACACCACATAAACATATCTTAAATCGTTTTCTGGTGTTGTTACTTCATTACGCTGTCTGCACGTCAGTGCTCATCTTTCTTAGTTACTTATATATTGTCTGTTCCTTCAAGTGGGATGACGTTGATGACGCTTCACTAAGTATATTAACGCATTAATTTATTCACACTATGGATGATGCGGCTTCATAAAACCTGCATGGTAAATATCTTAAAATATAGAACGTGAAAAATATAATCTGTGATATTTATAAATCAGGAAACACTAAAACACTGAAAAAACAGTTTTTTTAAATCAACAAAAATTCTTTTTTGGTATTTATGCAACAAAATTATTTTGTTCTACCAACAAAACATTGTGCAAAATCAATGAAATTTTGGTTATTTAAAGAAAATTTTTTGTTAGGACAGCAAACAAATTTTTTGGTGCATACATATTTTTTTCAGTGTATTTATAAATTTTTTGTGAATTTTTCAGGCAACGAAAAACGAAAAACACACGTAAGTAGACCTGAAAAAAATTTCAGGAGATTTCTCTACTCTCTAAATCTAAATCAGTCAAATTTTCACTGATCGAATCAGTGATTTGCCTTTTCACTGATACATCAGTGAACAAAATATTTTTCACTGACAAATCAGTTATTTTTCACTGATTGAATAAGTGAAAAAATATGTTTCACTGGTAAGTCAGTTAATTTTCACTGGAGTATTCAGTGAAATTTGACTGATTTACAGTAACCTCTTTTTAGCTATTTGAATCATTCAAATTTCACTGATAATCAGTAGATTTTTACTGATTCAGGTTTAAAGAGTAGATTGTTAGAAATATTATTAAATTTCACATACAAATGTATTTCTGGATATTATTTGTAAAATATACTCTAGTGTATTAGATTTAATATACTGTTGTAATAAATCTAATATTTGCAATGTTGGCTGATTAGCTTTAGGGTCCGTAAATGAAAACAACAGTAGTTTTAATCAAACCTTGAAACTACTGTTTTTTTCATTTATGAGCCCTGAAGCCAATCAGCCAACATTGCAAATATTGTTATTGAGGGTCAATATGATTCCTGTCTTTTAAACATTAAATTCAATATACCAAAATGAACAATTCACGTAATTTAATTTTACGCAATTATTCACTTATTTTTGCAGTGAATATGGGTTGTAAATCATAAAGTAGGTTTTTTCCTTTCATAAAGATACAAATTCATTCCATATTCATATTTTATACACATAATTAACAAGAAAGTTAAGTAATATTGATGAGTAAATTATTCATTTGATATGATTTACCTGTTTTAATGATTTACGATTTATCAATGTATCTTAAAAACATCCGGTTTTATCGACACTTCGATCTATATTAAATTTTATATATTCTGTATGCAAATGAATTCATATGCTTTTATACATTTAATAGAAAAATTTCTAACAGTGTACAATCTATCAAAAACTGTTTTACATTTTTGTTAGAGAAATATAATTACACCAGAACCTTAGGGAATTTTTGTAAAAAATCTAATGAATCTAGTATTTTAGGAGGGGGCAAATTCCTCAAAATATAAGAAATCCTAAAATTTTGGGATTCTAGAAAACTTTACCTAACAAATCTTGGGAAAGATTAAAAATACTTCAGGAAATATTCCATAAGAGTGTATGGCAAATTTTGCTTACCAAATTTTAGAAAAAATTCAAGAAAGTTTTTAGAATTTAGCTTCCTAACAATTTTGTGGGAAAATCCCCAAGAATTTCATTACAGTCTAGAGTGTGTATCAAAGTAAGATATTCAAGAAAAAACGTTTTTAAAAAGAATATTTCGTAACCCCTTAAATCCGAAACTATGAAAAACTACTGTTTCGAATGTTATAAGTCTTCCACATAGAATCAGTGAAATTTAAATCATGTTACTAGGGAAATTCACAGGATGACCAGCAAATTTCACTCTTAAGCAGTATATTTTACTGATTAACTAGTGAGTTTCCCTGGTGGAATAAAGTAAGTTCCACTGATTTCTATGTGGAAGACTTATAACATTCGAAACAGTGGTTTTCCACTATGAATCAGTGGGTTTTTACTGATTCAGATTTAGAGAGTATAGGTAAAGCCTAATTGTTTCCCCTTGCAATAAAATAAAAAATAAATTACTCAACATATATTTACATTGACACATTGTAATAGTCTTACATCACGGTGATATAACAGTTATTGTTCAACATTACGGAACTGTTACGCAATACGACCTTGTTCATTAATAGTTGCATAAAAATTGTAGAAGCTCTTATCTGGAATCTTACTTTGTATTATATTCAAGCATAAGAAATCATACGTCCACTTTTACTGTAAATAGTTTTTTTCTTTCGAAACTCTTCTGTTATTCAGTAAGAAAGATAGAATCACGACATGGCTCTAAGTTTCTGAACTAAACGGTGTAAAGTCTCGGACAACGAACGCATAACTTCTGACAAAGCATTGTCTCCACAATTTTATGCGGACGCAAGCAGAATGCAAAAATAAAATTTTATATACTCATTTTCACTTTCGCGTCACAACAGCCGCATTAAAGAAATATTGACCCGGCGATTCTTTCTTATTAAGCAAATTTTATAAAATCTTTACTCAGACATTTTTTATCAAATAAAAAATGCAACAAGAAAAAAGCTCCTGGATATTCTGCCTTTTATTATTTACTCTCGAGTTCAAAATTCTGAAGGCAGCATCCGGCCTCTTGAATTTTGATTTGCCCTTCTCGTTTTAGATTATTATCAAGATGGCCAATTTAGTGATTTTGACACAAATTTAGTGGTTTTTGAAGGCGCGTTGTGTTTTTTTCAACCATTGTTTGAAGAGACCTTAGTGATTTTCCACTGAATTTGGTTTATTTTTAGTGATTTTGACGTTTTTGTGTTTTTTGAATCCATTGCTTTCCAAGGCCAAATAAAATGGTCGTAACATTTGAAAAATAGAAAGTTTAATTGAATTGTGCATTGATTTACTGAAAAAATAACAAAATGTACTGTATAAAATAGTTAATTAAAGATGAATGAAATACTTCACTCTTAAATTTAATATAAATAATTTGAAATATTATGCAAACTTAATTTTACATTAATTGTGCCTATATTTGAAGTTAGTTTTGTATTATATGCACAATTATTGTTTTTTACTATTTTAAAATTTAAAATCTAGTGAAAAGTTAGTCATTTTTCAAAGTTCCAGCTTCCATCTCATTTCACTCTCTAAACCTGAATCAGTGAACGGCCACTGATTCGCAGTGACTATTCACTGAAGGCAGCAGCTATAAGTCTTTCACTGAGAAACAGTGAAATTCGACTGACAAATCAGTGAAATAGATTGAACTCACTTATTGAATCGGTGAAATCTCCAGGTGGAAATAATAAAAGCAGCAATATATTTTAATGATCGATGAAATCGTTTATTTTAGGTTAAATAAGACCAAAAAGAAATTACGTAATTATTATTATATATTGTAATTATTATACTGTATAATTTTATTATGTGTAATTAAAAATTAAAGATCCATCGTTATACTTTAATCGTTCGCAGGAACTTCGCGAATTTAAAGAATGTCTTCACGTGGCGCGTTCACTGATTCCTCAGTGAAATCAAAGCAGGGCACTGATCCATCAGTTGATATATTTTCACTGATATAATCAGTGACTATTTCACTGATTCAGGTTTAGAGAGCAAGTAGTTGGCCACCCTGATTATTATACCTTATACCACAATAATATATTTCTCAAGGGAGAAATCAAAATTTATTTTTCTCAGAGAGTTACTCCCAAATGTTTACTATTCTACCTGTTCTTTCCTTTCTCCACTAAAATGTCTCTTCTTTTGATCCTTCCTAAATCCACATAAGCATAAAGAAAGTATATAAGCTTTCAAAAATACTATCTTTAAATTTGAAAATCACCTCCTTTCGGTGAAAGAAACCAAAATCCGTAAGTAAAATAAAAATATATGCATGTCCTCTCCAAGTCTTGAATTTAAAAGACTCAGGAATTATTGGCCCGATGATAATTCTTTCTCTAGGTTTGCATGCGAGGACAATGGAAAGGTTTTGTCACTGGTTTTAGAAGAGAATCTCCTCGTTTCGTGCATCGTGAAATCCCAAAAGATTCTCTACAGGAGAGATCCTAAGGCTTCGCATAAACTTCATCTCAAGAGTTGGAGATTTGACTGGAGGGGGTTGATAGTATAGTGAAGTAAAGCAGCCAATCGCGTGAGCGGATTTCTACTACTATACGATGTAGTACTCCAGAGACCAAGAACCAAGCACCAAGTAGGGTTCAAAGTCCGGTCAACTGGCTTACCACGATGGAAGCACGTTTCCCATACAGCTGCAGCATCCGAGATCCAAGATGACTCCGACCACAGCCTCAGCCTCTCTAGCTCTGGCTCTGGTGAATCACTTTGCGCAAGATAAGAACCTCGATCACGAGCAACGTTTTGGAAAGGAGTGGGGAGAACTCCAGGAGATCAAAACACATGATTTTAATTCTCGTTTTGTACCAACATCATCGCTTATTATCCCTCGTAGTAGGACACGAATAAATTGAACATATTCAAGTTCCGCAAAACATCATAACAGATCTAATTATGCTCTAGTGCAACTGCACATGTGTAATCTTTATTAAGATAATTAAATTATTTTAATGCTTAGAATATCAGGGATTGCACACTTAGAAAAAAATGTTGTTCAATGGACAAAATAGTTTTGTTGATTTTACAAAGTATTTTATTGACTTAAGGGAATCCGACATCTTTAATATTTTTATTTTTTGAGTTTAGAACTTCAAAATTATTTTTTTAGGTTTAGTACCTTTATTTAGAAAGGTTTTGGGGGTTTTTGGGCATTTTTTTGATATTTTTTGACTTTTTTGGGTTTTAACCAATTGTCATGAATCTTTTTTTATTTTCTTCCTTATAATGTGTAGCAACTTCTTGAATATGGAAAATAAGGCAACATGACTGAAAGAAAAGTTACAAATAAAATTAAAAAATAAATACAAATATCCCAAAAAATAAAAATTTTGTAGTTATTTTTTTAGCTAGAGTGCTTTTCATACCCAAAATTATTGGTAATATAATCAAGAATAAATGGTAAAATTTTCAAAGGCTTGTGTCTAATACTTTAGATTTTATTCAAACATATGTTGCAACTAACACGGAAAATCACAACTTACGGAAAACGGAGTTTAAAGTAAAGTCTTGTACACGGAGAAAAAAAAACTGTTGAATCAACAGATGTCATCTGCTGGAATAGGGACAGCAGATTTTTTTTGTAATATTTACAGATTTTTCTGTTGGATTCAGAGATTGTTTGTAAACTCAACAGATGAACCTGTAAAATCCACAGACATGTCTGTGAGAATTGCGGATTTCAAGAAAAAAGAGAAATCCGTAATTCTAACAGACATTTCTGTAGATTTTACAGGTTCATCTGTTGAGTTTACAAACAATCTCTGAATCCAACAGAAAAATCTGTAAATATTACAAAAAAAATCTGCTGTCCCTATTCCAGCAGATGACATCTGTTGATTCAACAGTTTTTTTTTCTCCGTGTAGTGATATGTATATATGTGTATGTAATATATGTATCTTACATAAATATGTAATGTAATATATTGTGTTTTTATAGGGACACCTGTTATATACTTTTTTCCATATAATTCAAAAATATTAGTAAATAAATAAACAACTATTTTGTGTAAAAAGCTAATTTTCGCTAAAACGCGTTATTCGTAAATCGTAGTAACTTTTAATTTAATTTATTTTTTTAAGAAAATAAAATCAGATTTCCCTGAAAATATACACACATACTCAGAAAAGTATCGAGAATAAACAAATAACATTTTTGGAGAATGTCAAAAAACTTTCAAATATACCAATCAAAGGTAGCAGATCTCCTTAAGGACATGGATCAATCGGATCACGTGACTAAATTATACATTAATTCGTTCATGTAAGATAACTTTTTCTTTTTCTTTTTGCAAAACATTTTTCTGTAAATTTGAGAAACATAAGAAAAGACAATAAAGCACATCTGTTAACTTATTCATAGCAGAAATTTTGAAAAAGATTCGAAAACTGATCGATAATTAGAGTTAACTGTAAAATATTTTGCAAAGTGGATCACCAGTTCAGTTTTAGAGAAAATAGAAGAAAAAGGAATTTTTTAAAAATTGGAACCACCTTTTTCTTTAAAAAAGAAAGTGTTTTGGTTAAATCAAAGAAACAACAAAATGTTTAGCTGAAAATTTTTGGTTGATTTTATTGAATATTTTTCTTTATCCTACCAAACATGTGTCTGATGCTGTCAAATAAGTTTGTTGATCTAAATTTAAAAAATTTATTTGGTGAATTCAACCAAAAAATTTTGTAACATCAACAAAGAATTTTGTAAAGTTAACGAAACTCTTCGACTAAAAAGCTTTGGTTTACTCTAGCAAATAAATTTAATCAGTTGAAACAAAATTTAGTTCATTTAACTAAAATGCTTTTTGAATCGCACCAACTCATTAAATTTGAATTAGTCAAAATCTACTGATTATCAGTGAAATTTGACTGATTCAAATAGCTAAAAACAGGTTGCTGTAAATCAGTCAAATTTCACTGATTATTTCAGTGAAAATTGACTGATTTGACAGTGAAAAATATTTTTTCCACTGATGAATCAGTGAAAATTGACTGATTTAACAGTGAAAATTATTTTTCACTGATGAATCAGTGAAAAAACAAATCACTGATTCAATCAATGAACATTTGACTGATTCAGATTGAGAGAGAAATGCAGTCGAAAAACGATTTTCTTCAACCATGTAAAATTTTTTTCTGTCTAATAATAAGCTTTTGAAATGTAAAGAGTGGTATTAAATTCGTTATATCTATAAGATAAATTAAAATTTTAGTAGAAAATGAGTCTTAACACTTATTTGTGTCCATTAAATCACTTTAAGTTTTATCCTCTCGCATTTAGAACTTTTCCTGCTTGAAGAAATTTTTGTTTTATTGATTTTGAGTAGCGGACCATTACTACCGAAATAAACGTAAAAATATATTTTAAAAACTCTAAAATAGACATTTATTGACTAACAAATTTAGGTAACAGCTGTCGAAAAATTAAGCCAATGTTGGAATCCAATAAGTATTTTTTTAAATAAATGATATTAACCGGGACCATTATGGTGTCATTCTTGTCAACTAACTATCGGCTTAACTAATGGGTCAGCAATTTATCGATGCTTGGTTAAGCATTAGCTTGAGAAAACTCATTTAAGCGACTCGTTATTGAAATTGAATTACAATGACTCATATGCCTCATAACAACTGTTACAAGAAGGAGAATTATGGGGAATTATTTGATAATAATCCAGAAATTCCAGGTGAGAAATGAAACAAAACAATGAAAAAGAGACTAAATAATTTTTTTTTTATGTGCTTTCTATATTGTAATATTTGCCGACTATTATCAAATTTATACTCTTCAATACCGAAAGATTCGAATCAGAATTCAATCCGAGTGAATCAGAACTATTCTGCAATCTGCTTCTGAACCATTCCGAACCAATCCGAAAAGCATTTTTAACCCCGTTCGATGCAAATCAATTAAAAATCAATCCATCTCATTCCGATTCTTTAGTTTTTAACAATCGGATTGAAAGTTTGGTTTCGATCAATCTGAGCTCAGATTCGGATTGAGTCGGATTCATTTTCAGCCGATTTGCATCGAATGAGATCCAAAACGTTTTTCAGATGAGTTCGGAATCGCTCGGATTAAATTTCAATCCGAAACTTTCGTCCGGGTTGGGAAGTTAAAACAATTCCCCTTAATTTATCATTTTCTAAAATCATCATGAGAAATCTAAAGAAACTGTGGGTGTCCAGGACTTAATGTGATCAAAGAAAAATTCAAAACACGTTTTGGACAATGTGCCATGTTGAATCACGAACACCATTGCATTAAAAAGTACTTAACACTTAAAATATTTTTTCTCTTTTTTCTGCCATTTTTCTATTTCCCGTCCTCCTTTATTGTGTTCTCTAATTCTGCTCATCTCATGTCGTGGAGCATGTTTGGTTCTTACAAATCACGTAGGGTGCAATGTACCTGTTGTTTACCACTAGCGAGTTCAAAGTCCGGTCAGTGAAACGGTCCCTTGCTTTCGTCCCTTCCACCAAGTGCCCCACCTGATGAGAAGCATTTTGCCTTCATCTCCCCGCAACTTCGTCCTCTCAAGGTAATGGTAAAGTGGTAGGTAAGGTACGAGACCACAGGACTCATATATACAGGGTGACAAATAGCAAGTTGACAAAACTAAATAGGTTTCTTTTGCGTTTATCCTTTTGGAAAAGGGCTCTTGTATAAATGGTCACGTATCTGAGGCTTGGCGATTTTGTTTTATTTCGCTACTATAGCATCAATAGCAATAGCGGTGAAAGGAGTGACTTGATTATTGGCCAAAAAGTTTATCTTGTTGAGTGCTACCAATCTCGAGGCAAAGTGCACACAAATTAATTTAGAGGATTTCGTAGTGTTTTTAAGTTTTAAAGGGTAAGGACTTTGAGGTTATGTTTTCCATGTATGTAATGTTTATTATCTATGTATATAATGATTATTGAATTTTACCGGGATCTATACTCTAGATGATTACTTTGGCAAAAGTTCCGGATTGAAATTCAATCCGAGTTAATTCGAGTCATTCTAAAATCGGTATCCGAACCAACCCGAAAAACACTGAATCTTGTTCGATGCAAGTCGGGTAAACATTTTCAACCCGATTGAATTCGAGCTCGAATTGATTCGGATTGGGAATTTGATTTGGATCAAAACGAGGTCGGATTGATTAGGATTGAAGTCTGTGATTGGATTAGATTGATTTTTATCTGATTTGCTCGTAATGAATTGTTTTCTGAAACTTTCGTCAGATCGAAGATATGGCTCATTGAGACATTTTGTTCTAAATTCTACATATTTACGTCCAAAATACATAAAATTTTGTTTTCATTTAGGATATGCTGTAAAATATAAAAACGGACGTTGATAGAGTACAATTCATTTTGTTTTGATGATAAGAACGATTTTACATTAGATTTTACTAAAATTGAACATTTTTTTTACAAACACAAATCTACGTTCGTTTTTATGCGCTTTCTAAATTTTTTCAAGAAAAATTTAACTCCAATGGGGAGTGACATTTCACTTAAACTGATTAAAATTTCACTCTATTTGAGTCAATTTTTACTCAACAAAATTTTAAAGAGCGGTTGATCCTTGTACATTTTTTCATAACAGTCATCAGAAATTGCATAAAGTATCTTGTTCTGTAACTGTAACACTTATGGGATGACAATGTTGCAAAACTCTCTTTTTCCACAGAAAGTTTTCAAATTCTTTAAATTTGAATTTACAGAATTCCTAACAATAAATTGTTCCCTTAGAATAACATGGAAGGTAACAAAATTCTGCATTTAATGACCCCAAAACGAAATGTTTTAGTCCATTATTAACGAAGATATTGCCATAAAAAAGAAAAAATTCAAAGCTTTCTTAAATTTTGAATAACTCTTGAAATAATTAATATTGCCATAATTTTTTCCTAAATGCAGCCAAAATCTGAGCTAAGAACGAAAAAGTTGTAAAACTTTAAATTTGTGAAATTATTTATGAAAGAAATTTTGATAATAATGAATAATGAATCATTTTTCCAGGAAAAAGAATCTTCACAACTTTACCTTTCCCAATTTTTGGAAATAAATTCATTAATGGCTGAAACCATTAAAAATCAATTCTCCAAAACAAAATTCTTATAAACAAATTGCTGAATTTGGTAATAATTTATTCATTTCAGAAAATTGGAAACGGTTAAGTTGTAGAGAATCTTTTTTTTGAAGGAATGATCTGTGATTTATTAGAATCACATCATTTTTTTAAATTTGGTATAAAGCGATAAGATAAAAAGTTCGGGTAAAAATAAAATTTGTTAAATGCATTATTTTTCTGCATTTCAAATTTTTTTTCATGGAAAATAATCTTTTCTCTTTCAAATTAGCATTTCAATAACAATATTGCTATTCTTGAAAGCAAAATTATCTATTTTTGCCTGAGGTCTAATTTTTGTGGATGAACTAACTTAATAGTATCAAGAAAAAATCTATCAAAATATTTTTTATACGTTGCTAATAGTCTATGTAAATTTACCTTTATGATAAACTGAGAAAAGTTCAAAAATTTTCATTGTTTCAAGAGTTGTATAAAATTCAAGAAAACTTTGAAATCTTGACTTTTTTCACAATATCTTCGTTAATAACACTAATTTACAAAATTACAAATTTTTTCTGCCCACTACATCTTAATAGGATTTTTTCGTGTATTTTGCCCCACTAAAAACGAAAGTCACACTCAAAAAATTTTTTGTGGAAGCGTTTTCTAGATATCAATGTTCGAATTTTTTTTTCAATTTTCAGAGTTATACCGAAATTTTTGAGTATATTTCGAGTTCTAATTGGCCGATTTGCCTAAACAAGAAGTCAAATTGAAGGCAATTGAATCATCTACAACTTTTTATTCTAAAGTTTCCAGATTGGATATGTGGATTTTCGACCTTGATTTTTGCCAAAAAATCCAACTTTTCCAACTTATTAAAATCGCTAGTATCTGAAATACTGTGCCGATCTGAAAACTTTACAGTAAAAAGTTGTAGAGGATTCAATTGCCTTCAATTTGAGTTCTTGTTTAGGGGAATCGGCCAATTAGAACTCGAAATATACTCAAAAACGTCAGAACAACTCTGAAAATTGAAAAAAAAATTTCGAACATTGATATCTAGAAAACGCTTCCATAAAAAATTTTTCGACTGTGACTTTCGTTTTTAGTGGGGCAAAATACATGAAAAAATCATATTAAGATGAGGTGAGCAAAAAATTCTTTTAATTTTGTAAATTAGTGTTATTGACTAAAACCCTTCGTTTTATTTTATTCATTAAATGCAGAATTTCTTACCTTCCATTTTATTTCAAGGAAAAAATTCACTTTTAGATATTTTATGAATTAGAACCTGTTACGTGAATTGTTAAAAACAAGTGCCCAGCCTCTTTTGCACATCTTGATACCCTTGTGCTCCGAAAAACTTCATTTGTCCAAAACAAATGAAAGTTTTCCCCTATTTCTAGTCCCGAAAAATAAAAAAATGGGACTAAAAGTGTAAAAATTGTTGGAATTTTGAAAGAAAGAAATTTCCCGCGGTTCAAGCTACTCGGTCGGGAATTCTAGCAGGTCCGATTGCAGTGGAGTTTGGTCGTTGGTCGCACACGCAACGACTTTGCCTACGCAGAGTTTACGGAGTTTCCAACTCAGCCGAGCCACATGAAGTCACTTTATCTTTCTAAAAACCCTAGCGGCAGAGAAGTTGTCCACGTCTCAGATTTCAAAAGTCTCCCAACTCTCTTTCTTTTAACTTTAAAGTTTCAAATTTTTATCAATAATAGAGACCAGCCCCTAGAAATTTTAAGAATTTTTTCAAACCTTTAAGCTCAAAGGGAGAGTCTGTAATAATTTTCAAAGTAGAATGATTTTGTCAGTATATTTTTACTGGCGCTATCTACTCGGCTGAGAACCGTCGCTTTGGCAGCCTAGAAGTTCTTCTCCGTTACCGACTATATTTTTAGTTTCTCTTCTCGACGTTGGTAGCGCTGTTTCTTATCGGTGAGGAAAGGAATCACTCCACTGTTCAGTCCATCTTTAAATTAATTTATAATGCATTACTCATTGTCTCATTGAGGCGAAATTTAAACGGTTCATTAATTATATCTAGAGAATATTTCGAGTTTTAGATTCATTTCATAGGATTTTATTTTTCTGCAAAAATATATTATAGATAGTTTTTAATATATCAGCAAATTGCAATATCGTGTGGTGGTAATCCCCCCCACAGCTTAATTGTTGCCTCGTGGGAATTTCCATCAATGCTGTTGATGCTTCGTAACAACTCCAAACGATATGATCTTTCTTTTTCACATCTAATTTTTACAAGTCAATAGTTTTTTGCGATCTAATTTTTATTTTCTAAAATCCATTTTCAGTTTTGTTGTAAATATTAATTTTTGTCTGGGAAAATTAGTTAAGGTATAACTTTTACTTGTCTAAAACTTTTATTTTCAAAAAATATAATCGATTTTAAAAATAACGTTTTTTAATATTTTTCTTTAAAACTCTTTTTATTTTTTATTCCATTCACAATAAAAGAAAAATAAGTTTTTTTATTGAATATAGACCAACGTAAATAAGAACATTCAACAATTTAAAAATCACATGGAGTAAAATTTGCTATATTCAAGGTACGCTACTTGAATTTTCAGATAAAAGTCGATTAGGAAACTTGTATTTATTATTATTACTGTAGATAATAATTTTATTGCATCATATAATTTCAAATCAGATGCTTGAGTTTTTTTCTTAATGTAAAACAAAAATAAAACATGTAAAAAATATAATGACTTCGCGTTTTCGACATGGAAAATAAGATTTACTTAAATAGGTGTCTCCTTGAGATATCAAGAAATTCAGACCGCTTCCGGCCTGTCTGAAAGTGATTATCTCAGTCGCATTGACATGGAATATCACGAAATCTACTCGGAGTGAAAGGCACGTGATAGGGAGTACTAAAAACATTTTTTTGCGCTTGGTAAAAAAAATGGATAAACTTCCGAAAAGGGTGTAAATCCGATTGTCTTCGGACTCCGTATACTTACGTATTTTGACGCGCTAATTACGAATATGATAGTGAAAATTGGCGCAAATTTGAATTTAATGCAGAAAACCATTTAAAAAACCATAAAATCATGGTTTTTTCCATTTATTTTTGTAAATAATGAAAATTTTGTAAAATATTTCAAATAAAAATTATAGAGCATAAAAAAATACATCTTTCGTGTTGAGTACATTTTTTCTCTAAAACCATTTATATACTGGTAATAACAGGTTTCTGCATGTAAAGAACAAAACGCTACAGTATTTAATCATGCCCCCCCCCCCCACTTTCAACATACGATGAAGGAAGCAGAATAGTGCATGCAAAGAACAACAATGCTACAATATTGAGTCATCCCCCCCACCCCAATTTCAACACACGATGAAGGAAGCAGAATAGTGCATGCAAAGAACAACAATGCTACAGTATTTACTCATGTCCCCCCTCCCCCCACTTTCAACACACGTTTAAGGAAGCAGAATAGTGCATGCAAAGAACAACAATGCTACAGTATTTACTCATGCCCCCCCCCCCACTTTCAACACACGATTAAGGAAGCAGAATAGTAACCTTAAAGTATTCTGTACTGGCTCCATCCCTGTTACAACTTTTAAACTTTGTCTATCTTTTTCTGGAAAACTATCACTTGTACGATAAAAATTAATACAACATAAAATGTGCACCTCGATGAGATCTACATCTTTTATTTGAAATATTTTTCTAAATTCCCATTACTTACGAAAATAAATGGAAAAAACCATAATTTCATGGGTTTTTTTATGGTTTTCATCGTTAAATTCAAATTTGCGCCAATTTTCACAATCATATTCGTAATCAGCGCGTCAAAATACATAAGTATACGGAGTCCGGAGACAATCGGACTTACACCCTTTTCGGAAGTTCACCCGCTCAAATTACTTCAAAATGTAATTTTTAATTGTTGTACCTTTCGCAAATTTTGAGGAAGGAAAATTAAAAATTATTTTGTTCTCTTCCTTACGAGTTTTCCAGATTTTGTAGACTCTTTTGAATATTATCACCAGTGAATACTTTGGAAAAATCAATACTAAAAAAATTTAATTTGAATTTGATATTTTTGGAGCACCTTATTTTTCATTGTGTAAGTTTAATGAATCACAGGTTAAAGATAACTCTTTAAACACGTGAAAAATGCACATGACAATAAAATTTCGACACTCTGCTATGATAAAAATGAAAAAAGTCAAGAATAAATAAAACAAGTGGATCAAAGAAGAAATAGATAATGCATAAATAACATCCTCATGATGAACAAATCCCAATCGAACAATATACATAAGCGAAATTTTTTGGCTTCCGTTTTCTGCTCACCTGTTCTTCCTGCATGAAAAAAAAACTGGGGATCATAAGAGTATCAACGATACATATGAAAAAAATTTTAAATCTTTCTGTGGAAAAAAAGATGCTTTCTACTGCGCTGGGATTCGAGCCCAGGTCTTTCGATTGCCGGTCGACTCGATAATGTAGGCAGTGGCAAAAATTTCAAATTCAACTAATTAATTTAATATCAACGATTTCTAAAAAATAGGAATGATTACCAATAAAGAAAAAAGAGTATTAAACAGTACAGAACTCATTCCCTAACTGCATAAGACTCTCTTTTCTCACTTGGTAGTTATTCCTGGTTTTCAGTAATCATTCGGCAATCGAAAGACCTGGGCTCGAATCCCAGCGCAGTCAAAAGCGTTTTTTTTCCACAAAAAGATTTTCAAATTCTTTAAATATTTGAATCATTCATATTCTTCTGATCTCCATTTTTCTCTCTGCGACAAGTATTTTATTCAGATTTGCAAAACTCTGATTTCCAATCTGAAATACAATTTTTTAAGCCTTCTATAATTTACATTTTTTCAAAAAATTCAGTTCCTCATGCAAAATGATAAACAAATAGAAGCAATAAATATTGATGCACTGGTTATTTCAAGTGAAAGTTATTGATGTTTACGTTTTCAAGAGCTTGACCCACTTTCTAAAGATCCGAAGAACAGAAAGAAAAAAAAGGTCGTTGATAAACACGAGATAAATATCACTATTTTAACGTGATAAAAATAATGATAACAATGAAAGTAATGATAACAATATGAAAGTACTGTTTCAACAGAAGTTAAATTAATTTTTATCAAAAAAACAAGAACTTTATGATTAATTAGAAATTTTATAAAAATGCCTAAAATGAGGAAATTGGCCTGATTCTGAAATTGGTTTTAATTTAATTGTAACGCTGATCTCTTTTTGCACAATTTTAGGTTTTTCCGCGAACGTTCTTCCAGTTTCACGGCAAGGTAAAAACAAATATGGTTGTTTGGTCTAAAAATATTGGCCTGTAAGTTGCGCCTAGCAACAGAGGTTGCATGCAGGCGGAACTGTACGGTTACTGCGCGATGTTTGCGCAACTTGAACGCAAGGAAGGTCAAGAAATAAAAGAGGAATTTCATAAAGAAGACTTTAATCACATGTCGAAAGTCTCAAGCTGCGAATCCTTTCCGAAAAGATATTATCGATAGTTCTTGGTCCAAAGTCTTCTTTTGTTCCTAACTTTTTTATTCCTCATCAAAATTTCGGACACGGAGCCTCCGGCTACGAAACGTATAGCGCTTCGCTGCTGCACCGACAGAAGTTCTGCAGATCAACTGTAATTTTACACGATAAGTTCCTACAGCCTCCATAAATTAATTTTAAATATTTTTGTTTTTCAACTTCAACATCCGTTTATTTATTCAAAAGAGTTAAAATTCATTTGTGTCACACACATTTGTATTAATAAAATAAAATTAGTTCAATAAAATGGATACAATGCAAAAATAATTTTTTATTTCCGTAATTATAATCTTCTGTTTATTTAATGATTTTTAGATATTTATTTAGTTTTTTATGTTGCATTCCTTAGTTTTTTTAAATTCATTATTCTTATCGATTTTGATCGAATTCGGTAGTCAAGGGTTTTTGAGATCGCTGATTATGAATCCGACATCAGATTTTAAAATTTCAAAATGGTGGCTCCAATATGGCGGACGTCAAATTAAAAATTCCAAAAACCCAGGAATACAATTTTTCGGAAAAATTTATGGAATTTTCATTTTGACGTTCGCCATATTGGATCCACCATTTTGAAATTTGAAAATATGATGTCGGATTCGTAATCAGTGATCTCGAAAACCCTTGGGTACCGAAATTGATAAAAATCGGTAAAAATAATTAATTTTAAAAAACAAAGGAATGCAACATATAAACTAAATAAATATCTAAAAATCATTCAATTAACAGAAGATTTTTAATTAATCTCACGAAAATCGGAATTTTTTCATTATAAATTAAACTTAAATATTCATCAAGAACAATTAAGAAATTTATAAAGGGTTAAAAACCGTGAAAAAATAAGTTTCAAATTCTGAAAAAATATTGAAGAAATAAAAAATTTCTCTTATTTTTGGAAGAAATTTTCGAAATTTATAAACTGAAGCGTAAAAATACTGGTAAATAAGAAGATTTACAAATTCTTCTAGAATTGTTACGCAATTCTTTTTGAAATTTGGGACGAGGCTTTCAGTAACGAATGACAATAGCTATAAATTTGAGAACTTTATAGACAATGAAATGAAAAAAGTCCATGAGATTATAACGTGAATTCCATTAATCAATGGTTTCAATGTTTAAAAACAGTATCTTAGTTTTTATGGCGACATGTTTTAAAACATCTCTATTATTTTATTGACTTACAAATTAAAAAATTGAGGGATTTCTTGTTATTTTGGTATAGTTCCTCAATTAAATCTTCGCTGCTGAAAGTCATAATATTTATAAAATTAATTATAACGTATATTGAGAATTTTTTATAATTATGTCAATGAAGGAGACATTCGAAACCTGTTTTGCGACGAAAATGTTTGTTTTGAATTTCGAATGCTGCCCCAGGATATTTACGATGTTTATGAGAACGAATTCGCGACGGTGTTACGTAACGTCCTAGGCAAAGGACGAAAGGACGTCTGACGCTACATCTATCCTTGAGGCGACCCTTCGAATAAGAAATTCGATTCCTGCTTTTGTTCCTATTATCTCACCGCTAGGCATACATTTCGAGAAGATTCGAGAATTCCTTGACACACATGATCTGATCAAAACCAAATTTTCTGTGCATGGATGGAGATTCAAAATAAAAATGGTCAACATATCTGATTCATGATTCTATTTTAACTCCTATTAGGATTCAAAATTTAATAATTTAAATTCAACCGCACTCAAGTTTCAAAAAACCTAACACTCCAAAAAGTTTTCTCTACAATTAAAATTTGTTTAAATAAAAAAAAATCTGTGCATTTAAACGGAATCAAAAAACATTTCCTAGATTTTGATAAATTCCTTAGTTAACTTTCTCTCTTTAAATCGAAAATCTTTTAATTTAAAAATGATTTTTTGAATAAAAAGAACCATTTTGTTAAAATTTGTTCTTTTTGAATTCGTTATTTTTTCAATCTCGAATTAATGAAATTGAGGTAAACAAACGATTATTTTAATTTTAATATAATTATGTTTATAAAGTTTCGAACCTTCATTGAACGATGACAAAAATTGTTCTTTTAAAACGAAATTAATTATTTTTTCTATATTCAGAGCCTTTAAAATATTCAATCTATTATTTAATATACGCTACTTTTTAATTTAGCGACAAAAGAAATCAATCATTTAGTTTCCAAAAAAAAATGTATCGTTCAATGAACGTTCAAATTTCTAATTTCATATAGAATTTTCCTCTGTGTGCAGTTGGTGAAATTTGAAAACTTCCAAATATTGATACAGCGTTTTAAAAAATACCAAAAAATCCCGATTTAATCCAAATAAGCTGTTTGCTTTTTAGATATAAAGAAAATAAAGGGCAAACTTATTCTTAAAATCTGCAAACCCACATTTATGACAAAGATAAATGAATCTCTGAAAGGAAATTATTTGCACTTTGCACGGTCGTGACAGTTTAAAACTGTCCACATGTGAACATAATGGGAATCTCGCCCATCATTAATTTCTCTTCCATCGCTCACCGAATTGAAAAATAATTTTTCAAAGTATCAAAGCGTAAGTAGTACAAAATGTCAAACTAGACAGCACGTCCGTGACTAATTTTCAAATGGAAAGTCGGGCGAAGAAAATACATTAGCGGTAAAAGCCAAAGCGGGTTACTAGAATTACTATCGATTTGCATTTGAAACTGAATAAACCAGCAAACAAGTTACTTTAATGGAGCAGATTCCAGGGTCGAATGCAAAAGTAAGCTTTAAGTTTGAAAGTCCTTCTGCCTTGCATAATAATAAACTGACTGGAGCTAACGATCACAATATGTGATATTGTGACCATATGCGGAACTTCTCGAGTTTCAAATTAACATTTTTAGATACATAAATAGGATCCAAGAAACCGTATAGTCGTCATTTAAACTTATTAGCGGTTATAAAACTTTAATTTCAAGAAAAATGTAGCAAAAACGGTAGTCGCTCTATTCTTTTGCTTGTTGAATTTTAACAAGATAGTAATAAAACCGAGCAGATGAAGATTATTCAAAAGGAAAGATTCTTCGAAAAACTAATCAATTTTATATTAGGAGTCCATAAGGCTAATTGAGATACCGGACTTTATTATTAAAATGTAAAATAGGAACATAATGCTTGATCCTAAATGAGAGAGAATAAACACTAAACGGGAAATCATTTTTTAATTTCGAATAAAAACTTCAAAGCCTGTAATTTGAAAAAAGTCGAAAATTTATAATGATCATTTATATAAACATTGATACCTTTAAGGAAACACAGAGAAAACAAATCTATTATATTTACTGAGTCCATAAATAAAAAAAGTGACGACATAAATTTTAAATAAATTCAAAATAAATTTCAGTACGTCTCATCGCTTTTTTGTCAAAATAACAGATTTGTCGATAAATATTACAAAAAAAGGCAGTTAAATTTAGAGAATAACGAAATAATAAAATTGATACCATCAAGGGAACAGAGAGAAAAAAAATTTGTTACATTTACTGATTCCTTAAATTATAAAAGTGATAACATAAAATTGAAGTAAATTCAAGAGAAATTTCAGTACGATTCATCGGTTTTTCGCAAAATAACAGATTTTTCGATAAATATGACAGAAAAAGCTGTTAAATTTACAGAATAATGAAATAATGAAATTAATGCCTTTAAGGGAACACAGAGAAAACAAATCTCTTACATTTACTGAGTCTACAAATTAAAAAAATGACAACATAAAATTAAATTAATTCAAGAGAAATTTCAGTACGATTCATCGCCTTTTTGTCAAAATAATCGATTTGTCGATAAATATTACAAAAATGCCTGTTAAAATAACGGAATAATGGAATAATAAAATAGTTTGAGTTTAACATTGGCCCAGTATTGGCAATATTTCATTGCCACACTGTGATGCTTCATTGATAGTTAAATTTTTCGTATTTCTATTATTTATGGATTATTTGAAAAAAAAAGTTCAATAAATTTCACTGCATCTTCTTTGATAATGTCTAAGCTTATTTTCTAACTCTTGTAAATAGTAACCTACACACAGAAAAATAATGCGAGAAATTTACAGAATCTTCAGTGCTTATTTTAACAACTTGACTCTTTAGTAGATTTTACAAATTCAGTTTAATCAACAGATTTTCTGTACGTTTAACTTATCTTCCAGTAGAATTTATTAAACTCTGATTTTTTTCATTCAGTGAATTTGACTGGAAAATAGGTAAAAGGTACAGCAAATCTGTTGATTGAACTCAACTTCTTGTGAAATCTACTGAAAAGTCAAGTTATAAAATAAGTACTGGACCTCCAGTAAACTTTACGAATCTTTTTTCTGCCTGTAATTACTTTATATGAGAGAGGTCGACGGCCACGAAATCAAGTTTTTGTGTTTATAAACTCTACCTAGAACACATTTAGCGAAAAAAAGTCTGTTACTAAGGTACCTATTTGAAAATTTTTTGCACGCCCTTTGATACCTTTGTTACGGTATATAGAGGCTAATTTACCTTGATAACGGTACGTACTTTTCATTATGCAATACAGAGAAGGCTACCACTTGGAATTCTCGTTCAACGAACCGATGACGTCTTGGAAATCATGTATAAAACTATATACCTATGTATAGAAGACTAGAGATAAAACCTCTGAATGACCAATTCGTTTCTCTCTTTTTAAAATCAGTCCATATCAACGTTTTAATTACTAGAATGAAAACATAAACAGAGTTCTCATCTTGAGTCAAGATAACTGATTTTGTAGGAAAGTAGCAAAACTGTTCTGTAATTTCATATACAATAATAAAAAGAGGCGATAAAATTATCTTTAAGGGGTTTCGTTACATTTGAGCCTCCAAAAATAATGCCATTTTTATGCTTTATTTTCAGGCAGATAACAAAACGTGAAGCAATTAAAATTTATAGAGTTTATTAACTAATATATTAACTTCATAAAAAAAAAAATTTTCTCAATAAATACAAAATGGCGGCTAAGTATTGCCGTGTCCAAAAAAAATATTTTTTCGGAGGTCGTCCGCGGCAAGAGATTCTCAAAATTGAGATTTGCACCTGGAACAAAAAACAAATTTTTTCCTAACGTTCCAGTGAAGTACCCAAGATTATACAAAATATTTGTAATGTTGGCTGAATTGGCTTTAGGGCCAAAAAATGAAGAAAACAGTAGTTTCAATCAAACGTTTAAACTCTGATTGGGGCCGATATAATTCTTGTTTTTTTAAATTATAAAAAAATATTCATTTTTGCAAAAATAGTGCGCATTTGAATGTAAAACTCGATTTTCGCCCTAAAAAGCGACCTCAATTTGTTAAAAATATAAACAATTGTCAACTAATCTTAAAAATCGTAGGTATTCCACTAGATAATTAAATAATATTTTATTTAAAACAAGATTCGTGTCAATCGATTGAAAATTTTTGAAATGGCGTGTCTTGCCGATTTGAAAAAGTCAGTTTCGAGAAAAACGCGTTTAAAGTTTTAATGACGTAAAAAAGTACTATAATTTTGATATACCTTAAATGTGTTATGCTCCGTCCCAACGAAAACCCTATTGGGCATTATTCTTAGGACCCTGAGGGATCATTTATGCAATAAAAAAAAAATTATTTTTTGTCAAAAGCTGAATCAGAATATCAACTAATTCAGAGTTAAATTAGCGACAATGCGTTAATTTCAAATTAGTAAGAAATTTCAACTACAAATTAGTTGAAAATTTACTCTGAATCTGAAAAATTCTACTTTTAATTCGTTAAGTTTACTTATTGATTAATTAAATGTTACTAAAAATTAGTAGATTTTCTAACTGATTTAAAGTGAAATAAATTATCACTAACTCTAAATTTTGAAAATACATATACGCGATTTTCCATTAATTTAAAAACTACTTAAGATTTCCGGGAACCAGATGCTTTGTTCAGATTTTGAAGTGCAGACGAGTGATTCATCCACTTAAAAAGAAAAATGGAAAAGGGATCTTTCACTGTGGCATAGTTCATTTACTTGGACTGTGGGGAACCAGAAACACGTGACACTTGACCATTTCCTCCTTCGACTCCAAAATATACAAGTTGTACTATTTTCTCCCGTTAATATGAGACATAAGATTCGTCTTTGAGGTTTCCGTTCGACATCTGGAACCGCAGAGAAGACACAGGCAGCCGCAAAATATCAAAGTGTCGCGTATAAAGATAGCCACAATTTTTTTCCACATCCGAGAAATTAAAAGAATTATGTCGATAGTGAAGTTTTTTTTTTAAGGGGACTTTATTTTCTAAATTTTCAAAAAATCGGATTTTTTTTTTTACGTAAAAATGTTCCTTAGTATCATAGAAATACTGCCCTAAAATTTTATTAATGATTAGATTAGAAGTAAAAAAATAATTATGATCCTTTTATTGAATAAAATTATAGTAAAAAGACTTTAAATGCGTTTTTCTCAAAATCACGTTTTTTAAATCTGGGAGACGTTTTTCTCAAAATCTACTAAACCAATCTCAGTAAACCAAAATTTTTTTGATACTTTATACAAAAAACTAGTAAATAAACCTCTAAAAAGTTAAAAAAAACCACCCCATCTTTTTAGTACAGGGGTAAATTCATCCCCAAAACAGACGTTTTTTCGAACTTTTTATAAAATCGCGTATAAAGGCCATACAAATATAAAAAAATTAAATTTTCAAAGGTTTATTGTTTAGTTTCAAGTCTTATAAATTAAATCGCGTTGCAATTTTAAATAAATTTGTTACAGGAAGGCAAAAAAGTGTCCCGCAAATTAAAATGCATCTTTTAGAAGACGACCTCTGCAGTGGTAAAAAGTAATTAAAAGTGCCCAAAAAATTTTTTTTGTATACCTTAAAACATTGTTAACAATGTATGACAAAAATTATGATTATAAATAAAATAGTTTTTTTTTAATATTTAAATATTGTTTTTCTTTCAATTTAGAAAGTAAAAGTACCCTTAAGGGGCTATACCAGTGTGACACTTTCAGAAAATTGATTTTTTTTTTGGCTTATTCGACAGTTTGCACTTTTAAGAATTTTTCTCAAAATGAGATTTTTCCAATTTGCGGCCATTCTAACTTAAAGACTAATTATCCGATTGACTTGAAATTTTAACTGACTACTCTTGACTATATTTGCCATACAGTGAACTAGGATATTTTTAATCGGATGAAAATTGAAATTTTAGCAGATAAAAAACCGACCATTTTTTAATAAAAAAATAGACTGTTTTCTTCATATTGACGCTATTTTGTTCGATTTTGGAATTTTTCAAAAATCCTAGTTCACTGTATAGAAAATACCTTCTAGTTTAATACCTTTTTTTTTGTTCCATTTCAGTTACTCAATCGACCAGAATCGTGGCCGCAGTGGGGGAACTTTTTTTTTTCGCGTTTCCGAAGACAGCGCATAACTCGCTTAATTTTCAATATTTTTTAATAAAAATTAAATGTAATATTCATCAAATATAGCTAAATACATTGTTAATTTTCAGAAATATTTAGTTTAATAGTTTTCTTTAAAAAAATGCCCAAAAATCACTTAAATTTTAAGCTCTCACACTGGTATAGCCCTTTAAATGGAACAGAAAATGTTCGAACTAGAGAGAAAATGCCTCATATTTTTTTCCATTTTCTATAATTTTACATTGATAATTCTAGAAATAAAAGAAGGTTTCTGTAAACATAAAATAATTATCGATAAATATTAAAAAGATGCCTGTGAAACTAGCGTTTCTGTAATACTTATCGACAAATTTGTTATTTATACAAAAAAGCAGCGAATTGAACAGAAATTTAATGCTGTCATTATTTATACTATGGACTCAGTAGATCTAACAGATTTTTTTCTCTATTTACCCTGATTTTTAAAATTGATAATTTGAGTAATATTGAATAAAAAGAGCAAAATGGTGTGAAAAGAAACAGTGAAGGACGATAAGTAGAAGGATTTGCAGAAATAAACGTTTCAAGGTTCCGTTACAAAGATTTGCTGATTACAATCCTTGCAAGCAATTTATATCTTCCCTCTTTTTCAAAAGAACAACTTTCCAGTTCCCATAGTTGTTGCCAGTAAGCTAGGATTCGAACTTTGAGTACTACAATTTACTCTTGTGAACTCTTTCCCTTCATTGGGTGGTCTTGTTGTTTTTATTATTTCGAATATTCCAAAGGCCGTATCTCCATTCTCCTCGACATCTTTTCTCATTGCAAAAACCACTGAGCAAGACCCTCTCGGCTCTTCTAATTGGACCAATTTTGCCTGGTCAATTGCATCGGATAATTTCTTGAGCAATGTGCAGAGAAAGATAATTCGATATCCTGAAAGTATTCCAAATTTCATACACCCACAAGGCAAATAGAACAATTTAAATTTAAATTATTTCCATACCTGATTTTTCAATTCTTTTGCATTCTATTTTGGAGATAATACAAAAATATGAAGTCAGTGGGAAAACTGAGAAAGTTTCAATTCTGGAAATTGGGCCAATGTTGGGACTAAATGGAAAATTTGAGTCAGTTACTAGTCAGTTATTATTGAACCAAATATCGTATGATTCGTATCAACAATGTTTTGCCAGTCTTCACCCAGGGCTACACTGGCGAAAGTTTAAGAACGAAATTCAATCCGAGCGAATCGGAACAATTCCAAAATCGTTTTAACAACCATTCCGAACCAATCCGAAGAATGTCCCAAGTGCGAAGTTAGATATGGCCCAACACTGGCCCAGCATCGGCGAAAATGTTGCCGAAGATCGTTTGCCAATATCGTGCCGTTGCTGTAATGATAACTCCGGTATGCATTTGGCGGCCAATTCTGGCCCAAACTCTGGCCACCGAAACTTGTTTTCGGCACAGAAACGGGCCGTAGTGAAAGTGACAATCGGCTTGGTATAGGGCCGATACGGGGCCAAGTTTCGGCAGAAGGTCGGTAAATTTAAACAGTCGACAAAAGCTGCCGTCGTCGGCCCAGCACTTGACTGATGCAAACGGCGATACTGGCTCAATAACATTAGCCGACTGTTGGCTGCCGAGATTGGGCCAGTATTGTCCTGTATTATCAGCTTTGGCAATTCGCACTTGGGGTTTAACCTCGTTGAATGCAAATCGGTTAAGAATAAATTCAGTTAATTCGTTCATCCGAATGAATTATTAATCCGAGCTTGGATTTATTCGGATTGAACCAGAATGAATCGAACAAGATTTGAAACGTTTTTCGGATTGTTTCGGAAACATATTTCGAAATAGCTCGGAATAGCTTTGATTCGTTTGGATTGAATTTAAATTTAATGGATTGCCTTCTAATCAGTGGGTCGGATGCCAATATTTTCCGAATACTGACATTATTAATTAACATCTTATCGAAAATATCCTCAAATGTTGGACTTTTTCATATTTTTTTAAAACAAAATTTGGCAAAGCATGAAGGTTTTGCAAATTCATTTGTGGATCCAGTTTTTACAAATTGAATTGTTGTTAAGTGCAAGTTTAGGTCCAAATACATGCGATAAATTTTTTTTTAAGTTTTTGAACTAGAAAAGATGAAAACAAACGTAAATAGATTACTTTTAGTTTTATTGATGACAACGATTTTTTCGATAGATTTTGCTAAAATTAAGCTTCTTCTCATTTTCTAAACGAAAAGTTGTCTATTTACATCCGCTTTTATCTTCTCTACCATTTTCCAAATTTTGAAAACATTTTATTTATTCTGGAGACAAACATGTAGAAACTCAAAATCAATAAAATTTCCTAATTCTCTAAGTATCACATGCCCTTAATATTCTAAAACAATAATAAATAAAATCAGAGTACAAATAAATCCCCAAATTCTTTTAGCAAATCACAAAAACGTAAACGAACTTTTAGAGAATTTTGGTAACTAAATATTTTTTAAAATTCAATTAATTATTTTTTTCAAATATCGTCTAGCTAAATACATTACAGGATGTAGTTTCATAAGAAGATAAGTTCTCATTTCGCAGAAAAAATTTCTCTTAATGAATATTTCCCCGAAAATAAAATCATTTAGTAAATTTGGCTTAGTAAAACCTAGAAAAACTTTTCAAGTTTGAGAGTGAAAACTTTCATTATTGACTGTACCTTCTTTATTGACTGGTATAACAAAAAATTGATATAAGAATAATATTTTTTAAGATGAAGTTGGTACATTTTGCGTGTTCAACGAGATTCGCAAGTGCAGAATCTGGCTCACCGGAACGAGAAAATTGAGACGGCGGCAGGTGCAGACGAAGCGAGTTTGCTACCAAATTGTGTGCCTGCTGGCAGCAGGTGCACGTGGTCCTTCGCGAATCTCCCGGTGCTTTTTAGCAAGAGAAAGATTTCTTTTTTTTCGGGGGTTGGAACGGGGGTGGGAGGGGGAACAGGCTGATGGATCTTCTGTTGTAACGGTCAAATGTGGCCTTGGTAACGAGAATAAAAAGATCATCTCGTAGAGTGCCACGCGTTTCATTGTAGAAAATTTAATTTTGTTTGGACTGCTGCCAAAAAAATGTTAAATTTGAGTCCCAGAAGTTCAACTAATTTTTACTTTCAATAAATCTATTCTAATAATGCCAAGGAATTTTAACAAAATTCGTTTGGAACTGGAAAATTGAAATATGAGAAAAATTCCGCGTTGTTTAAAAGTTGGCAAATCAAAGATGAGAAATAGGAACACAAGAATTTGATAAATTATTATTATTCGTACACATAATTTGTTTTTTACTCAAAAACTTAAATAGTGTATATAAAATTGTAATAATTTTACTTGTATTGGCATCGCATGGAAAAAAATGAATATCGGGATTGATAAAAAAATTTCAGTAATCAATCCTGATTTTCTCATCTCTATTTTTCACCGAGTGGGTCATTTTTTCAAAGAAAGCAATAATTAAACTCACATTAAGAAGTCAAATATTTTAGATCTAAATATGTTTCAAAATGTTTGAAATTCTATCGCTGATTTTTTATGTTACGTGACATTGATATTTTAAGATAGAATTCGAAAAACTCCCTGCAGGAAAATCTAAGTAAAAATAAAACTTGTATCTATGATTTAGATAAGTAGGCGTTGATAAAATTAGAAGTGATAATTTAGGCAAATAGTCAAATAGAGCTCGTAAAAAATTTAAATTTGCCATGTCGGCATATCAAGTTTAAAATATCGATATTGATACACAATTCCTAGTGAAAATTTCGGAAGGGAATTCAATCCCAGAAAATCTGAGTCATTCCTAAACGAGAAAAATTTTGAATCCGTCTGATTCCGGTTCAATCGGAATGAACCCGAATCAGAACTCTGATCTAAACTAAAACGAGAATCGTAACGTTTTTTGGATTGGTTTCGAAACAGATTTCGGAATAGCTCTAATTGGCTCGGATTGAACTCCAATCCGAAACTTTCGCCAGGGATTTCAACAAAATATAACTATTTACAACGAATTTTTTTTATGAAAGTATTCTGTGCAATTTGTAAACATTACAAATGATTGGTTTATAGAAGATGTTTGTAAATATTATTTGTAGGCAAATTCGAACCTATAAATATTCATTAGGATTAAATGAATTTCTATTAAAAAATCACACGAATTAAGCAAAAATGCATCAATGCTGTCAGAAATTGGTGCCTCTATCTCTAAAAATCGATAATATATAATTCTATTTTAAATAAGAATCAAACAAAATTTATATATTTTCGGTTTCATGTGTTGATTTGAAAAGAAATTTATGACTCAAACTTTACAACTTTTTGGCAAAAACTCATTTTGAAGTGCTTCAGCTCTATTACTATCGGAGAAATGCAGAAATACTCAAGTCTTTCGCTTTTATAAGGCGCACCATGTTTTGTAAATAATAATATAAAATAAAACTAAATAATATAGTTGCTTGAGGCATTTGCAGGACGCGCACCTACTCGCATGAGAAAGTAGGCAGGCTTAAGCCTACGCAAGTCCTGCATTTTAATAGGTCTATGATTCAACATTCAACACAGAATCTTGTTTTATAAGTCATTCTCTAAAAATTATATGTATATATCTGCCGCTAATATTTCATTTCCTCAGGCTGTTTAATTTTTTTTTTTTGATTTAGTAATTTTTTTGTTGGCATAAATTTTGATATTTTCAAATTAATATTATAACAACAAATATATAAAAAAAATTTCATTGAGTTGTGATTTTTAAATCTGAATTAGTAATTTTACTGGTAAATCAGTTAATTTAATGACTTCCTTGTTGCTTTAGCACATCAAATAAAAGATTTGTTCAAGTTAACTTTCTTCAATCAGAACGACTTTTAATTTAAAAAATCATATAGAGAATTATTAGTAAAATTAAAATATCTTATTTGATTTGAAATTTCGATAGTCCAATATTTTTATTAATTTTGAAACTATAAGAATTAAAATTTTTGATGGAATATTCCCTCTAATTCATGAATTTGAAAATGTGTTAGAAGCTTTGAAATTTTTAAAAATAAAAATATATTGAGGTATTTGAAATATTTTTAACCATTTAAGACATAAAATTTATTTCAGACACATTATTTTTAATTGCGTTTATTGATTGTAATTTGTTAAAAGTTTTATTCAACGCATTTTAACGTATGGAATTTATAATAATTAAACAAAGAAATTAACAGTACTTGCAGGCAGATAATTGAAAAACGAGAAAAAATCTACAATATTTTTGATAAAACTGTTTTTTGTTACTAATCAAACAAAATAAAATTTATTCAAAAGCTTGTGTTACAATTTCCCTTCATAAATATTTCAAAATAATATAATAGTTTAAGCTAAACTAAATCAAAGCTATTTTTATATGCAATTAATAATTATAATATAATTATGAAAAATTGATCAAGGATTAGGTGAAATAAAAACAAAGAAATACGTTCATCTTTTTTAATAAACTTTATACTAAACAATAGCGTTTAATTTCCTTACGTATGTTAGTTCTTTTAGACTCTTTTACAATTATTATAGTCTATACATAATAATAGTGTCGCTACACAAATGTTTCTTAATCAGCTACGAAGAGACACGATTCACTGGGTGTTCTGCTCTTTCCATTTTATTCTTAATTCACTTGCGCTCTCAAACATTTTTCTCACATTCTATTTCTCTTGCATTCACTTTACATATAATATATATCTCTGTTTCCAAATTCTGATCGCATAGGCGGTTAATTCTAATTACACGTTAAAAAGTACACGCTAAGTTATGCTTACTGAGATCATACTAATACATCACAGGGTTACATATTTATAAGTTTTTTCTTTTTGCTTTTTTTCATTCCCTATACACGATCTTTTCGCGATGACATCGCTTCGCGCGGGTTCTGGGCGCTTGGCGCTTAAACTAAAGCGCAAAGCGACGTTCAGCAGGAGAAATCGATCGCTGTTTGTCACAGTCGGCGCGACACGGATTGCGACGAAATAAAGGAAAATCGTTCAATTCATTAAGTGTTACAATTTTCTAAGATTCGTCTGTCTCTCTCTTCTATAGATGATTTCTCTCCGGAATTTATTCAAGACAAGAAAAAATAGCCGGCGGCAAAAAACAATAATTCAAACAACTAATCAATGAAAAACAATGATTTTGATAAAAGTATAACTTTGATATTAAATTTAAACAGAGAACATTGAAAGATATGAAAAAAAAATATTAATTTATTGTTTGAGTAAATTTGATTTTTGTCGTCCATGGAAAATTTACGTACAAAGTGAGAATATGGGTTATGATATATTTCATTCTACATTATTCCCAGACCTTGACCAAGCCTAACCCACCGACTATACTGCTTCTATCTGTACATTATACGATCCGCCGTGAGAGACGATCCTGAAAAAATAGCTTGTAACCACCAGTCGTATTTTTGGGCTATAATCTCAAAAAAAAAAAAAAAAAAAACAATAAAAAGAAAGTAGCGAAACACAGGGATATAACGGCTGAATTCTAGGAGTAAAATTAAAGACTGCATACGTGGAGATATACACACCAAAAGTAACCAAGTACTATTAAAATCATAAGACAGTATTGCCGTAATTTACTCTGAAAATTTATTTTTCATCAAAATCATGATTAATTAAGACATTTTTACAGAATTGTTTGTCTTCATTCTCTCCGTTCGCGCAACGCAAAACGATTTATAATAAAAACAGAGGAAAAAAAAGTAAGTTCTAACGTTCTTAGGATTTACACAAAATCCAGATTGTCCCTCAAACAAGTCTTTTCTCACAAAAGAAAAAAAAATTTCTCGTGTTTTTTAAAGAAAATTATGAACAATATTACGACACGAAACATGGAAAAAAGACTTTTTTGAGTTTTCTCAAACTTTTTCACGATTTTATGTTTCTATGAACAAGAAAGAACAAATAACAAAATAATCTACACGGGAACGGGTCAAAACTTTTGAAGAATTTCCTCAATGACTTGCAAAAAACGCAAATTTATTATTTTAAAACCAATTAGAACAAGAAAAATGATTACTCAAATGTGTTTTTTCATATTACACATTATTTTGATCTTTTATAAATAAAAATTTGTAAAATAAAATCAATCAAGTTGAATGCAAATTCTAGCAATAATTAGGCACTCTAGTTTTTTTCCAAAAAAGAAAATTTTACTTTCTTTTTAATTTCAAGAAAATCTTGATCAAGATTACTGAAATCCATTGGGTTTCATCTTTTAAAATCAACAAGCTCTACTTTCTTCAACAATTACAGATATCAGTTATAAATTAAAAGTTTCATTTTACTTCAACTAATTGATGAGGAAGCAGAAATAAATGAAACGCCTGCGATTCATTATTTCCCTAATCTCTAGATTCTATTGAATTTTCAAAAAGAATGTCTTTGCGCCAATTTTAAAGTCATAGACGTCGCAAGTGGCGCAAAGATTTTTATTTATTTGATGTCTTGGCGAAACCTCAAGGAAAAATGTCGTCAAAGAATCGTCAAGACTCGAAAACTATCAAGGAAAGTGGCCTTCAACCTCCCGTTCCCGCGTAAACGTCTCCTCGTCTTTTTCGAAGACGTCAGCGAATAAAAAACACGATCGCATCATCCACCATGTCACTGCTCTCGACCAATCCAGAGGTCCACAGACTCTATAAAAATACAATATACTCTCTTGCTTTCAACTTATTTCAATTACTTAATCTAATCTATCTTCGCACGTCCGTCTCTCTCAACGATGAGATGATTCTCTAAACGCTGGTCTTACACTCGCGCGCGTGTCTACAATTAGGAGTCGGATACACTTACAAATCTGCGTTCCTGTATGTTCTGAGCATCAGAGACAAACCGACAAAATATATATTACAATAAATTTTGACAACTTAAAACTATTCTAAACATAATTCTCACACAGACGATTCTACCTCCCCCTTTCAATCTCTCCCCAGGAAGATAAAACAAGATTTTTTCTTCATTTTGATAATTCACTTCAACGCGAGGATTTCGACAAAATAGAAAGAGACAAAAAATAATACACACGCCTAAAAACAAACAAATGTATGATGTAGATGGCACAATTTCGTAATTATTACATTATCAAAATGCAAATAACTGGAAGAAAATTTTTGAATTCTTGCATTTCCTCATTTCACACACTCCATTTCTCTCGATGGAACGTTCACTGATTCGTTCGGGCTCTCTCTCTCTTTGTATAGCTTGCTCTCTCGCTCGCTTGTGTCCGGAGGATAAATCTACGTGAATGGCACAGCCAAAGGACCTCGCGCTTCTGTCCGTCCTCTTGGCCTCCTCTCGCCCTGATATCAAGTCGAAGGTGTGGGCGAGTTGCGCGCGCGTTTCTTTGTCTCTTCAACGAGGAGAAGATGTAGAGAAAAAAGTAACAGAGGAACAAGAGGAGGTGGAACGGAGCGCCGCTTAGCTGCGTATCTGACCCGCGTTGCGAGCAACCTTCTCCGGTGGCTCCACCATACTCTTGGTACCGTTTATCGTACGTTTGCGACTCTTCATGAAATCTGTAACAAACAAAAAGTTCATCATTTATTTATTTTTTTAAACCAAAAAAAAATCTGGAAATTTCCATTTTATCTAAATATTCAAAACTTACAGGTGTAAAAGACTCGGCTAAATTTTAATTCTCTTTATTCTTTCTCTGGGACACTAGGGCTAGGAGAGTGACTCAATGTTTATGGCACAGGAACAAAGGAGTTGTTATTTAAGTATCTTCAATATTTACAATTTTTTAATCAGTGCAGTAAGTCTGACCTTGCAACTTACACAAAAATACAAATATTTTACAGGGTGACCGTTTTCATCGACGAAAATAATTCCCGGTCATTAAAAAAATAGTTTCCAATGAATAACAGATAATGCAATGGGTTTTTAAAGTTTTAAAATATTTTTTATTTAATATTCTGAAATGAAATTTCTCCTGGTATACCAAAATCTCGAAATAAGGCAGGAATTTCAAAATGCATAATATAAGATATAAGTAAATCACTTTATGTATCACATTTAAAACACATTAAAATCGTTTTTTTATTGAAAATTTAAAAAAATTACCGGTCCAGCGGCCACCCTGTTTTAGTACAATCTATTTATTTTATTCAAACGGAAAAATATTTACTCAACGTTTTTTTCATAAAACGCAAATTAGCAAAAGACATAAATTCTATTGTTTTTGCTCGTATAATTTTTTTTGAAACAAACAAGGCATTACATTTGCAGGATGAATCGTTGGAGATTTTATTAAGGACTGCCTCAAATGTAAATTAATGCTAGTCGTAGTGCAAAAAGTGCAAGTCGTCTCCTTGCGTTTTGAAAAATAAATGATATGCACGCGCTGAATTTATGCGACAGGTTGTGCATTCAAAACGAGAATGAAACAGCACTCGAGCCACCTAAACGACTCACTTTTTATGCGCATTCTCGACGGGTCCATTAAATACCTCACCATAAAGTGCCTTTTGAGCACAATATCTCAGACTGCTTTGGACATAATGGTTTCAGAATAGGGAATCTATTTTCAATTTATTTTCCATTTTAGGATTAAATTTAAAAGTCTGAACGTAGGCGTTACAAATATACCAAAGAAATGGAATCAATTCAACAGTGCCACCGTTACAGATTAATCTTATCAAGATGATTGCGATTGTAGTTGATGAGCTGCTGACACATTAAGTCAACTCGCAATCGTGAATGTTTTTTCTATGCATGTTGCATATTCATAAATTTATTGTTCGAACATCTGCTTCACCACTCTAAAATCGAAAATTTAGTGAGCTGCAGTAATAAAAATAAAATATATTATGTACCCCATCTTAGCGATAACATACCAAGTGAATGTAGAAACATCTGTTAGATTACCAACCCTTATCGATTTCGTGCGCACGCGACAACCCGAAAATAGAGGGAGGATAGTGGAAGAACCTAGACGATGACCCTTGATGTTTCAACGATTCACCCCCCCCCCCCCCCCAATTCTAACTCACGTGTAAATTTGCATCGCCTCCTAAGCCTCCAAAGGTTGGGCCCTTCTGTCAGACTTTGTAACAATTGCATCGGGCATTAGGCCCTTTAAGCGAAACGAAAAGTCATTTGTCACTCGCTCTCCGGATTACATGTTTATTAAGGTCATTGGGAAATGAAGAGATCTAGGGAAATAAATTGACGATTTTCCTAGCGAAATGGTCAGAATGAAATGCGATGAATGGCTAGATTACAGATTACCTTTGTGGGTAAAATATTTATGGGGATTTAAAGTATCTCAAATATTTGTATTTGTGTTAGGCGAACTTTGTAACGGATTTTACAACCCGGGATTCGCGATAGAGACGATATTTAATTTCAACGGATTTTTTCCCCTGGAACAGGATTGCGAAATATATTTCAAATTTTAAAAATTAAAAATAAACTAGACCTAGGCGAAAGTTTCGCAAAGAAAATCAATCCAAACGAATTTTTAACCAAATCGGTTAAAAATAAATCCAAATTGTTGCCTCAGATCGAACCGGAATGAGTCGGATTGATTTTCAACAGATTTGCATCGAACGAGATTCTAAACGTTTTTCGGATTTTCCAACCCAAACTTTCGCTAGGGCAAATACTAACTAAAAGAGCTAGATAGAATTACAAGCATACTCTAAAATTAGGAAAAACGAAAATAGTTGCATTTTGCATAAAAATAGATAAAGAAATATTAAAAAGAGTATGAGACAGGGACATCTCTGACAAAAAGACCGTTACGAAAGACGTCTCTGCCCGACAGATATTAAGTGTTTCTGAACGTTGAATTCAAAACGAAGGCCATGGAATTTTTTTCTTCGTTTGATTATGAATTCCAAACGTCCAATATAGGACCTAGTGAACGCATAAATTTATCTATCGCTAAAAGCATCTCGCAAGGTTACAACAAATGCTACCGGTTGATGCGACAAGCCACAACACAGGACAGACGGTGGCTTTAACTCCCTTCGGATTTTAAATGGCATTCTGTCCAAATTCTACCCCAACGAAGTGTTGTAGGAACAGCTGATACCCCCATGCTCGTCGCGTACGCAATTTTCGAGGGGACAGAGGGGAGTCCGTCACGGGGGTGCAAAAGTGCGAGGGCAGCAACCCCATATCGGAGGTAACAGCTGACTGCCTTCTCATTAATAAAATACGTTACGAAAACGCCATCACCCCACCATCAGAAATTTTGTACGTATAATTTACGTTCAAGAGTATCGGCGATTTGCCAATGTCGAATCATTTACACTATTCTTCTCACCCTCTTGAACTCTGCTCAATTTGCTGGCAGAGTTTTCCCGTTTATCTTTCTGTTTCCGATACTTTCTGCTCCATCGAACGCAAAGCTAAAAGTGCCATAATTTTGAAACGCTTCTGACGGTTAATTAGAGAATTGTATATGAAACCCGAAAGTGACTATCTCTCAATGGAGTCGTCAGAGATTGATTTCGTCACATTGCGGGGTAATAACTTTTCAGCTTCTGAACACAACCGAAAATTGAGCAAAAGTTCAATTTATTTCAATTCTTTTAAATTTGACTAAAGGTGTGGCATAAATGGCGAAGTATCCGACATGAAATTGGGGAGTTCCCGGTTCGAACCTGGGCCCAAGATAATTTATTTTTAATTAAAAACAGAATTTAGAAAATTTAAGTAAATCATGTGGATTTAATGTTTATTTGAAAATTATTTGTTTTAATCTTCTATTAGGTCTTTTGAAATTATTCTTTTGAAAGGTAAGTATATTTATTAGTTGAAGAAAGACCTGGGCTCGAATCCCAGCGCAGTCGAAAGCGTCTTTTTTTCCACAGAAAGATTTTCAAATTCTTTAATATTTGTATAAGTATATTTATACTCGATTCTTGCATTGTTTTAAACTGACTAATATTTTTAATTTTATATCCCGAGTATTTCAGTTGAAAGTATTATTTCTAACTAAAAAATTATTTCTCCAATGAAAACTTGAAAATATCCAATGATTTTGTTACTTCAATTCTACTAAGTACATTTTACTGCATTTCACTGAATTCCACTAGAAATGTACGGCTACTATACTACAATATTGCAATAGAATTTATTATGCAGAAGTTATTCTATACCCTTGCGAAAGTTACGGAAAGAAATTTAATCCGAGCGAATCCGAAATTTGTTTTCAAACTATTACAGTTCAATTCGAATAATCCCGACAACGGATTCATTCGAATTGAAAATTTGATTTAGATTCATTCGCAATGATGCCTTGAATTGAACGGGAATGAATCGGATTGATTTTTAACCGATTTGCACCGAATGAAATTCAAAAGATTTTTCGAATTGTTTCACAAATAGATTTCGAAATAACTAATTAAATTTTAATCCAAAACTTTCACCAGGTTAGCCTATACTGATTTTTCTGTTAAAATCAAATAAAGTTTTTTCTTAAGGAACTGAAACGAAAAGCATGAAAAAAAAATCATGAATTTACATTTCATGTTTTGTGAGAGAATGTCCAAAGCGTTTCATCCTCAGTTTGGAACGAAGTACAGTTACGTTTCTGAAGGAGGGATGTATTTATTTATTTTTTTTTTGTCACAAGAGTTGGTTCATACGGTAAAGTGTAAACACAGGCATCTCGTGCTGATCGTTTTGTGAATGCATGTATACGTATATAAAGTGCAGATTTATACGCACGTTCTAAGCACAAGATGCACAACGTGTTACGAACAGAAATAGTCGCGTCGCGTGGGTGGTGTGCATGCGGAATAATAATAAACTTGGAGAATAAAAGACTGGGGGGTAATAAAGATGGCCGATCATAAGGTGAAGGACCAATCAGAATCTAATGACGAGTCGGTCTCAGAAATGATTTGACTGAAGTTTACAACATTTTTTTCTTTAAATAAAAATTACAACCGCCTCTTTCCTTTGCTAGACAAAAATATAATAATTAAAAACAACTAAAAATTATAAAAAATGTAAATTTCGTTGTGTATCCTTGTTATCTAAAAAGGGTATTTGAATCTCAATAAAAACGATCACTCAATAATTTGATTTCGATTTCACAACTAAAAAGGGAAAGTGGCATCCGCAATTTAAATGTAAGATGATTGCCACTATTTTCGCATACAAAATTTCCCAGTTTTCCAGGTCTAAAATTTTCATTTTTTCAGACTTTTTAAGAATATTTTATTATAAATAAATAAATGGCTAATCAAATTTACTCTTATTTTCATGGAGAAAAAAATTATAATAATCATCTTAATGAAAATTTTAAATGTTATAATGTAGAGCAATAGACATTTTAAAATTCTTTATTCAAAACAAATGAAATAGTTAAATTTCGTTTATTTGACAATGTATATAAGTTTTGAACAGTAAAAAAGTAACCAATGTGATTTTACTAACTTTATATTTTTCCAAAAATAAAATGTTTCCAAAAAAAAGTGGCAATCCTGAAATAAAAGGTCTATATGCTTATTAGAAAAACTAATAACTAAAATGGATTCTCTATACCAGACAGACGCATACAAAAGAAAAGCGGTTCTTCTAGTACAGGAAATCTATTTCAGTTTTCGTTTTAAAAATAATCTTACAAGTTTCTAATTGCACTTAACAATGTCACGCGACTCTCTTAATACATATGTAACTGCCGTTTGCAACGTTTATAAATGAAAATACAAAACCAAAATTCCATCATAATAAAATTTAAAATAATTTACGAACAGTTTATATTTTCGTGTATAAATGTTCAAAATGAAAATAGAAGTATTAATTAGTCAATCACTTAAAAACAAACGAATCACAATTGAAAGCAAATTTTATCTTTTTGGCTATATACGTTGTAAACGGTAGTTACATTGATACATGGCCTTAAGATGTAGCTCAAAAAGGGATAATATACAAATTAAAGATTCCTCTTCTATTTCAATATATGATAAAGATTGTATTTTGAAGATTCCCTGAATGAAATACACTGTATATCGTCTCTAGAAAATTCTTAGCAAAAAGCATCAAGCTTAAATATATGGGATGTTTGGCCTTCGAGTGGGAGGTAGTTCAGCAGGAAATAAGTGAGGTAGGACGAGAACATTAAAATAGATATTATCTATATCCTAAACTTTTTCATATGTGGTCTTAAGAAGCTTTTTGTATTGTGCTTATCTTTCAAGTGGGAAAAAAGTAGAGATCACAAATTGAGAATTTATATTAGTAAATCAGGAAATCAAATGTCATTTAACCGACGATGAATTAATAACGAAGAAAATATGCTTGAAGCTTTAACTAAAAAGTACTTTCCAAGTTAGAGTCTTGTCTTACATTATTCTATCTGAAGCAAATAAAAATGATAAATATTTTTCACAGTCTCATTCTTTATTAAACCTTAATTTGAATAATGTACTTACAGTTTTGAACGTTCATTGAACGATGTCAAAACTGTTTTTTCATAGCAAAATTAATTATTATGTTCATATTTAAGGCCATTTAAATATACAACCTGTCATGTAACTGCCGTTTGCAACGCTTATAGCCAAAAAGATAAAATTTGCCTTCAATTGTGATTCGTTTGTTTTTAAGTGATTGACTGATTAATATACTTCTATTTTCATTTTGAACATTTACACAAAAATATATACTGTTCGTAAATTATTTTAAATTTTATTTGCAAATGATGGGATTTTAGTTTTGTATTTTCATTTATAAATGTTGCAAACGGTAGTTACATAACCTGTCATGAACAATACACTATTTTTTCATTTTCGGTAGCAATAAATAATCATTTACTTTAAAAAAAATTTCCAATCATTCAATGAACGTTCAGATCTTCAAGTAGATATTTGAAAAAATTTGTTAACTAGAATAATAAGAGTTACTCATCAAATAAATGTCTCATATTGTCTGTAATCTGACTGCTACTTTCTAGTTGAAAATTGGCACGGATTTAACCCTTTTAATGCCAAGCAAAGGCCATAGCATCGCATATGCAACGCTATATCGTTATTTGGCACTAAAAGGGTAAAATAAAGAATCAACATGTACTTACAATTCTGAACGTTCATTGAACGATGGAAAATATTTTTTTTGAAAACTGAATGATTACTTTTTGTCCCAGAAAATTAAAAACATAGTGTATTGTTAATGAACGATTGTATATTTAAAGGGCCCTGAATATAAAAATAATAATTAATTTTCTTCTAGAAAAAAAAGCTTGTTATCGTTCAATGAACGTTCAAAACTGTAAGTACATAGAATCGACCGCGAAAGGAATATTTCTTGGATGCCAATGCTGCAATTTATTTATTCGACAATGATTTATAATATCGTGTTTCGTACACAAACAATATTTGCAGAAGGTAATAATTGCTCAGGCTATCGTAGTGAACCTTGGCTTTCATCCTAAAGATAGTGAAATTGCATCGTAAAACGCAATATATTGGAGACTTTAATTATTACCGATTATTGACCTTCCAAAACATTTCACTCGAATTATCTTCTTAAGATTACAAAGTTTGAGGACTTTTCTCTAAGCTTTAAAGAAAATAATACATGGCTTATCGTTACCACTATTTGGAGTTTTCTTCGTGAATAATCTCTAAATCAATCCGATAAAAGAAACGCAATATTTATCGGTATTGAATTATTTAAAAGTGTATTCAGTAATTATGAATGGCTAATCCCTCAACTAAAAATTAAAAACTTTATCAATAAACAAACAAAAATCCCTCCTCTCTTTTAACTATCTAAATCTGAATCAGTCAAAATCTACTGATTATCAGTGAAATTTGACTGATTCAAATAGCTAAAAAAAAGGTTACTGTAAATCAGTCAAATTTCAATGATTATTTCAATGGAAATCAACTGATTTAACAGTAAAAAATATTTTTTTTATTAATTCAATTAGTGAAAAATATTTTTGCACTTATGAATCAGTGAAAAGGAAATTTACTAATCAATCAGTGAAAATTCGACTGATTCAGATTTAGAGAGATAGAACTTAAGAAATGTTTCGACCTGTTTGCAAAAATATTTTGGTTCACCAAATCAATTATCGAGTTAAAGCAAAGAAGCTAATTTGCAAAAGTGAGTAAGTATCACATCTGGCAAATAAATGCTCGAATTGTCTAAATATTTTTACAACGCTGAAAAATGTGCTTCTCTTCAAGAATAAATAAAGCATATAAACGAATGCAAAATAAAAGCCTTTAAAAATATATAGGCAGATAAAGAATACATATAGTGATATAAAAAATGTGCTTACCGGTAATCACGCTTTGTTTTCTTGAGCTTGTGGAAAGGACAGGGGTGAGAGGTTCCTGGATGCATTTCTTCTTAGCACAGCAAATTTCGGTGATTGCTGTAGTGACCTCAGTGACTTCAAGAGTTGTCTCGCCGAATTCTGGTATCCGGGTATCCTGTGGTGGAGTCCTTTCGGCCTTCGACGAAAAACTAGGAATCGGTGACGCAACAGCAAAGCTCATCGACTCATGGCGAACAGTCTTCGGCGAACTTGGTTTTCTCGGCGTTCCGGGTGCGTGTTTTCTTATGTAGGGCATACCCCGGAGCGCATAGGGTTCTGGGACTACATCTTGCGAGGTAACAACTTCCCAATCGTAGCGGGAATTATCCTTGGGCATTTCTAGACGAAAGTCGAAATCCCATCTTTCTGCATCAAGCATCGATTGAGCTTGGAGTTCCTTCTCGGCGAGGGCCCGGGCCGCAGCGTGATCAACAGGCCCAAACAGGTCCCTACGTACTCGGGCCAGCGCCGCTCTACTCGGCGTTGCACGTGCACCACCAAGGTTACGGCCCATTTCCGTCATCATCACCGGATTCAGCACTCTCGCGCTCATATTTTTGCACACCAAATATACAAACTTTGAATGAACGTTTGCCTCATACACGTTGAGAAGTCCAGCGTTGAGGTTATCACTAGGAGTCCACTTTTAAATTTAAGAGCAACGGAAGTAGCAGACGACTCGTGAACTTTCGCCACTGCATTTGCCGTTTTTTTAAATCCGCACTCGAAAATTATTTGTGATATATAAGTTCCCGATTTGGCAAAGATAATATGCCTCCCTGGATCTTAGCGTCTTTGAAAAAAACCAGAATGATTTTACAAGATCCAGAATGGCGGGAATAACGAGGTCTTTCGAGATTCGTGGAAAGTCTTGAAGAAACGTTAGAAATCCGACAACACTGCCTTAGCAACGACTAGTTGTCTTCTTCACTGGTTATCTCTTCTCGCACAACTCTTGTGAGATAAACACCTCCAAATTTGATTTGTCTGAAATATTCACGCGTATATCACTTGCCTAGCGATAGTATTCACTATTGATGGCGCGATTAAAACTCGTCACTGGGTGTAGACTTGGCAACGCCGCACGCACTTGCGTGAGAAGAACTAAATCTACTAGTGTGTCGATTCAAATCCGAAGGCGCATTTACGCGACTTCGAAAGACGACACAATGACGAAGCACGAGGCACAATGGATTTTCCGTGGAAATCACAAGTCAGATTTCACTGGTTTTCACGAAAATTTTCCACACGGTCCATAAACCCTCAATATGTTCACTTTGACACGAGGTAGGGAGGTGGCCGCGCGGCAAAATCCAAGGATGTAGACACGTTATGATGTAAACTGTGAAAAATATTACTGATCATTGGCGCACCGAGGAGCGCCGACTTTCCCGGGCGATTATGTTTATTAGGTTTTAATAACCGACTGCGCAGTTACGTGCGTGAGAGCACAATCAAGACGAGCGTGGAAACGCGTTATGCACGTGTAAAGCGCTCTCTGGCGACTGAGGCGTGCGCATCAAACGGCGGGCGTCTAAGCCTTGAATAATCGGATGACTTCGACACCATTCGGGTATTTCCGATCCCCCACCTACCCAGGATACAAAATAACCGCCACTTTCTGTATACACTCCGCTCGTCACAAGCACGCGGTTTAAGCAAAATCAAAGCAGGCTCGAACCCAGCCAACTTGACGCCCTCGTTTATGGACAGAATTTTTATTGGCTTTCTTATCATATCCATGATAACTATTACTGCAGGCGAATGTCAAGAAAAATAAAAGGTGCACGTTTTAATTTTAGACAAGGGCTTTGCAAGACTGTGTGTTTTGAAATTATGTTATGTATTTGTCCTACATTTTTTATAACGGATTTTTTGTTTTATTGGTCAGGGATATGAGTCAATGTTTTAATTAAAGTATACAGTTTTTTTGACTTGGTAGAATTCGTGGAAGATAATAAAATTAAACTGTTGGTTTAAGAAGATTTGGTTAAAACCAGATTATCATCCAAAGATTTTAAAAATATATTTGCTTCTAGTAGTTTATTTGACTCTGTAACAATTGAACACAATTTTTAAATTTAAGACAATTATTTTTTATGATTTTCAATAGATCTTATTTGAAAGAAAATTGTTTTAATCCGTAATAAGGAATTTGATTGAATATCAATTAATCAATGTACCCGTAAAAAATTTTTGCTTTAATTAGAATCCTCAGAAATTATCATCGTTTTTTGTGGAATAGCTAAGTATTCGTAATAAAACGTTGTGACTGGATATCTACTTTCTGTTAATATGTTTCCTATGGAACCACATAAGCTTGCCAAACAGTTTACACTGAAGAGTTTGAATTGCGCCACGTTGTGAAACGTCTGATTCATCTTATTTATGGACCTTGAAGCCAATATTTTCATTAAATTACTAATATATTGTTCATGAATTTTCGAATGTGTATAATATTGAATATTGATAAACACTTTGCAGAAAAATAATTGAAAAAAAAATAATGAAAATTTAAAACTGTTAAGCACCATTAGACCCAAAAAGCTTCGAGAAATTTCTATAGATGTTAAAAAATATCAGATCCAAAACACCTTGACGAATTTTAAATAAATTTTATTTTTATAAATTTAAATTTTAGAGTTTTCATACGATTTCTAGAAATTATAGAGATTTGTATTATAATACTTTGTACCCCTGGCGAAAGTATCGGATTGAAATTCATTCCAAACGAATTCAAGGTATTCCGGAATCTGTTTCCGAACCATTCCGAGTCATTCCGAAACAATCGGAAAAACGTTTTATATCCCATTTGATGAAAAACGGTCAGAAATCAATCTGACTTAATCCTATTCAATCCGAATGAATCCTAACCAATATGAATCAGCCCCAGCTGGGATTGATCCAAATCGAATTTATAATCCGAATCATTTCGACCTCGGATTCATTCGGATTGATTTTGATTAAAAATTCGGTTTGGATTAATCCGAGCCGGATTGATTCAGAATGAAAACTTGGTTCGGATTAATTCAGATGCATTCGGATGATACCTCGGATTGAATCAGCTCAAGTCAGATTGATTCCTGACTTTTTTCATCAAACGGGATATAAAATGTTTTTCGGATTGGTTCGGAAACAGATTTCGGAATGCCTCGAAATAGCTCTGATTCGCTCGAAATGAATTTCAATCCGATACTTTCGTCACTCTCTAAATTTGAATCAGTCAAAATCTACTGATTATCAGTGACATTTGACTGATTCAAATAGCTAAAAAGAGGTTACTGTAAATCAGTGAAATTTCACTGATTATTTCAGTGAAAATTGACTGATTTGACAGGGAAAAGTATTTTTTCACTGATGAATCAGTGGAAATTAACTGATTTAACAGTGAAAAATATTTTTTCACTGATGAATCAGTGAAAAGCCGAATCACTGATTCAATCAGTCAAAATTTGACTGATTCAAACTTAGAGAGCAGGGTAGCTTCTGAAATGTTTGAAACTTTTCTCTAATGAATTTGGAAGGCACATTTCCTTTGTTCCAAGTAACTGGTGGGACGATTTTCAGATAAAGTGTTAATGGTATTATGGCTTTTATTGTAAGCTGTTAGGTTAAGCTAGGACCATAAGGATATAATAAATTACATAACGCCTCTAGACTTAGTAGGCGTGGGGACTGGTAATCCATTATGCTTCCCACCATTTCGATAATCGTTTTCCGAAAACAAGTAAAGAGAATTAAGTATACAATAAGGATATTTATCTATAGAAGGAACTTTAAGGCCTTTTCCACTCTCTTGCTCGAAACTCATGGTTATATAACGTTTATCTAACTTCTAAAGATAAAAAATCAATACGTTTTAAAAGTTTTACAAACCAGTAACAAAAAATATCATCTCAGAAAACTGTAACAGTTCTGTAACTATGATATTCGAATTTGAAACAGCTCTAGTAGGCTATTAAACATGTTCTCTAAAAAATCTCGGAGAAATTCACAAAAAAGTTAGTACGGCGAATAACAGTTTTGTAACTGTTAAGCAATAGATATATATAACAGTGGCGCATAATAGGTATTTTTAATATTCTAATGGAAAATTTAAAAATCATCATTATGAAAACAGAATAGAACATCAGTGTAACAAGTATTAACACCTGTGACACTCGAGTTATGTAACATTTACATAAGAACATGTATTTAAGCTTTTCTATTCATAGTTTTGTAACTATTCTGTATTTTATTTGCAAGGGCTATATTTGAAAAATGTTTTATTCTTGTTACGAAACGAAGATGTCTCAATGTAACAAATATTGAAGAATGCTCTCTAAATCTGAATCAGTCAAATTTTCACTGATTGAATCAGTGATTTGCCTTTTCACTGATTCATCCGTGAAAAAAACATTTTTCACTGTCAAATCAGTCAATTTTCACTGAAATAATCAGTGAAATTTGACTGATTTACAGTAACCTCTTTTTAGCTATTTGAATCAGTCAAATTTCACTGATAATCAGTAGATTTTTACTGATTCAAATTTAGAGAGTACTGCAACCGTTTTTTTAGGAAACAGTTATATAACACGTTTGTTAAGAATTAGAAATATCAGTTAAATTCAAATTGTGTTTTTTTTTATTTAAATTTCTAAATGATCTATATATAAAATATTAAAAATTCAATGTAAATGAAAATAACATCTTATTGAATTTACTTACCTCGAATCCAAATGTCTTTCGATTTATTTTGATTGGTTTCTACACATTTTTGCTGACTCAACGATTGATTCAAAACACATTTCATGAGTTTGTTTCTACCGAATCCAAATTTTTCTTGGATGTTAATCATGTTAATTAGCATTTACTTCTGAATAAAAAATTAAATTAAAATAAGTTAAAAACATAAATTGACGAAGGTAATCGAACATGAAATAAAGATATAATATTAAATCAATTCCTGTCGATGAACTTGTAAATCAATGCTTTTTTCGATTTAAAACAACGTCTATATCTAATCAGGACTCTAATTTACTTAATTTATGAATTTGTGTTTTTTATTATCAGTGCGGTATATTCACATTCACTGCTAATTGTCTTTAATGTTTGCTACCCGCATGAAATATGAAAGTAAAAAACTTTGAAATCTAAAGCATAATTGCTAAAGTTTTATGACTATATTTGGACAATAAAAATACACCATAACATAGATTCATTAAGAAGGACACTTGAATTATGCAAACAATTAATCATAATTAATCAATTACACAACTTTTATTTCCTTACAGAATTTTAAAATATATAAATATATGCTCAATGTCTTATTTCATATTATGTAAACAATATTCTCAAGTATCCAAGTTCTCAAAAATAAATAAATTTTAAATTGATAGTAGAATTAGCCCAGTAGTTGTTTCAAATTTCCATTTTTATTATTTAACTTCTCTTTTTCTCCCGCGTAATGAACGGAGGTTTAAATTTATTTTCTTAAAAGAAATTTATAAATGGATTGTCTGTTTAATAATTTTCGTCATTTTTTAAAATTCTTATCGCCAATTAATATACTAATGGAAAATAATTTTTTAATTGGGATTTAAATAAAAAAATTGTTACGTGAACTTGAGAATAAAATATTAAATGGGAGTAAGTTTGGAGTTAAAATAATGATAAATTCTGAATTGCGTGAAGATGGGCGATTTGACTGAGGTTTGAAGTTAGAATTTCTTTGACCGATGACATGAAGAGAACGAGGCGAATCGAGACTTTTCATTGATAATTGTCAATTTACCTCGTTGCTGCTCAAGGTTTACTGTCTGATGGAGTTGCGGGAAAGCTGCGCGCTACGATCATCTCGAGCAAACAGCCAACAACTTTCGTTGAGTGAACTGTAGATGAAAGAACCAATGAAATCGCTTCTAGGCTCTCTGGCCACATTAGTTCATGATTCACTGAAAATATTGCCACCAGGAGACACCACTGCTTAATCGACTCCAAACACATCCGCGAAATCAACTTCTTCTCATTTTTAAAAATTAATCTCTATTTATTACTTTTTTATTTCGTTGCACATATCTCATGTATATCCAATTTTATATAGCATATTAAATCACTACTTAAAATTATTTTTAAAGTTTAGTTTTGTAAATTTATCAAATTTTTAATTATTAGTAAAAGCTGTTAGGTACCAGAAGTTGCAAATTTGTTACAGAACCAGAATATCACATTTTCTTTAAGGGGATCCGCCACCTTTAATATTTTTATTTTTTGAGTTTAGACGTTGCATGTCATTTTTTGTGTATTTAGTACCTTTATTTACATAGTTTTTGAAAGGTTTTTAAAAATTCCAGCACCTTTATATATTTTTAAACTAAAAATTTTCAATTTTTTTGACATTTTTTTGAATTTGAATAACTTTTTTGTTTTTTAACCAATTGCCATGATTCTTTCTTATTTTGTTCCTTAAAATGTGTAGCAACTTTTTGGTTATGCAAAATAAGGTAACATGACTGCATAAAAAGGTAAAAATAAAATTAAAAAATTAATAAAAATATCCCAAAATGTAAAAAAAAAATTTTTGTAGTTATTTTTTTAGTTAGAGTGCTTTCCAAAATTAAAAATATTTATAATATAACAAAGAATAATTGGTAAAAATCTCAAAGGCCTGTGTTTAATAATTTAGATTTTATTCAAATATATGTTGCAAAAAACACGGAAAATGACAACTTACGGAAAACGGAGAGAAGCCTTAAGTTAGTTGATCCACGAAAATTAGACCTCAGGCAAAAACAGATAATTTTGCTTTCAAAATTTGGAAAAGAAAAAATTATTTTCCATGAAAAAAATTTGAAACACAGAAAAATAATTTTATTAATAAATTTTATTTTTGACCCAACTTTTTTTCTTATCGCTTCTTACCAAATTTTAAAAAATCATGTGATTCTAATAAGTCATGAATCATTTTTTGAGAGAAAAGATTTCCCACAACTTCACCGTTTCTGATTATTAAAAATAAATTCTTTAATGGCTGAAACCTTTAAAAAATCATTTTCCAAAACGAAATTTTTATAAACAAATTGCTGAATTTGATAATGATTTATTCATTTTCGAATATTGGAAATGGTTAAGTTGTAGGGAATCTTTTTCTTGAAAAAGTGATTTGTAATTCATTAAAATCGCATAATTTTTTAAAATTTGGTAAGAAGCGATAAGAAAAAAAGTTGGGGCAAAAATAAAATTTATTAATAAAAGTATTTTTCTGTATTTCAAATTTTTTTCATGGAAAATAATCTTTTCTTTTTCAATTTAGTCCTTCAATAATAATATCGCTATTGTTGAAAGCAAAATTATCTATTTTTGCCTGAGGTCTAATTATCGTGGATGAACTATACCTTAATATTTAGTATCAAAACCCCCTTGCTCCATATATGGTTCCTTCGTCAGCAATTTTGTTCTATTTTTATATGAATACCTGTTATGTACTATTTTTCATAAAATTCAAAAATATTAATCAATAAATAAACAAACTATTTCGTGTAAAAAGCTAATTTTCGCTAAAAACGCGTTATTCGTAAATCATCGTAACTTTTAATTTTATTTATTTTTAAGGAATTTGAAATCTTTCTGTGGAAAAAAAGAAGCTTTCGACTGCACTGCGATTCGAGCCCAGGTCTTTCGATTGCCGGTTGACTGCTCTCCAAGAAAAAAAAAATCAGTTTGCCCTGAAAATTTACACACATATACTCAGAAAAGTATAGAGAATAAAAAAATAAAATTTTTGGAGAATATCAAAAAAATCAAAAATATACCAATCAAAGGTGGTGGATCTCCTTAATATTAAAGATTTTTTTGAAATTTTTTGAGCATTATTTCATATAAATATTCTATAAATACAGTAGCTCTCAAAATTTTCCGGACACCTGTTTTTTAAGCCATTGTCGAAGTGTCTTAATTTTTATAAAAACAAGTTAAATTTTTTTTTTTCGATATTAACATGAATGTTAATAAAATTTTGCATCTAATGATTAAAAGTTGAAGGCAGAATGTTAATTTTATAAAAATATAATACAAAAAAGGGCAAATTGCGATACTTTTGGAAAATGTTCATAACTCTAAAAATAATTAAAATTTTAAAAAGTTTTCGGTCTCGTTTTAAAGGTAAGTTTTAAGGGTAATTTGCCAACTGATCAAGATATTTTTAGAATTTTTTGTCTAGATTTTTTAAATTTTACAACTATTTTTTTATGCAATACTGATTACAGAAACATTGCAGATATATCACACAGAAAAAAAGCAAGAATATTCCAAAATTATTAAAAATTTGTTGAAACAAGTATTTAGCGTTGTTTTAAAACTGTTACAAAATTCTGGCACAGATAACTCATCTGTTAATCCCTAGTCACAAAACTCAATACATTGTTTTCTGTAATGATTACATAACTGTTGTCATTGTTTGCTGGATTTTTGATTAAAGAACGTTAAAATATTGGTTTGAAATTTTTTTTAACTTGTTCTAACGGACGAAATTCCGCGGTAATTATCAAGTACCATAGAGCAAAAAATTCGCAAATTTCACACAGCATCTCCAGGAAGTAGTAGGGGTGGTACCGGACGTCTCAGGAGATGAATGAATTCCCATAAAAACTATCGGTACTGTTCTCCAACTCTGACACCTCCTTTTTACACTCGATATATTTTTAGATCTCAGTAGTCATAAAGAAATCTTTATTTTAGTACTAAATAACACTGAATTATTGGCGTTAAATAAGATTAAATAAATTTTTAATTTTGAGTAAATTTTAACTTAAATTTGTCAAATTACACTGGTCAACAAAATATCATCTATGTATTCATGGAATGAAATATATCATTGCCAGAGTAGTTTTTTGTACTGAATCAAAGTCTGGCCTCTGTTTTTTCCCAGCACGTAGGGTTTTTGAGATTTTTTGAGTTAAATTTTTTTTCGAAAAATCATAAATTGTATGATGAAAGGGTGTACATTTTTTTAAACGGACATCAATAGATGATTTCGATGCGCTTTTCAACGCAGAATACATTGATTGTTTTGTTTTTTCGATATCATATACAGTTCCTGAGATAATTAAAAAAAAAACATAAAAAAAGAAGGTTTTACAAAAAACTTATATTTAACTGAATATTATTTATTTTTTAATCAACTGCGTGTCATTCTCTTTTTTTTAATGCCGAAAAAATGTTTAAAAAGTTTATACTATAGTTATAAATTGTTTAAATTTCTAATTCTTTGAAGTTAAAGTTTAATTTACAGTTTCCAGTTTGGTTCCAATTAACATAGCTGTATTTCTAATAAAATTCCATTCTGATGTCAATTTTTATAATTTTATTATAACATATATTAATATGTACACAAACCCAGAAGGTAAAAAGGACTTTCTTTGTTGGTATGCAAATGAAGATCAATTTCTAAAAGCTACTTGTTTGTAGGACCCGGGACCGGAAGAAGCTAGGCATCTGTTTACTTCCGAAAGAAGCACCTGTTTTGTTACCTGAAAAAAACCTTTATATTTTTACTATGTATCTTTTACATTGCAATCTATCTCCAGATAATTGTACAGGTTCAGGTGCAGCCAATTCACTGTTAACATTTGGAAATATAACACAGAGAACAGTAAAAGATAAACATAAAGTTTTATTTAAACAGAGGAATTGACTATTAGAAATTTTTATTCTCACCTGACTTTTAGAATTGAAGAATTCAGTATATTAAAAAACTTTTGCTGGTAGATGGATAAATGTCTCTACGGAATTGATTCAGTGGCGTAAAGTAACGGAAATGAACTACTTTTCGGTTTCAAGTTAGGCTTGGGAAAAACAATGATTTTCCACATGAATAGTTATTTTTCTGGATTAAAGCCATCTAATTTATATGAGTTTATAAATTTTATGATTTTCTATAAAAATAACACGACTTTAATCCAGAATGAAATACCATTTATGTAGAAAGTCACTTTTTTTCAAGCCTAATCATTTATGTCCGTTGCTGTACTTATTACTGATTCAAATTTAAAATATACTTTTGTTAATTTATTAGATGTAAAAATGCGCAAAAAGAAAGAAAGGCAAAATTTTGAATTGCAAGCTATGAGATAAGTTTTTGAATTCTATGATAATTTTTAATTTAATTATTTCCTATATTCTAATGTTCTACAGAAATTTTGAATTAATCTTTGAATTCATGGCACTGAAGAGGGCCCCCATATGTGGCCGAAACGGTTGCCTTTCTTTCTTTTTGCGCATTTTTACATCTAATAGTGACATTTTTAATCAAATAAAATAAGATGAAACTGACCCTATGCCAAAATAACAAGAAATTAACAAAAATTCTATGAATTTGAGTCAATATGATACTAGACATGTTATCAAGCATGTCACTTTAAAATTAAAATATACTATTCTACACAGTTTTCTATGAATACCTTCAAGTTACTTAAAATTATAAAAAAACAGATTCTTAATTTCAATTATTTCTTGAAAAGCACGTTATTGATTTCAATTCAGTTAATTTTTTAACGATTCAGATTTAGAGAGTATGAATATTTTATTTCCTTAAATTGAAGAACCATTATTGCCAAACGCCCCGCATAACAGATTTTTCGATAAATATTACAGAATTCCTGTCGAATTCACATTCTTAAAAAATTCCATATTCTGTAAATTTGACGGGCATTTCTGCACACAGAGAAAAATTGAGAGTTTACAAGAAAGCCGTGAATCGTACTTAAATATCTGTTAAATTTACAGAAATTTTATGCCATCACTATTTTAACTTATAGACTCAGTAAATGTAATAGATTTTTGCTCTCCATGTCAACATTTTTATTTTCTAATTTCATTCAGTTACTTACCTCAAAGAATTTAATCAGTTCATAGATTTAAATCCACTGACAATTCAGTACCAAATTAGTACAAACTGCTGATTAATCGTTCCACGAGAATTGGTAAATATAGAAAAATCTTATCTACAGACCTTTCTTAAGATCTGCAGATTTTTTTTTATGGACATGATTAATCATTGTAAGCTTCAATATATAATTGAATATTAAATTTTTAATAATTTTTCTATGTTCGTTCAGCCACATCCACCTTACCTTCTGCGGAAACTTGTGAGGCAACGATTGTTATTTAAAAGCAGGACAATGATTGCGGGTTGAGGTGGACAGGCGGTGGTACATAAGCAAATCCTTTGTCGTCGTCTTACGATTGTACGACTTCCGTGGGAATTCGCGGAACGGAAGTGCAATTTCTGCCAATAAGACGGTAGTCGGTGGTACGTTACCTCTTCGGAATAAGGAGGCTGGATAAAGCAATGCTGAAAAAACGCCAGGTGCACACCGCTTTTGCACTTCGTCTTCTTGTAATGTCTTTGCTAAAAGAATGCAGCTTTAATTTCAACAAATATTTCCCAACTTTGAGATGGGAATGCACTTTTTGTATTCCGTTTTTAGAAAGAAAAAATTCAACTGTAAACATTGTATATTTCAAGACTATTTATCACAATCAAAAAAATATTTTGTTAAATCAACAAAATTTTTGTTGGTAGAATCATATTTTCAAGTATTTATCAGATTCAACCAAAAAATTTGTATGCACCACTAAAGTACATTGTGAACTTAACAAAACGATTTTTTCCAATGAAAACAGTTTTTTTTACCGAGTTTCAGTTTTTGCAACTTCTTTGTACAATGATATTTATTTTCTGCTATTAATTTAAGATTATTATTTTAAAGAAAAAAGGTTGAGTAAGCTGAGAAGAAATTTTCATTTATAATAACAAATCACACAATGTTGGTTTGTTATATTTGAAACTTTTTCGAAATATGTTTTTATAAAATATTAAATATCAAAAATTAAATCACAATCATGCATTTTAATGACATTTTCTTACACTTTGTAAAAAACGTAATAGAACTGATCGGTTAACTTTTATTTTCGAGGGGGAAAAGCGACTCCGCAAAAATTTACCCTACAACCCCAAGGTGTAGACAAATTTTTTTTTTAATTCAAAAAACAATTTCAAAATATTATAAAAAAATAAAGATACATTTTTGCGGAGCTGCTATTCCCCTCACAAATAAAATTTGTTTATTACGAACAAGTTTTGTGTGCGATGCGTATTTCTTGAAATATTTCGATATCTTAAGATAAAAAACTCGCCCTATATATTGACTAGACAATTTTTTTCAATTTGAATAAAATGGTCTCAAATTTAAATGAATCTTTATTTTTTTCTAGAATAGAATGAAATTGGAAAAAATATTCAGAACATTTGTTGAGAAATTGAACTCATTAAGATAGTTCGTTCACAAAAATTAGACCTCAGGCATAAATGGATAATTTTGCTTTCAAGAATAGCAATATTATTATTGTAGGGCTAATTTGAAAGAGAAAAGATTATTTTTGATGAAAAAAATTTGAAACACAAAAAAATAATTTTATTAATAAATTTTATTTTTGCCCAAATTTATTTTCTTATCGCTTCGAGCCAAATTCTAAAAAATGATGCGATACTAAAAAATAACGGTTCATTTTTTTAGGAAAAAGATTCTCTACAACTTGACCGTTTAAAATTTTTGAAAATGAATTCTTTAATGGCTGAAATTATAAAAAAACAATTTTTCAAAACAAAATTTTTATAAACAAATTCCTGTATTTGATAATAATTAATTTAATTTCAAAAATAGGAAACGGTCAGGTTGTAGAAAATCTTTTTCCTAAAAAAATGAACCATGATTTATTAAAATTTCATCATTTTAAAAAATTTGGTTCGAAGTGATAAGAAAATAAGTTTGGGCAAAAATAAAATTTATTAATAAAATTATTTTTCTGTATTTCAAATTTTTTTCATGGAAAATAATTTTTTCTCTTTCAAATTAGCCCTACAATAATAATATTGCTATTTTTGAAAGCAAAATTATCTATTTTTGCCGGAGGTCTAATTCTCCTGATCCAACTACCTTAAATTCAGTTGAACGAGATTCGAAATAAAAAAAGGCTTATTCTCATTTAAACAGCAATAATTTCTATTTTATTAGGAAAATAATGTTTATCACAAAGAATATATTTTTCTAAATAATCCAAACAGAATTTTCGATTTTCACAAAATGGAGCATTTCGAACCCATTTAAAATCACAAAATTTAGGAAAATTACAGTTTCCTTGATTTTATAATTTCTTGAACATCTCCATATCATAGATTACTTAGAACTGAAAAATTTCGAAAATTTGTCACATTACACATTGCATTTACGCCGCATGAAACGTGCACTGAGGACAGGTTACGAAATATTTAGAAAGAAACGGGAGATGACGAAATATGGGTGACAGATGTTTCATCTCATCAGTTCATATTGAAATTGGGTCGTGCATAATTTAAATGCAACAATCTGTCTCGTGAGGCAGACATCGTATCATCTCGAATTTTATTTAAGTCTTGCATTCTGTTTATATCGAAATGACAAGTCACCAAAAACACGTCCTAATGCTGTTAGTTGCATCCTTTCTCTCACTTCCGGCCTGAAAATTATCAATAAAAAATCAAACTTTTTATTCCCAATAATCTCTTTCCCTGAATAAAATAATATTCCCTGTGACATTCCTACACTCTAAAAAAATCGTAATTTTCCAATACATAGGTGATGACATTTTTCAATAATAAATTGAAAAAATAATCTTCAATCGAATTATTTCAATAATTTACAAGAAATATTCGAATCCCTATTGGACTTTTTTTCTGTATTGAAATTTTTCAAGTGTAGTCTTAGAATTTTCAATGTCAGACACGCAATATTTGGCACGTCATTGAATATTTCCTACATGCATTTATATAAAAATTTCAAAACATATATTGGTTAATTACTTTCAATACTTTATTAGAAGTTTCAATAAAAAATGTTTAGAGTGTACATTATCAATTAATAGTTGTCGAAAATAATTTTTCTTGAAATCCAAGAGAATGAATAAATAATAAAAAGTGCACCGATACTTTATAAGATATTTTATATATTATACAAAATCATTTGTACATCCTTTGATGCAATAAATACATAAATTAGGCGATACTTTACTCGTATATTGCACGCTTTACAAAAAAGTTCAATACCCAAATTTATATCGATTATAATATATTAATATCTAATAATATCACGAGAAGTAGTTCTAAATTTTCAATCGATTTGCACTCTCTTTATAAAAAAACACACTCCTACTTCCCTTCCTTTATTATAATTTATCAGTCAGTTCTCATGAATCATGATAAAAATATCTATGGTGACTAGACACGAAACTTTGTTGATTTCTAAATATTCTATACACAATTTTATCCTAAGTTTTTCATGGCAAGTTCAAATACTTTTAATACTTAGTACTTGTTCTTCAATTGCACGACCTCACGTATATATTACACAGAAATTTCATATTTTTGACTCGATTCTGAACGTGATTTTTGTCCCTGTAGGGACTAAGTTAATTAAAATTAGGTTGAGTATAAAAAATGGTAACTACAGTTAATGAATTGGATCAAATATTAATTCTATAGATCCGCTGTTTTCTCTGCTTCAGTTTCTTCTTTTTCTACGTTTTTTGGTTCCTTCACTTCATTTCCGTCTTTGTCGAGCTTCTTCCATTCGTAATTACCTGGAAGTGGTTTCTCCTTTTCAAAATCAAAGTTCCACTTTTCTTTCGCCTGCAGTTATTTAAAAATTACTCCCTTCATTTATTTCCATATATATTTTTAATTGACGTTAATTTTTTCAGACTAAAATACAATAAATTACAATTTTTTGCTAGAATCCGAACAAAATTTATAGAATTTGACGAGATTATAAATGTTACCGCGGCTTGCGATTTATTGTATTTTATTTAAGAAACACATTTTCAGCGGATTTTGTTAATTAAATGAATATTAAAATTAAAATAACCTGCTCTAAATGACGTTTATTTTCTTCAATTACGAGATTTACTGAATTGTCACTATTCCCAGGTTTTTCATCGTCATCAAACAATTTTCTACGGATATTTCGAATTCTAATTCCTTCTCGGGCATCGTAGTTTTGATCTTGCATCGCCAATCGAGCCCTGAAACAATTTACCAAATTTCCCATTTTAATCACTGTGTTTATTATTTATCGAAGAAAAATATTTGCTCTTTCATTGTTCACAGGAATGCAAAAGGAGTGAAAACAAAAGAAGGTTATGAATAAGCCAAGATGGTAGGTCAATGTTCCGTTAGTCACATACGCATTGGAATGTTCACAACTCCAAATTCAAACGTGCATTCTATCGTATGTAAATAAAACATCAATTTTAAAAATACCCAAAAACTTATTTTTTCTAAAAAATGCCACTCTTCCCTCGAGATTTGAAATAATTAACAGTTAATAATTGCATGATGGTCTGGGTATATACTCTCTAAATCTGAATCAGTCAAATTTTCACTGATTGAATCAGTGATTTACCTTTTCACTGATTCATCAGTGAAAAAATATTTTTCACTGTTAAATCAGTTAATTTTCACTGATTCACCAGTGAAAAAAATATTTCTCACTGTCAAATCAGTCAATTTTCACTAATAATAAGTGAAATTTGACTGATTTACAGTAACCTCTTTTTAGCTATTTGAATCAGTCAAATTTCACTGATAATCAGTAGATTTTCACTGATTCAAATTTAGAGAGTAAATAATAATTTTTTTAATGTATCATTATTGATAAATAGTGATCAATAAGATTATATTCTATTGACAAGTTACGTAATATAAATTTAAAATCGACTTTACAAACCCAGTAGAAAGGTCGATAAAAATATAACGTAGGGACTGACAATTGCCAAATTACTGTTAATTGAATTACTGCATTGTGGCGTCAGCAAAACAATTTTGACACGATTTATGTTCATGTTAAATTAACATCAAGGACTTTATAGTCTTCCATGGGAATTTTTATAATTAGTAGAAAGTTTTATGACATGCATAATTAATTATTATTATTTTTTTCATAACGGTAATTGTAATTCACTAAGAAAAGTATTCAGTTGCACCAAGTAAACTTTGGTTGGACAAAATAATTCCCTTTTCGTTTAAACCAAGTTTAGTTAATCAAATCACGCATTTGATTGAAACAAATATTTTTTAAATTACTAAACACCCTTGGGAAAATGTTCCATTTAAATTAAACAGATGTTGGATCTAATTTCAATGAGAAAAATTGTTTGTCTCATGAAAGAGATGTATATTTATGAAAAAAAGTCATTTAAAAATGGCCAAATTATTTGAATTTTCTACTCACGACGCGGAAGTTCAATTTTGAGAATTTTCCAGTTAACACGATTTGTAATGAAACTGTTATGCAACAAAAGGACAACACTGTTCAAAACAATAACTTCGTTTTTTCTTTCCAGAAACCGATAAAGAACAGTAATTTTACTTGTATTGAATATTTATGCAAAAAGTACGTTGCATTACTCTCTGAGTCACATAACTAGGAATGCAACTATAGCACGTACCAGATAACGTTAACAATAAAACTTCTCCTTGAGAACATAATTGTTTTCAAGGAGAAGTTTTATAACACTGCAACTACATCATTTCTAGTAATTTTTACCAGAAATACTGAAAATCTGTATGATTAAAACATTCAGAAAAAGATTTGGTTGAAGCAACAAAATTTTTGTTGGTTCAGACATAGCATTTTGTTGTTATGCGTAGAACAAAATTTTCAGTGGCGTAGCTTCACCTTGCGGGGCCCAGGTGGAAAATTTCTTTGGGGCCCCCCTAACTAAAAAAAATCTCAATATATTTATAACGTAATAATATTAACATTTTTTGTATTTTTTTATAAATACATTAATAAGTAGGTAGTAAAACCTTTTTACTTACTACCATATACATGTATATACATGTATATACCCCCGGTAACTACGCCACTGAAAATGTTTGGTTCATGCAATAAAATATTTGGTTAATCCAACAAAATTATTTCGTTCTCAACGAAATTATTTGGTTAGTAAAATTTAGTTGATCCAACCAAACATTATAGTTGTTTTTAATAAATTCCAAATATTTATTAGATTCAACCAAAAAACTCAGTCAAGTCAATTAAATACTTTGTGAATGCAACAAAACGATTTTGTTCAATGGACAAAATTTTTTACTGAATATATTTTCAAAGAACACATATATAAGTACAAATTGTGTTGATAATTAAATAATAAATTCAAAATATAATTTTAATCTACGTAATAATAAGTCCAATAAGAAATAATTCTGATAATAAAATTTAAAAGCCCTAATTATGAAAAATTTAAATTTTATCTTTACAGGAAAATACAGATATTTTTAAATAAATATACTTACGAAGTTGGAAAGTCTCTCATTATTTGTGCAATTGAATAATCCCTTAAAAATGCTCTTGAGAATTTCGATTAAAGTTTAACTTTAAAGTGAAATTTAACTCATAGACGACCTAAAGGTTAGGAAACTTTACGCACATATTTTTGTTTTAGGACTTTCAGATCAAAACTTAGTCACTCACTTGATAATTTCGAATTTTCATGAAAATAAAGTTTTTTAATGAGATATCACGCAAGGTATATTGTTATAAATAACGGGAATATTTGGAAAATTATAAAATTTTTAACACTACGGATTGAAACTCGACGTCACCGGTGGCGAATCGGAGACAAACCGAGTGTTTGGGATCGATAAGTCTCTCATTCATGGGGGTTATTCTTCACGAGGGTTAAGGGTTGTTGCGCGCGCAACCCCCTGCGCTTTGCACTTGCACATAAAGTCCCTTTAACAGTTTCAGGTCCTAAAAATTTGTCAGTTTACCATTCAAAGTATTTTCCTTCGATTATTTATATTTTCCAAAATCATCCCTTCTAAAAATAATTTATAGAATTCGATTGAACCTATTAAAAAACACCATTGAAACCGATTCATTTAATTAGTGCTCACCGATTGAATCCAAATAAATGAATCGATTTCAACGCTGTTTCTCAATCAGAAAATCAATCAGTAAATTAGTTCTGGTTATATAATTTTACTTTTAACTAATTAATCAGTTGATATGACTCAAAACAACAGATTTCATAGATAAAATTGAGTCATTAATTAAAATTAATAAAAAAAACTGATTTTAATTAAGAGGGTATACTAATAATTGAAAATAATTTTATTCTTCTAGCTTTTTAATTAATTTTAACTTCATTGTCTTCTACCTAGCTAGAAAAAATGAAATGTAATTTTTTTATTTTTCTTTTTTAAAGTTCGGTCACATGGCAAAAATTTCAAATTCAACTAATTAATTTGTTTTCTATTGGGTTTTGTTGAAACTTTATTATTGTATGTTGTATTAAATTTTGTTACTTCAATCTTACTTCCAGTTGAAAAATAAACTTTCTTTTTACTTTCCTGTTTTCAAGTAGTTTTTTTCAATGGAACTTTGTCAACTTTAGTCGCTTCCAATTGTATATTAAAAAGATATATCTTTTTTTAAATTATGTTAGTTTTGTTACTTTAATCTTGCTTCCAGCTGGAAGATAAGAAATTTAGTTCTCTTTACTTAAAATTTACTTCCTTCTGATTGAATAGTTCATGAATTTATTAATTTTTATTTTATTTTTAAAATTTGTTTTCAATTTTACTTCAGTCTTGCTTCCAGCTGGAAAATAAAAGTTTTTTTTTCTTACTTCCATTTCGATTCCCTTTCACTTTACTTACTCCCAATTATATAACTTTAACTTTTGCGTTTTTTCAGTTTTTTATTTTAACTAGTTTTCTTTCAATTCTTTGGTCGTCGAGTTTATTCGATTTTCTTCTATTTTTTAAATTTATTTCAAATTTTGTTCCACCAATCTTGCTTCCAGGTAAGAGATGAGAAAATTTACATACACTTAAAATTTGTTTCCACTTTGTCTTTCTTCAAATCGATAATATTCAAATATCAACTTTTGAATTTTGTTAATTCCAAATTTCATTGCTTCCCACGGGACGAACTGAAAACTCCTCTTTTACTTATTTATATGAAATTTTGATAGCATCGCTTGCTCTTAACTGAATACTGTTACAACTTCAGCTAAAAGGACTTCATATTTATTTGCTTCCTTGTTGCTCCGGTTAAAATAAGGTTCAAATTTGTAAACCTTTTTCAAAAAAATTTACCTATAGTTTCTAAAATGATTTTTACTTTTTTCGAATTAAACAACTTAAAAATGTTCTTTTTGGTGATTTGAATTCATTTCTACTTCTCATGGTTCCAATTAAATGGCAATGAAATTTAACTGAATACCTTTCAAATTCATACTAATATAAACAAAAATATGTTATCTCAATTTCGAAATTCTTCCATAACTTAAAAGTAACAGTATTTTCATTCAGAAAAATATTTGGTTGAATCAAAAAAAATTTGTCTTGGTTCAGTGACCGTATTTTGTCGTTATACGTATAACAAAATATTTTGTTGATCAAACAGAATTATTTCTTTGGCTCAAAAAATCTTTTAGTTAGTAAAATTTGGTTGATTGAACCAAAAATATAATCCAACCAAATATTTGACTTACTTTAAATAAATTCCAAGTATTTATCAGATTCAACAAAAACATTTGGTCAAGTCAATAAAATACTTTATTGATTCCACAAAGCGATTTTTCCCAATAAACGAATTTCTTTTTCTCAGTTGAAATTGTTTTATCAAAGTGCTAATTGCTACTGAGTTATATGTAAAAATAACAGTTTCCTAATAGTAATTGCAGAAATCTTACATGATAAAAATTCTTTAAATAAAATAAATAATTGAATAAAACAATTTTCTTCAATAATCAAAGTATTTTTCCGAGTGTGAATATAGATGATAAAATATTATGTTTTAATTTTAATCAAGATAAATTGACTGACCTCTATATTTTGTTTGAATCAAGCGTTTTTCTCGCAAACGGTGAATGACCGTGCGAGTATAACGGCAAAGCGAGATGCAACTGACAGATCACCACAGCAAGGCTGAAATACAACTGACCTAACACAAACTAGCCTAGTCTGAGTTCCTTTGACTTTACTCTCCCTATCTCTCTGCAGTCGACGGTCTACTTTCTACTAAACAGGTTACTTTATTCATTTATTCTCTACACTCTTGACTATCTTAACAATTCTGATCAAATGCTTTGCTTCGCATCTCTGCAGTTGCAATAAAATTGCATTCCGACTAGCCTAGATTCTCCTCAAGAGGTTGTACTAGTAATTTATTTTCGATTAATGAACAACCGGTTATGTGATTGTGAGAGCTTTCACTTAAGCAAGATTGCCATAATATATTTAGTCTTAGCCTTCTTCTTATTTCGAGTCTTCAATAACAAACAATCCGTTTATGCCTTTTATGATATTATTCTATATGGTATTTTTAACCCTTTCGTGCATTACTATTTTCTACCATCATCACAAAACACACTGTAAAAAATCTGCCCGCTTCGCGGGCACATTCTCATTGCGCGCTTCGCTCGCAAGTTTGAGCGCGCCTAGGGCGCGCGATTCGATCGTCGCGCTTCGCGCTCCGTTCTTTCTGGACCTCGCGCTTCGCGCTCGGTCTTGTGCTCTTCGCATACGTTTAAGTTTATTTCTTATAATTTAATACTGAAGCTCAAACCAATTTAATGTTATTAAAGATGATGTAAATTAGTCATTTTCTCAAAGTCACTCTATTTCTTTTTGAATTTAAGTGAAACAGGAAATTCAATTTACTTAAGGCTCTATCGGCCTTAAGGAACACATTCTCATCATGACACTCGCGCTTCGCGCTCGATTTTCTGTATGCATTTTTGTAACTTTTTAATAAATTACATGATTATTGATAAATTTATTTTCTTCCAAATATCTCAAAAAGGAAAAACAATCGTAGACTTTATTTAAGGAAACGATTTTGCAGAACAACGCTTATTTCGTATCTCACATATTTTGGTGAAACAAATCGAATTTTTTCAATATTAAAAATCAAAAAATTAAAAAATACATCCTGTCGAGAAATTTCTCGATAAGAATGTGTAGACCTTATTTAGCCAAACAATTTTTCATCTCAAAGTTTTTTTTGTATCTCACATATTTTGTCTAAAAAATGGAATTTTTGAATTTTAATCGTATTTTTTGGAATTGAAACGAAAAATATATCTTTTATCAGAAACTGTGTAAGACAAAACTTGTAGATCTTTTTGAAACTAACAACATTGTATTCTTACGTTTTTTTCTTATTTTACATATTATTGTTAAAAAATTGAATTTTGGATTTTCAATAGTTTTTTTTTTAATTAAAAAGAAAAATATGCATCTTATGAAAAAATGTTACAATTCAAATTTGTAGGTCTTTATTTATTCAATAATATTGTATCATAACGTTTTTTCGTATCTCGTATAATTTAACTGGAAAATGGAATTTTGATATTGACTTTTTTCGAATTTGAATATGCTGTAACATTTCTAATTTTGATTTAATCAAAAAATGTTATCAGGATAATTTTTAGACATTTATGAGCACTATCTAAAACCAGTATTGAAATTTTTTATATCGTGCTTGCGCATCGTTCTATGCATGACAATCCTTGTTATATCTATATTTGTCCACGTGGTATATGAATCCCCCCCCCCCGCCGCACGTTTAAAATTAAATTTTATAAAAAAGCGGAAAAAAAGTTGTGACTTTGTTTATTTATAGAATAATTGTTTATTTATTTTTTTACATTTATAAATATTTAGGACCAGATAAACCTTCTTTATTGTCTCTTATTCAATTTCCCCAAGTTTTAAAACGATATCTCATTTCGTGTGGAAATGTGACAGGCGACAAAAATAATCCATATTTAATTTCTTGGAAAAAAGATGTTTCCAGGAATTTTTACCTAAATGAAGCAGATTAAGAATGGTATTTTCATTACAAAAAAATTTATATTTTAGTAATTTTTCCATGGCCCCTGACTTGGGCTTTATATTCTTATTGCTACCATCAATTCTGTGATTCATGTATCAACAAGTGATTTAAAAATGTCAACCTGGACATTTTGCATGATTTTAAATTTTTGCAGATTTTGGCATTTTTTGAGGAGGTGTATACCGCCAGAGAGGGTGTATAATGGGGGAGACTACTGATTTTTTAAGAAATAGTCCTATACCTTCTCTTTAAAACAAGACTTTGAGGAAGGTTTTATCTTGATTTTTGTGGAATTCACACATTTCAAAGTTAATAGAACACATATGTACCACGATGTACGAAATTAAGTTAAAAACTCATCTGGTGAAAGTTTCGGATAGGATTTCATTCCGTACTATTCCGTGTCGATCCGGGCCAATATGGAAAAATGTTTTCAACCTCGCTCGATGCAAATCGACTAGAAGTCTATCCGAATCAATCCGAGAATTTCAGTCTGAAATAATCCAAGACTTCCAATCCGAATTATTCCGACATCGGATGAAGCCGGATAAAGATGGATTAAAAATTCAGTTTGGATTAATAAAAATTGGAAATATTGGATTGACTTATGTTAAAAACTTGGTTTGGATAATTTCGAATTGAAAATCTCAGATTGAATCGGATAGATTTTAACTGATTTCCATCGAGCGAGATAGAAAACCATTTTTCGGATTAGCGCGGAAACCGATTTTCGATTAGCGTGAAATAAACTGAAAAAACTCGGATTACTAGTTACCTTCTCGTGAAATTAAATAAATAAAAAATCGTGAAATCAACTAAGAAATTAGTAAAACCAACCAATCACCTGGTTAATCTTACCAGTTTTTTTCGATCTGATGATGCAAAACTTTAGTATAGCTTTACTATAAACTATAATCAATTATCATACAGTCTTGACAGTAAAAAAAAATCTCATTGAAAATTATTGAATTTTTGCTTTACAATTTGCTTCGAATTTAATCAGATTTTAATTAATGTAAGCTCTCATATTAAAAATTATTCGATGTACATTTAAAATTTCCCATATTAAATCTAATTTACTTTCATTGAAAAGATTTAAAAAAATTAAAGCCGTGCCGTAATTCGTATTTGCTATAAAACAGATTAACAGAAAACTTTCCATGAATGAGATCGAATCTTTTTCAATAACATTCCCTTTTCAGGGTTTCAAAAATTTAGTATTTTGCTGCAAATAATTTTCACCATGAGATGTTTTTCCCTAAATCTAGACTTGTTGTTTTTTGTATTTTTCCTTGTACATTCTCCCTAAATCCGAAACGATGAAAAGCCGCTGTTTCGAATGTTATAAATCTTCTACATAGAATAAGTGAGATTTAACTGATATCACTAGGCAAACTTACTGATTGACCAGCGAATTTCACTGATCACCATTTTCCCTGGTGGGATCAGGTAAATCCCACTGATTTCTATCTGGAAGACTTATAACATTCGAAACAGTGGTTTTTCACTGTGAATCAGTGAGTTTTTACTGATTCAGATTTAGAGAGTTCAGAAAAAGATTTCGATGAGTTAACAAAAATTTATTTATAGTACGGACAACAAAATTTTTGATTGATCCTACAAAATATTTGGTTAATAAAATTTGGCTAATCTAACCAAATATTTTAGTTGCTTTCAATAAATTTCAAGTATTTATTAGATTAAACCAAACAATTTCGTCAAGTTAACGAAATACTTTGTGAACCCGAGTCGAAATTTCGAGGGCCTCATATGCGCCTTTTGGTGATGTTGAAGCTCATTTGAAACATTTTAAGCCTCCACAACCTCCTTAAAGCCTATTGATAATCGTTAAGTCATCATTTAACCCTCTTTAGCCTCTGTATTTTATTTTTCAACCTCCTTTAACGCTCAGGAACCTCTTCGATCGAGAAGAGCCTCACACCGTCGTAATGTATGACCTCATTTGAACCTCTTGAGCCTAAAACGGACGTAAGTCAAGTCTGGAGGCTTAAAAGAGGTTCAAAAATACGAACAAGAACCTCTTTTACACCTCTTCAGCCTCAAAATTATGTCGCAGAGGCTCAAATGAGGCCTTCGATTTTTCGACTCGGGAATTCAACAAAAAAAATGACCTGAGTCTACTTTTACATAACAAATCGTAAAAAAACTAAAGTATTTTGTACTTCATGTTTAAAATTTTTTCCACTTGAGAGATAACTAATCAAAATTGGGGGAAACTGTCCATTATTTTATGTACTTAAATTGTCATTCTGGATCCATGTCCTCTTGGCTTTGTTAGAGATAAGTCCATGGACCATAACCCGCACAGTGTTCATGACTTGTGGTATCCATGATTTATAGTAGCCTTGACCCGTAATCCTAAAGCTTGTCAACTCCCCATGACGGAGCTTAAATATTTTTCCTCGTTTAAGATACGAATAGAGAAGTCAGTTGACGTAGAAAAATGAAGTGGTCTCCATACCTTAATGTCTATTGTGACAATCACATTACCTGAATAGAGTCAAAATCCAGCCCCAAAAGTTTAAACCATTAATGTTACATTTTTCAACGTCAATTTTCTATTGCACAATACCACAAAACTACTTTTCCATTTTAACTTTAAGTAGAAATTCCCTTATTTTTCATAATGGAAAATAGAATCCACTTGAGATTTTCCACGAAACTTTTGATCTCAAGAAATGATTACTTTCATTTCCTATTGTACGTGATGAATTATTTATTTAAAATATATTGTCGTCAATTCCAGGAATATAAGTTAAATGGATTTTGAATAAATTAATTATAATGTGAATACGTGCTTTTAAGTGCATGCATTTCGGTTGCATTATACGTGTACTCGAGGTTACTTTCTTTGATCGCTGCACCAAACTCCTTTTCTTTACGATTATATTCTAAAGATCTGCGATCGTGAGAGTACTGGCAGAATAATAAGCGAACGGGAAGTGAGATATAATAAATTTCTTACATGCACCTCCAGAAACCTCTTTTTCAGGAAACCTCACATGATTACAGGAAATGTGTGCAAGATAAGGTGGGCCATTTTTTTCAAGTTTTAAGCTTTAGCTTTCTTTAAAAATTCGAGACTGTATATTTGGTGCGTTTAAACAATTAACACTTTTACTTGAATGACATTTTCTGGGGGAAATATGTTTTTACAATATATTACAATAAATCACAATAAGTTGAAAATTTAGGCTTAGTGTACGAAAATTAGACCTCAGGCAAAAATAGATAATTTTGCTTTCCAGAATAGCAATGTTTTTATTGAAGGGCTATTTTGAAAGAGAAAAGATTATTTTTCATGAAAAAAATTTGGAACACAAAAAAATAATTTTATTAATAAATCACGGTTAATTTTTTAGGAAAAAGATTCTCTGCAACATGACCGTTTCCTACTTTTGAAATTGAATTAATTATTATCAAATACAGCAATTTGTTTATAAAAATTTTGTTTTGAAAAATTGTTTTTTTATAATTTCAGCCATTAAAAATTCATTACCAAAATTAGAAACAGTCAGGTTGTAGAGAATCTTTTTCCTAAAAAAATGAACCGTGATTTATTAGAAACGCATCATTTTTAAAAATTTGGCTCGAAGCGATAAGAAAATAAGTTTGGGCAACAATAAAATTTATTAATAAAATTATTTTTTTGTGTTTCAAATCTTTTTCATAAAAAATAATCTTTTCTCTTTCAAATTAGCCCTACAATAATAATATTGTTATTCTTGAAAACAAAATTATCTATTCTTGCCTGAGGTCTAATTTTCGTGATCGAACAACCTTAAGGGAATTCACCACATTTAATATTTTTATTTTTTGAGTTTAGACCTTCCATATAATTTTTTTTATCAATTAGTTGAGTTTGAAATTTTTGTCATTGCCTAGATTATCGGAGGTTCACTAGTCGCGTATCAAATAGGATACATTGTCTACAGGTGTCTTCGTAGACAATTTCAAACTCTTATATCGCAAATAATGCAAATGAATACAAAAATTTAAAGAGTTTTAAAATCTTTAAATTTTCTTTATGTTTAGTACCTTTATTTAGAAAGGTTTTAGGCATTTTAAAAAATTCTAGCACTTTTATGTATTTTTAAACTAAATATTTTTAGTTTTTTGGGCATTTTTTTGATATTTTTTGACTTTTAATAACTTTTTTGTTTTTCAATCAATTCCCGAGTCGAAAAATCGAAGGCCTCATTTGAGCCTCTGCGACATAATTTTGAGGCTGAAGAGGGGTAAAAGAGGTTCTTGTTCGTATTTTTGAACCTCTTTTAAGCCTCCAGACTTGACTTACGTCCGTTTTAGGCTCAAGAGGTTCAAATGAGGTCATACATTACGACGGGAAAAGTGTCTGTGAGGCTCTTCTCGATCGAAGAGGTTCCTGAGCGTTAAAGGAGGTTGAAAAATAAAATACAGAGGCTAAAGAGGGTTAAATGATGACTTAACGATTATCAATAGGCTTTAAAGAGGTTGTGGAGGCTTAAAATGTTTCAAATGAGTTTCAACATCACCAAGAGGTTCATATGAGGCCCTCGAAATTTCGACTCGGGTTGTCATGATTATTTTTTTATTTTGTTCTTTACAATGTGTAGCAACTTTTTGGTTATAGAAAATAATGTAACGTGCGTAAAAATAAAAGTTATAAATAAAATAAAAAACTTAATAAAAATATCCGTAAGTGTAAAAAAAAAAAATTTTGTAGTTATTTTTTTAGCTAGAGTGCTTTCTATGCCCAAAAATACTGATAATATAACAAAGAATAAGTGGTAAAAATTTGAAAGGCTGTGTCTAAAACTTTAGATTTTATTGAAACATATTTTGCAACAAACACGGAAAATCACAACTTGCGGAAAACGGAGTTTAAAGTAAAGTCTTGTAGTGATATATATATACATAAAGGCAATATATATATATTAAGGCGAAGGTCGACCCCCGGAAGGCAGGACTTGAGGTCCTGTCTATCCGGAGGACCAGGAAGGAAGAAGTCCTTTTGGTCCTCAAAAAGGGGGGAGACGTTTCGGCCTTCCGAAAGGAGCTCGACCTGGCGGTCGGGGAAAGGGCGCAAATTTCAGCCCTGGTCTCGACGAGGTCCCTCGAAATTAGGGACCTCGACGAGACCGTTGAAAAAGAAGAGGTTGTGTCTGCCCTGTGCTTGGCATTGGGCAGACCGGCTTTTGAGGGGTCCTGCAGGCTCTTCACCTGCTTTGGTGGGGTGAAGACTGCAGTGATCCGGCTGGCTGAGGCAGACGCCGCGCGTCTGCTTCAGCTAGGTAAGTTGAGGATCGGGTGGGTAGAGTGCCGCATTCGCGAACACCTGGAAGTCGCCCGCTGCTTCAGGTGCCTTGGGTACGGCCACGGGTCCCGGGGCTGCAGCAACCCCGACAGGAAAAACGCCTGTTGGAGGTGCAGCGCCACGGGACACTTGGCCGGGACCTGTAAGGCACCACCAAGGTGCCTGTCATGTGCAGACAGGGGCGAAAAAGATGTCGCCCATGTGTCGGGGAGCGGCTCCTGCCCGGTCTTCCGGGAAGAGCTTCGGAGGTTGAGAGGCAGGAATTGAAGTTCCTGCAACTCAACCTCGGAAGGGGGAAGGATGCCCAGGACCTCCTGATGCAGACTGCCAGGGAGAGGGGGGCTGATGTGCTGCTCATTAGTGAGCAGTACAAGTGGTCCGATAACTCTGCTTGGTATCAGGATACATCAAGGAGGGCCGGCATCCTTGTTTGTAACCCTGATTTGGGCGTCGGGGACTTCCTGGAGACCGACGCGGGGTTCGTCTGGGTGGAGGTGGCGGGTGTGCGTGTGTACAGCTGCTACTTCTCCCCCGGCGATCCCTTCGATGTCTTTGAGACCCAGATCCTCCTCCTTGAGGAAAGCCTCCGTGAGGCCATCGGGCGATCCCTCATAAGGGGGGACTTCAACAGTAAGTCGCCCGAGTGGGGTGAAGCCCGCCTAGATAGGAGGGGAATCTTGGTTGGCGAGATGGTCGCTAGGAACGAACTGATCGTCTTGAATCAGGGCGGGGAATTTACGTTCAGACGAGGAGCGGGGGGGTCAATAATTGATCTCACAATTGCCGCACCTCGCCTCGCTTCAAGGATAAGCGACTGGTCGGTCCTCGAGGTAATAACCTTGAGTGACCACCGGTGCATCGAATTCACACTAGAACAACGGTGTCAGGCGGTGGATAAGGGTAGGGGCGGCGAAGGAAGGAGCCCCTCCTGGAACACGAGACGACTCAGCAGGGAAAGACTTCGCGAACACCACGAAGAAACCAGGCTCATCGATGAGCTTGGTTGGGTCTGCCCTGCTGGGTCGTTTGAAGCTGCTGTGCGCTCGGTGAGGCAGAAGGTGGTCGCGGCTTGCGACTACTCGATGCCTCGCCGTGAGCGCAGGCAAGCCAAGGGTTCGATGTACTGGTGGAACGACCAGTTGGCAGCCCTACGTCGAGAATGCCTCGCAGCGCGGCGAAAAGTCACCCGTTCAAAGGGGGATGCTACGCTGCACGAGGCATGGAAAGGGGCAAAAACAGCTTTGAAGCGAGGCATAAAGAAAAGCCGACTTCAATGCTGGAAAGACTTGATCGGTGAGGTCGAGAAGGACCCATGGGGTCTCGCCTTCAAAATAGTCACCAAGAGATTGGTGGCTAGAAGAAAGACCCCGGGCCTGGATAATCCCGATCGAGTCCAGTACATTGTGTGTAGCTTGTTTCCACACGTGGAGCCGTTCCAAAGACAGGACCGAAGTTCCTGCGTGGTCCGGCGCGAAGAACTCTTCACTCTCGAAGAACTAAAGAGAGCGGGTGGAAGGCTTAAGGCAAATACAGCGCCAGGTATCGACGGGGTGCCGAACGAGATCCTCAAAGAGGTGATCGGGGCGTACCCAGAGATCCTCCTAGAAGCCTTTAACTCCTGTCTTCGGGAGGGGAGGTTCTTCGCAGATTGGAAGAAGCAGAGGTTGGTCCTGCTGAGGAAGGGCAGCAATCCTCTAGGGGTCGCCTCGTCGTATAGACCAATATGCCTATTGGATACGATGGGGAAGCTTCTGGAGGAGTTGATTCTACAACGGCTTCAGGCTCTCTTGGTCGGGGAGAACGGGCTCTCGGAAAACCAGTTCGGATTCAGGAAAGGCAGGTCCACTGTGGACGCCATCCAAGCTGTGGTTAACATCGCCACAAATGCAAGAAAAGGAACTGGTAAGCGTAAGGGATTCTGTGCGTTGATTAGCATTGACATACGCAATGCGTTCAATACCGCGAGATGGAACATCTGCATCGAGGCGATGGTGCGGAAAAAGGTTCCAGACTACCTGTTGCGAATGATAGATGACTATCTGAGCGACAGGTGGGTGATATATGAGGGCGACAAATGGTCTCTCAAGGAGGAGATGACATGTGGCGCCCCTCAAGGGTCGCGGGTGGGTCCACTCGTTTGGAACGTCATGTACGACGATTTCCTGCGCATGGACCTGCCTGCTGGAACGAGCATCGTCGGCTTCGCGGATGACGCACTTGTCGTGTGCGCCGCTGACGACGTCGGAATCCTAGAGCTGAGGATCAATGAAAGCCTGTGGCGAGCGAAGCGCTGGTTGGATGGCAGAGGTCTTAAATTGGCCCCTGAGAAAACCGAGGCTTTGCTCGTTACGGACAGGAGATCCTTCCAATACCCGAGGATCGTTCTCGGAGAGCATGAAGTCGAGTGGAAAACAAGCATTAAGTACCTGAGGGTGCAGCTGGATCGTAGGCTTAGCTTTGGCGAACACCTAAAGATCGCAGCCGCCAAAGCCATCCAATGTGGAGCAAACTTGGCCCGGCTTATGCCAAACATTGGTGGACCCAGGGAAGCGAAAAGAAGATTGGTGGCGAGCGTGGTCCATTCGAAGCTGCTTTATGCAGCTCCGGTCTGGGCCAATGCCTTGCAAAACCATGCTATTCAGAAGAAGCTGTTCTCGGCGCAGAGACTTGTCGCGCTGAGAATAGTTTCGGCATATAGAACTATCTCGACGAGCGCTGTGCTGGTCCTGGCGAGCGTCCCGCCAATAGATTTATTGGCGGAGGAAAGGCAGGAAACCTTTCAGCTTCGCAAGGAGCTTACCTGCGCCGACCTGCAGAAAATCGCTCGCGCGAAGGAGGCCATCCGCAAGGATGGAAGGCGCAGACTCGTCGAGAAATGGCAGATGAGATGGCATGGTGAGCAGACAGGGAGATGGACCTACCGCCTGATCTCGGAGCTCGCCACCTGGCTGAACAGAAAGCACGGGGAAGTCGGCTTTTACTTGGCACAAGCGCTCTCGGGCCATGGCTGTTTTAACGCGTACCTGAGGCGCTTTAAGAAGAGAGACGAGGAGACGTGTTGCTACTGCGATTCCCCGGTGGATAACGCAGAGCACGCACTCTTCTTTTGCGCAAAATGGGGTGTGGCTAGGGGGGTCCTCGGTCAGGCGGTGGGTTCCGAACTTACTCCTGACACGATGGTCCCCCTCATGCTCCAGTCTGAGCGGTTCTGGACGCTCATCGAGTCATTCGTCACACTTGTGATGAAGACGAGGGAGCTTGATGGGCATCGGGAGCGAAACAACGGGGAGGGCCAGTAGAAATCGCATCGGGGCCTGCGCCCGCGGTCCTGCGTCTCGGGTAGACTTGACTGTCCGCGTCGTTCGGGGGAGGAATCTGTTTGTTTCTCCCCTGGGTGGCGCGGCTGGTCGGTTGTCCTAGTGGGCGGGTGGCCGCGGGTGGAAGTTCCGAGCGAACGGATGACGGAAGAGTCGCATGCGACTTTAATGGAACCAACCACCCGTGAAGTTCAAAGCCGAAAGGCGGTTCCGCGGGTGGTGTATTGGTTCGAGAGAGGGGGTTTTCTGGTTTTAACAGGTATGCCTAGACCCGTCCTAGGAGAGTCCTGTACAACGTCTATAAAAGATTTTGCCATTTTTCGTCCTCACCAAAAAAAAAAAAAAAAAAAAAAAAAAAAAAAATATATATATTGTGTTTTTATAAGGATACCTGTTATATACTATTTTCCATATAATTTAGAAATATTAGTAATTAAATAAACAAACTATTTTATGTAAAAAGCTAATTTTCGCTCAAAACACGTTATTCGTAAATCGTACAACCTTTTAATTTTATTTATTTTTCAAAGAAAAAATTAGATTTCTCTGAAAATTAGGTCTACAGTTTTTATTATCAAATCTGTGATCTATTAATTCATTTCCATGTTTTCCAATTTTAAAATTCTCAATTATCTCATTTCCTGATTTTCAATTTTCACTATAAAATAATTTCACAATTATATTGTAATTTTCGATTTAGTACCTGTTATTGAAAAATGTAGAAAATAAAAAGCAAGAATGTTTGAAAAATATAAAATATATAAGACATGCAAGTTCATAATCTGGAAAACCAAATGTGTGAATTAAAAGAATTTAATTAATTTTTACAAAATGTTGAAAAATACAGAGATATAATTTTGAGCAGGAGAAACTATTCTGCAATTAAAAGTTTACAAATTTTTGTGCTTTAGTATCAAAAACAATATATTACTTCTTCGACTTTCATCGAATTTTTAATGTAAAAAAATAGATTGTCATTTTCGAATATTTTGTCTTGAAACCTAGAAAAAATGTTGTTGTTTGAAAAAAGTCATTTTCTTGACTATATTTGGTTAATTTGTAAAAACAGTTTGGTTGAATTAACTAAATTTTTTCATCTGACCAAACTCGTTTGCTCGAGTGAACTAAAGTTTTTTGTTAAAAACATTTTTCAACTTCAGAAAATATTTTTTGATGCTTTATATTTTTTTGGTAAATTTACAAAATTGATTTATTATGTTTGGATTAAAAAAATTATTTGACGGCTTCAAACACATGTTTGGTTGGATGAAGAAAAATATTTGGTACAATCAACCTATTATTTTTAAAGAAAAAATGTGTTGGGTCAACTTAACAATTTTTTGTCCCTATAATAACAGAATTTTTTGCGTAATTGCCAATAATTACCAAAAAATTCCTTTTTACGTCATTTAATAACGTCACAAATTATTAATTTAAACTTCAGTTAATTCGATTCAGTTTTCCCAAGAAATCTCAATTCTAGAAACTTCAATAACCAATTTTTCATTTAAACTATAGTGAAATTTCAATTCTTTTTTTTTTGAATCCGTGTAGCTGCGCGTCATTAGCCAAAGGTAAATTAGAAGTTATAATGTCTGGATTATGACAATGGTTAGACGAAGTCTCATTCCCTAAATAAAACTAAATAAAAATAACCATTTAAAATTGTATTGAGAGTTCAGCACTTTTGGATCAAGTTTTAAAAATCGTTAAGTTTTATAAACTGCTCAAAAACCCTAAAGTATTGATGAAAAATTGCTAAATTCCTCCTGGACTGTTTTCCTATCAGATATAAATAGTCACCTATTTTTCACCGAGGTTTTCTGAAAATTTCCAATTATCAAAAACTAGTTCAAAAGTACTGAACTGTTTATTAATTTTTAATAGAATAATTTTCCGTCTACTCTGCTTATAGAAAATTACAAGAATATTTTGAAGAAACTAGACTTACAGGGATAAAAATAGTTTAGTAAAGTTTAAGAGTCGGTGATACCCGTGTGGAAATTGCCAAATTTTTGTCCTATTACAAGTTTGGCCCCAACTTGGAAAATTATTATTTGGCTACAACATGGCGAATGTCTTGGATGTGGCATGGAGCCAACCTGGATACTTGTTTAATAGTTGTTGCGGTTACAACGCCACCTACTTTGGCTGTGCTTGTGTTTTTAGATCGCCTCCAATCTTAAACCCGGGTTCTTTAAATTATGCCAAAGATATTAAGGATTATGTTCGATAGTGTATGTGTTTAATTTCTGTGCATGCTAATTAAAATGCCCAAAATAAAGAGCACTGGACGAGTCCGGAGAAATCGCGCGATAATTAAAGCAAGAAGAGTAAGCAATGAAAACGATAGTAACTAAATCAAATTTGTAGATTAGGCTTTGAATCTGTTACTTTAGAGGTTGGAATAAAGTGTTAAATTTTTTCATTTATTTCAACTGCGTGTTTGACACTTTCATTTTTAATAAATGAATGGGCTGTCGTGAACTCCATTGAAAGGTTCTTAAAAAGTTCATACTTGGTTTCACAGTGTACACGGAGAAAAATGGATATTGAAAAGTAGATATTCAAATAGGAAATATTCATCCATAATATCTATAGATATTGACACGCAATATTAAAATTTTTTTTTTCAATATATAAGATTTTGCCGAGAAGTAACATTTGATATCCAGATTCAATAGTTTAGATATTGAAGCATGAAGTGCGCGCGTATATATATAAAGGTTATGTGATCACTTTTTCGCTCTCATCGAAATCTAAGTGAATCTAAGATTGACATGCTTGCAGCGTTCCGGAAAGATAAATTTTAAAAGTTTATTAAAGTTTACTTAAATTCTAATAAGTGTTTCTAATGGAATAAAAGTGATCGGGTCATTAACTTGAGATGCGGTAAGTAAAACATATAAGTTATATATTTTCTCTATATGTGGTTTATAGCCGAAAATGAAATCTAACCTTAGTGTTAAGTTTAAGTTTCTAACAAGAACATTAAATTAATTTTAGACATGCCAGATAATGAAAATTTGGTTCAAACATCTACATTACTTTTACAGAAAAGAACATAATAAAATATAATTTGACTTTTTTCTAAAAACTGAATATGTAGTTATTTTATAACCTTTAAAATAATTTTTTGAGTATCTTAGATATTGAGCTGATGTAACATCTATAACTTACATTTTCAGTATACCTGATATTGATGTTAAATATCTGAGATAGTCAACTCTTGTACCTCAGGCATTCAAGTTTACTAACGAGGATATTCAGAAGTTTAGTATCTCGAATATTCATTCTTAATATCTGAGATACTGGTGGTTAATATCTTTTTTTCAATATCTGTAGGCACTGAAGTAGAATATCTAAATGTTTGTCACATAGTTGAATGCTACTGACATTGTGCCTCAATATCTAGATAGTATGGGTCAATATCCATTTTTCTCCTTGATAATCTCAAAATCAAATTCAATTCAAAATATTTGTTAATAATATTAAAATATATGACTTGGACTACATTTTAAATCTCGAAAATTATTCTAGAAGGATTAGATGAAGACATTTAAAAAAAAATGTATGTGGCTGAGGCACTGATTCAATTTGACTGAGACTCACAAAATGAACGGTGCCAAGTTGGGACCAAACTGGGTCATGAGGTAGGCTTTGGTCGGGTTAGGCGTTTCATTTGCGGTTTGGTCCTGCCTCGATACCCAAGTTGGGGCCCGGTTTTTCCTGGTTGGGGCCTGGCTAGCGCCAGGACAAAATTTCCACACGGGTACAGGCATTTACGGAGCCGAGTTCTAGAAAATTTACAGAACTTTTCAGGATAAAATGCGAAAAATTCATGAAAAACCATTGAACGTTCTGCATTTTATTCTGAAAAATTGTTTAAATTTTCTAGAACTCGGTTCCGTAAATACCTGTATCTCCAACTCTTAAACAGTTCTATAAAATTTACTAAACTACTTTTTCCCGTGTATTTGCAAGTATTAACAGCTTAAAAAATTTAACAAGTAATTACCTACTGAAAATTGTGATTTATTGTATTTTGTTCCAAAAACTTCATAAGTTATAAATTTACTGAAATTACCTGAGGATCAGTATTAAAAAGAAGTCAACATCTATGAAGGTCATGATACTGAACTTAATTCACAATGTATTAAATGCAAAGTTTATGAATAATATTTTCAAAAAACTTCCTTGGCGACGTTTATTGGCATACATAAGAGTTCCAAGTTGATTTTCAGTCTCTAGAATTATCTGATGTATTTCTTCCTCCATTTAAAAACACACTTAATATACAAAATGTAAGTATTAAAGGTTAATGTAATAAATTAAAAATTCTACCTAATTTTTAATTGAAATGCAGTTGGACATGAATGATGTAGTCACGAAGACAATAAAACCAAGACTGCAAGTGAAACTCGTGCATCAGGTTTATGTAATATCTTCAACTTAACGCGCATTTTCTAAACACTGTGTGATATTTATAAATTTCTTATCGCAACAAAGTTATAAAATAAATATCATACGTATGCATGTAATGAAACAATAAATCTCCACATTACACTTCTATACATCTTTTTAAGTTTACTTCCTATTGTGCAAGTTTTTCAAGAAGGAACACAATCTTTAAAGAGAATGAAATTCAAAATGCAGAACATGATAAAAAATAAAATAAAACATGCAACGAGTGCGCAATAAAGTTAAATTTAAAACCTCATACGCAGTTATTAAAGTTTGCATAACAATAAGCATTTCTGTGTAAAACTGAAAAAATATCATAACTTATTGTAATATCTGCAGCTTATGAGAAATGTATTATAAATATTGAAAAAGGAAGAAACACGATTATTGCAGGAATTGTGTTCATTCTGTTTATTTTTCGGTGTAAATAACGTGCGTGATTCAATGTAAAATAACTTGGGAAAGGTACAAGGGATGATTGCTAATGAGATATGTGATGTAATGATAAGATTTTAAAGGAGGAAATTTACACTTGAGAGCTGCCGATGATAATGAGAGTACAGAGCAATTAGTAAAAATGTGGCAAGGACTGAGCCTTTCTTTTTCATGGTTCTTGGTTTTACAGAAGAAGCTTGAGGCATTCTTGAAACCTTTTGCAAGTGCTGAACTTCTTGTTACGATCACTGATTTCCTCGACTGCCTCATTCCAGTTTTATGAGTGTCGAAATTTCTCCAAAGGAATTTCTCAATTTATATACAATTTTGATGATAATGAAAAATTTAAGAAGTTTACAAAAGTTCAGTTTTTCCATTTAATTTCATGAGTCCCTGAAATTTGTTATTTTGTAGCTAAAGTATAAGTTCAAAAAATTTAGAAGTTATATGAAGAGACGAATCTCAAATTTTCTGAAATTCAAATATTCTGACACATTTTCAATTCATCATTTTAAAACAAATTTATGTGTGTTTTCTTTTACTAATTTACAAGAGTTTTTGTTTCTAAATCTTAGATCAATTCCTATTGTTAATTGAATTATGTGAACTAACAATGTTCCTACTTATGAATTTTAGGTCTACAGTTTTTATTATCAAATCTGTGATCTATTAATTCATTTCCATGTTTTCTAATTTTAAAATTCTCAATTATGTCATTTCCTGATTTTCAATTTTCACTATAAAATAATTTCACAATTATATTGTAATTTTCGATTTAATACCTGTTATTGGAAAATGTAGAAAATAAAAAGCAAGAATGTTTGAAAAATAGAAAATATATAAGACATGAAAGTTCATAATCTGGGAAACCAAATGTGTGAATTAAAAGAATTTAATTAATTTTTACAAAATGTTGAAAAATACAGAGATACAATTTTGAGTAGGAGAAACTATTCTGCAATTAAAAGTTTACAAATTTTTGTGCTTTAGTATCAAAAGCAATATATTACTTCTTCGACTTTCATCGAATTTTTAATGTAAAAAAATAGATTGTCATTTTCGAATATTTTGTCTTGAAACCTAGAAAAAATGTTGTTGTTTGAAAAAAATCGTTTTCTTGACTATATTTGGTTAATTTGTAAAAACAGTTTGGTTGAATTAACTAAATTGTTTCATCTGACCAAACTCGTTTGCTCGAGTGAAGTTTTTTGTTAAACACATTTTTCAACTTCAGAAAATATTTTTGGATGCTTTATAAATTGATTTGTTATGTTTAGATCAAAAAAATTATTTGACGGCTTCAAACACATGTGTGGTTGGATAAAGAAAATTATTTGGTATGATCAACCTATTATTTTTAAAGAAAAATTGTGTTGGATCAACTTAACATTTTTTTGTCCCTATAATAACAGAATTTTTGCGTAATTGCCAATAATTAACAAAAAATTCCTTTTTACGTAATTTAATAATGTAACAAATTATTAATTTAAACTTCAGGTAATTCGATTCAGTTTTCCCAAGAAACCTCAATTCTAGAAACTTCAATACCCAATTTTTCATTTAAACTAGTGAAATTTCAATTCTTTTTTTTTTTGAACCCGTGTAGCTGCGCTTCATTAGCCAAAGGTAAATTAGAAGTTATAATGACTGGATTATGATAATGGTTAGACGAAGTCTCATTCCCACGATAGCAAAGCAGAATTTAAAGAAGGTATTCATATCAAGTGCCTCACAAATTTTCCCTCCCTTAGGTTATTTTCATTAGAATTGTAAAAGTTCAGAAGATATTTTTGTATTTCCATTCACAGCTAGCTGTGAATTTTGCAGTTTGTTATTGAGAAGCTAACATGCGTGGGTCATTATACTTAAGAGTCGTATTTAATGACAGTGTCACACAAGTGCACTGACATTAATGCACGCTCGTGCGAATAATTTACACCGACTCGTGTAAATTTTTTACTGTAGGAGTGTGCGAACCATGTTCCATGAGAAGCTTCTCATCGTCGTGTTTCGTTGCTTTCAAAACATAGCTCTCGTGGTTATAAGAAATCTAATTAGCGGTAAAAGATAACAACTTATTCAACTAATTGTCTTCATTCCAAAGCAAAATTAATATTAATTACTTAAGGTAGTTTTCATCCACGAAAATTAGATCTCAGGCAAAAATAGATAATTTTGCTTTCAAGAATAGCAATATTATTATTGAAGGGCTATTTTGAAATAGAAAAGATTATTTTACATGAAAAAAATTTGAAACACAGGAAAATAATTTTATTAATAAATTTTATTTTTGATCCAACTTTTTTTCTTATTGCTTCTTACCAAATTTAAAAAAATTATGCGATTCTAATAAATCATGAATCATTTTTTCAGAGAAAAGATGTTCCACAACTTCACCGTTTATGATTTTTGAAAATAAATCCTTTAAGGTGGCTTGAGCGTTTTTGAAAAAAATTACAGATTGCTCTGAAACTTAGAGATTATCTTAATAAAATATGCTAGATTCATTTGGAAAAAAGAAATGCCGTGGTTGACGATGTCAATGCCGAAAAAATGTCAGTTTAACACGTAGTCTTATGGGATTCCTCATAAAAATCGGCGAAACTCCGGAACAAAACACAAGTCCCCATAAATCAAATATATAATAGTACTTTCGATTTCGAGGAATCTATTAGTATTATAAAAACAAAGGGTTAACGAATTCAATCAAGAGAAAATTGCGAGAAAAGTACAGAATATAAAAAACCGCCTCGAGGTGAAACTAATAAATTTTTACTATCACTTTTTTCAGGGGACATTTCCGTGATTCCTTACCCTTCTACTCAGAGGTAACTATAATACATATGATTATTAAACAAATAAGTAGAAATGAGCATTCATGTAACACGTGCCCCCACGGTGCCCCTCACTTCATACGACACCAAACGCTCAAGCCACCTTAATGGCTGAAACCATTAAAACAAAATTTCCAAAACGAAATTTTCATAAACAATTTGCTGAATTGGATAATAATTTATTGATTTTTGAAAATTGGGAATCTTTAAGTTGTAGGGAATCTTTTTCTTGAAAAAGTGATTTGTAATTTATTAAAATCGCATAATTTTTTTAAATTTGGTAAGAAGCGATAAGAAAAAAAGTTGGGGCAAAAATAAAATTTATTGATAAAATTATTTTTCTGTATTTCAAATTATTTTCATGGAAATTAATCTTTTCTGTTCCAAAATAGCCCTTCAATAATAATATAGCTTTTCTCGAAAGCAAAATTATCTATTTTGGCCTGAGGTCTAATTTTCGTGGATCAACTACCTTAATGATAGATTTAGAAAACGCGTTTCAAGAATTCATTCACAAAGGTTAATTATATTTAACAAAATTTTATTGTTTTGAATCAAACAACATAGGTACAATTCTTTTGTTTTATAATTTGTTTTTATTTTATTTGAGAAAAGAAATCCTTTTATTATAGCAATTTTTTCTCTTGAATATACAGAAAGATTAATCAGAGAAAGAAATTTCGTTTTATCAACACAAATATTTTATTTGGTATTTGTGCAAACATTTTTTCTTAGCATAAGTTATTGCAAAAGAATTTTTGTTGCTTCAAAAAAATGAAAATTGATTCAAAGACATTTTTACATTCTTATCATGGATGAGAAGGTATTGGTTTTATGTGAAAAATGACTTTCGATATTTTCATCAAATCTTTACGTTTTGAGACCCCCTGAGTCATAAAAAAGGGTTTTTACGAAAGTGTCTGTCTGTCTGTCTGTAGTAGGTCGTGTGCGGCATAACTCTCGATAGAATTATCAGATTGAATTGAGCTTTGGTACACTTTATCGGAGCCGAAAAAGTAAGGACAAGTTCGTTAACCAGCCACATCCAATCAAAATTGAGGGATTGAACACTACTTTTGTGTTTTTGAAAATAATTTTTTGAAAAAATCAAAAATTTCAACACTGGTTTTTGATAGTGCTCATAAATCTCTACAAATTATCCTGATAACATTTTTTGATTAAATCAAAATTAGAAATGTTACAGCATATTCAAATTCGAAAAAAGTCAATATCAAAATTCCATTTTCCAGTTAAATTATACGAGATACGAAAAAACGTTATGATACAATATTATTAAATAAATAAAGACCTACAAATTTGAATTGTAACATTTTTTCATAAGATGCATATTTTTCTTTTTAATTAAAAAAAACTATTGAAAATCCAAAATTCAATGTTTTAACAATAATAATCGAAATACGAAAAAAACGTAAGAATACAAAGTTGTTTGTTTCAAGAAGATCTACAAATTTTTTCTCACACAGTTTCTGATAAAACATATATTTTTCGTTTTAATTCCAAAAAATACGTTTAAAATTCAAAAATTCCATTTTTTTAGACAAAATATGTGAGATACAAAAAAAATGTTTAGATGGAAAATTGTTTGCCTAAATGAGGTCTACAAATTCTTATTAAGACATTTCGGGACAGGATGTATATGTTATGTTTTGATTCTTAATATTAAAAAAATTCGATTTTTTTCACCAAAATACGTGATGCGAAATAAGCGTTGTTCTGCAAAATCGTTTCCTAGAATAAAGTCTACGATTGTTTTTTCTTTTTGAGAGATTTGGAAGAAAAAAAATTATTTTAATCATGTAATTTATTAAAAAGTTACTGAAATGTATACAGAAAATCGAGCGCGAAGCGCGAGCGCCATGATGAGAATGTGTTCCTTAAGGCTGATAGAGCCTTAAGTAAATTGAATTTCCTGTTTCACTTAAATTCAAAAAGAAATTGAGTGACTTTGAGAAAATGTGTAATTCACATCATCTGTAATATTATTATAAAATTGGTTTGACGTTCAGTATCAAATTATAATAAATAAACTTGAATGTATGTGAAGAGCACAAGAACGAGCGCGAAGCGCGAGGTCCAGAAAGAACGGAGCGCGAAGCGCGACGATCAAATCGCGCGCCCTAGGCGCGCTCAAACTTGCGAGCTGCGCGTCAAGCGCGCGATGAGAATGTGCCCGCGAAGCGGGCAGAATTTTTATAATTTCGTTTTATCAACACAAATATTTTATTTGGTATTTGTGCAAACATTTTTTCTTAGCATAAGTTATTGCAAAAGAATTTTTGTTGCTTCAAAAAAATGTAAATTGATTGAAAGACATTTTTTTGGGTTGAATTTACTAAATTATAATCTACCAATTATTTAGTTGAATCAATGAATTTATTTTCACCCAACCATCTTTTTTGTTGGATCGACCATACTTTTTTATGAGTTTTCTGATAATCGAATTATTTCATTAAAATTAATTTTGATATTCTATCTGAAGATTTAGCTTCTTTTATTGATAACAGTGAGATAATACTTTCAAATTAAATTTACTCGGAGTGTGATTACTACCTATTAAATAGTATAAAAATGTCAAATTATACTATTTTGAAAAAATTTAAATAAATTTTTTATAATTTAGAAGTCATTTTGTAACAGAGATTATAGAAGTGTTATAAATCTAGAGCAGCGTTTTGTAACTTTTTCATATTGTACCTATTCTCTCGTTACAAACTGACGCTTAAGGCCATGGATCAACCAGACCACGCGACCATTTTCATGTAAAAGTTCATATAAGATAACTTTTTTATTTTACGAAATATCTTTCTGATAATTTAAAAAATATGAAAGAAGACGATAAGGAAAGTCTGTGAACTTCGTTTAAATAAAAATTTTGCAAAAATATTTACAGTTAACTGAATTATCCATAACTTTTTTAAAAAATTTCAAAATTTTTGCTAAATAGATGTTAACAGACGTACTTTATTGTCTATTGTTATCTTCCACGAATTTTCAGAAAGATACTTTTTAAATTAAAAAAGTTATCTAACATGAACGAATTAATCTATCATTTAGTCATATGGTCCGATTGATCCATGGCCTTACGGTAGTTCATCCACAAAAATTGGACCTCAGGAAAAAATAGATATTTTTGCTTTCAAGAATAGCAATATTATAATTGAAGGGCTAATTTGAAGACAAAAATTTGAAACATAAAAAAATAATGCATTTAACAAATTTTATTTTTACCCGAACCTTTTTTTAATGGTTTCAGCCATTAAAGAATTTATTTTCAAAAATTGGTAACAGTGAAGTTGTGAAGATTCTATTTCCTGAAAAAATAATTCGTGGTTTATTAGAATCGCATAATTTTGTAAAATTTGGTATGAAGCGATAAGGAGAAAAATGCGGCAAAAATACAATTTTTTAAATACATTATTTTTCTGCATTTCAAATTTTTTTCATGGAAAATAATCATTTCTCTTACAAATTAGCACTTCAACAAAATTTCAAACTCAACTAATTAATAATATTACTATTCTTGAAAGAAAAAATAGATAATTTTGCTTTCAAGAATGGCAATATTGATTATTTTCTATAAGAAAATATGAAACAGAAAAATAATGTATTTAACAAATTTTATTTCCAAGTGCTTTTTTTCATATCGCTTTTCACCAAATTTTTATAAATGGTACGATTCTGATAAATCATGGATCATTTTTCCAGGGGAAAGAATCTATAACTTGAGCGTTTCCAATTTTTGAAAATAAATCAATTATTATCAATTTCAGCAAATTGTTAATAAAAATTTTGTTTTGAAAAATTGTTTTTTTAATCATTTCTGTCATTAAAGAATTCATTTCTAAAAATTGGAAACGGTCAAGTTGTAGAGAATCTTTTCCCTGAAAAAAAAGTTCTACGATTTATTAGAATCGCACTATTTTTAAAAATTTGGTAAAAAGCGATATGAAAAAAGTGCAATTGAAAATAAAATTTGTTAAATACATTACTTTTCTATGTTTTAAATGGTTTTTACAGAAATTAATCTTTTCTCTTTCAAATAATCCCTTCAATAATAATATTGCTTTCAAGAATAGCAATATTATTATTGAAAGGCTAATTTGAAAGAGAAAAGATTATTTTTCATGAAAAAAATTTGAAACACAAAAAAATAATTTTATTAATAAATTTTATTTTTGCACAAACTTATTTTCTTATCGCTTCGAGCCAAATTTTTAAAAATGATGTGATTCTAATAAAGCACGGTTCATTTTTTTAGTAAAAAGATTCTCTACAACTTGACCTTTTCCAATTTTTGAAAATAAATTCTTTAATGGCTGAAATTATAAAAAAACAATTTTTCAAAACAAAATTTTTATTAAAAAATTGCTGTATTTGATAATAATTAATTCAATTTCAAAAAAAGGAAACGGTCATGTTGTAGAGAATCTTTTTTCTAAAAAAATGAACCGTGATTTATTAGAATCGCATCATTTTTTTAAATTTGGCTCGAAGCGATAAGAAAATAAGTTTGGGCAAAAATAAAATTTATTAATAACATTATTTTTTTGTGTTTCAAATTTTTTTCATAAAAAATAACCTTTTCTCTTTCAAATTAGCGGTTCAATAATAATATTGCTATTCTTGAAAGCAAAATTATCTATTTTTGCCTGAGGTCTAATTTTCGTGAACGAACTACCTTATTAGTATTCCAAAACTGAAATTTATTTTTCAATAACCTTCGAAAAAATATTAAAATTAATGGGAATCAATTAAACATGAGATTTTTAAAAGTGGAGAAACAGAAAAATTTTGAAAACACAGAGCAGTAATTGTCATTAGGTGTAATGGACTTGAAGTGAATGCCGTAAATGGAATGCATATTCATTCATTTCTTCACGGTCCGTAACAGTTGGGCGCATATACGCTTCCTCAGATCCAACATATGCTAAATCTCTGAGCAACTGTTACTTCCTGCATGTAATTCATGAACCTTGAAATATATTCTCAAGAAATCCAAACATGCACATCGGAGTCACGGTACTGGAATGAAAAAAAAGTCCATCCAACGACCATCTACTTATATACTTAGTTGCCCCTTTTGCGGATTTTATTCTTGCCCTCTTTTTCAAAGACCACCTTATTTTGCCTTCTTCACTGTAATTAGACGCGCTTACCTCCTGTACGGAAACAAAACGACTAAGAGCAATGCTCTCCAACAGTATGAATGACATTTGTTGTCAACCGGATGGAGTCTTTCACTTCAACATCTTCATTTCAATTACTCCCGAAACTGCAATCAAATCAGAAACAGTTACAGAACATTTCACCTGATTTTATTATTCTCAATTATACTTTATAGAAATTTCAATTTGGCATTATAATCTGGCCCAGTCCAAGTCTTGTATAGTTGTTTGACTAAAACAACATTTTTTAAATTAAAAAAAAAATTTCAAGTTTGACAAAAGAAAAAACTTTTTATGGAGGAACACGTCAAATCATCTCGTAAACTAAAAAACAGACATACATATGAATTTGACTTGCTTTTTGATTGCAGTCACATAGTGCTATAATAAAAAAAAAAATTTTGAACTGAGATTGCGGAGCGAAAGCAAAATTAGCAAAATTTGAACAAAGCAAGCCATTCGCGGACGAACTCGTTAAATTATCCTCGCAAACTAAAAAACAGACATATATATAGACTTGGATTTTTGAATGCAGTCACATAGAGTTACAATAAAAAAAGTAAATTAAAAATTGAGTTTACAAAGTTTGACCAAAGCAACTTTGCTAATTTTGGTTTCACTCCGCGAACTCAATTTTTAATTTATTTTTTTTATTATAACTTTATGTGACTGCAATCAAAAATCCAAGTCTATATATATGTCTGTTTTTTAGTTTGCGAGATAATCTAATGTTTTAATAAATAAATAGTTTGTTTCTGTCAAACTTACATTTTTTTTACTATAAAAAATGTTCTTTTTGTCAAAAATCACTATTCTGCATATTTTTTATCGTTTTGGAGATCAAACGACGAAAAAAAAAAATTCGTTGCACGAGACGTCACAAACTTCAGCCCAATGTTTTACTCGGATGTTGGTCAGCTTTATCTGGCTGGGAAATTTTCTGTTTCTTCCTATATGTTCTTATTAGGTCTTATTGGGGTCCTAATTAGTCAACCACAATAGACATTTTTCTGAAATTGTCTTGACATCTGATCAGGCCCAGTTCATGTTTCACCAATAAAAAATGAAATGGATCAGTTCCAAAATGATTTGGCGAAACTACCAAGATCTTTGATTGAATTAAACAAAATTTAGTTAAATGAACTAAAATATAGTTGAATTAAGTAAAATATTTGTTTGACTCAACCAAATCGTATAACTAAACAAATCATTGTTGGTCGAATCAAAAAAAGTTTGGTCAAACAAACAAATTTTTTGCTGGATTCAAATAACTTTCGTTGAATTAAGGGGATTCGCCACATTTAATTGGTATATTTTTGATTTTTTTGTCATTTTCCAACAATGTTATTTTTTTATTCTCTATACTTTTCTAAGTATGTGTGTAAATTTTCAGGGCAATCTGATTTTTTCCTTGGAAAAATAAATACAATTAAAAGTTAGTACGATTTACCAATAACGCGTTTTTAGCGAAAATTAACTTTTTACACAAAATAGTTTGTTTATTTATTTAATAATATTTCTGAATTATATGGAAAATAGTATATAACAGGTATCCCTTTAAAAACACTATATATGGTATATTGCCTTTATGTATATACACATATGATTCAGTAACACAATGTTGGCTGCTTGCCTCTAAGACTTTACTTTAAACTACGTTTTCCGCAAGTTGTGATTTTCCGTGTTTGTTGCAACATATGTTTAAATAAAATCTAAAGTATTAGACACAGCCTTTCAAATTTTCACCACTTATTCTTTGCTATATTATAAATATTTTTGGGTAAAAAATACACTCTAGCTAAAAAAATAACTAGACATTTTAAAAAAAATATATTTTAGAATATTTTTATTTTATTTGTAACTTTTTTTACAGTCATGTTACTTTATTTTCCATATCCAAAAAGTTACAACACATTGTAGGGAATAAAATAAAAAAAGAATCATGACAATTGGTTAAAAAACAAAAAAGTTACGCAAAGTCAAAAAATGTCAAAAAAAATGCCTAAAAAACTCAAAATTTTTAGTTTCAACATACATAAAGGTGCTGGAATTTTTAAAAACGCCCAAAACCTTTCTAAATAAAGGTACTAAACATAAAAAAATTATATTGGAGGTCTAAACTCAAAAGATAAAAATATGAAAGGTTGCGGATCCCCTTAACCAACTTTTTTTACTGTTTGCATAGTTATCTACGAATATTAAAAGTTTTATAATCCTCTTCAGGCAATCTAGTTAGGTCTTCTCCAAATCCTAGTTAGCCTTCCTTAAAAGAAAAATGGTCTAAATCTGTTATAGTTGAAATATAATCAGGTCCAGATTAGAAGTTAAACAGCCTTCATCTATAAAAACATTTCCATTTTTTGCCATTTTATGATTAACTAGAACTTTAATCAATCCGGCTGTCTAGTAGTTTCAAACTAGCGCTGAAATAATTCGTCTAATAACCGTTTTTATTTAAAAAAATGTAATTCCTTTCTACTTATGTTGCTTTCAGCTAGATTAAATTCGAGTTTGAGTTACAAAAAAATGTTATATAGATTACATCATCTAAAAGTACCGAAAATAAATTCAAGATTTTCAAATAAGATATAGTTTCATGATATTCAGATTTTGGAAAAAAGGACAGTTTTTGTTTCCGTTTCTCAATAAAATTGAGTGAGATAAATGAGAATTCCCCTTGTATTCAAGGGGGCCTCTTTTCTCCATTCCAGGTCCCATAAATGCGGTTTAAAACGTTGTCATGTCCCCCTCGATTTAAACGCCTCGCTCCTTACCCCTCGACCTTAGCACTTCCTGCTGTACTGTTTCCATCCGGGATAATATACTTATATAGAGACTCACGGATGGAAATCAGGAAAAAGTCAACGGACGATCATCACGGGCGGCTAATCTCTTTCTATAGAGGGACATTTTCAAATTAAAATATACGACATGTAATATCAAGGGATGCATAAAAAGGCCCTTTGCAATGTGAATTCGCTACGCGATCCGACTTTTACGCTAGACTTTTATGACTTTAATCCTTTTCTAATTAATAGGCACATTTTCATATATTACATTTATTTACGAGCGAGTGAAATTGATTTTCTTTCGCGTAATCCTTCGATTGATGCTAAATTGACGTATGAAATTTGATGGCTTCATCCCTTGGAATGGAATGCCGTTAATGTTTTGTAAGTGAGGGTTTTTGTTTACTTTTTAAATTTTATGATTTTTTTCATCCTGTATATTATTGCTCACCGAAAATATCTAAAAGGGAAAAGTTTAGCTAAATAAACATTACGTATAGAGAAAAGTGAAATTCTCAAATCAATACTGGCCGATTGGTTTCAAAATAATTTAGAATTACTGAAAGTCAATTTTTATTGAATTTGAGTTTTTGAAAATAAAAATTCCAAACACAAATTATGAAAGGGATGATTTTCTTCAATGTTTTCAACTGAAATGAGTTAAGAATTATTGAGTGAATGATCTATGAAAAATTTGGTTACATTTTATAGATATATCTTCCAATGTTTTTGAGATATTTTTCAAAATATGGATAAATAATATATAAAATCATTTTTTTAGTGAATCTAAAAACTAATCAAAGTGTAGAAATCAAAATTATTGCTGAAAATGTGGTTTGGTAAATTATTTCTAAATTTTGTCTGATATCTTGCATTAAGATCCAAATATTTCGAGAAATGATGAAAATATTGTTCAAAATGTGGTAAATGAATTTTTACAAAAATATGAAGAAGTACTTATAAAAAAAACATCAGCTGAAGCCTAAAAAATTTAAAACTTAATTTCTCCAATTTCCGTTTCAATTTAAGGAAATACGTATGTAATAGCAAGAATTTCTCACAGCGAAATACTGAACTTTGGATAAACTATATTCAAATTTACTATAGATTGTATCAAATTTTACTATAACTTATACTAACGTTTTGTACCATTTTTTCGAATTTTTAGTATTTTGAATGCGAAAAATTTCCAGTCCTCTAGAAATAATTACTATTGCACCTCGATATTTCCTACTCTCTAAATTTGAATCAGTCAAAATCTACTGATTATCAGTGAAATTTGACTGATTCAAATAGCTAAGAAGAGGTTACTGTAAATCAGTCTAATTTCACTGATTATTTCAGTGAAAATTGACTGATTTAACAGTGAAAACATTTTTTCCACTGATTCAATCAGTGATAATCAACTGATTTCACAGTGAAAAATATTTTTACACTGATGAATCAGTGGAAAGGCAAATCACTGATTCAATCAGTGAAAATTTGACTGATTCAGATTTAGAGAGTAGATTCCTAATATTTTTTAGAATTATCATTATAAAATAAAACATATATTGCCATGAAAAGTTTCTCCGTGTACAATACAGTCCCTAGAATATTTTCGTTTTTCAAATATAGTTACAAGTATTTTGATGATAACCGCTACAGTATTTTTTTCCAGTGTAGTAATGAACAAATTGATTAAAGTATGTGTAGAATCGAAGAAAAATAAAAAGGTGAATAATGTTCTTGAATAAAAAAATGTTAAACTTAATTTCTCCAATTTCATAAATAAAATAAAATTAAATAAAGTTCTTTTTCTGTCATTTTAATAATTTTTTCATGTTTTATATTTATCTACTTCCGTTTCTAATCAAAAAGTTACTAAAGAATGAGAAATCAGCAAAAATTTTAAATTTCTATAAATTTTGTAGTAATCTATAATATGTTATTAAAAAGCGCCTGAATTTGTTAAAGATTAACAAAGTAAAGCGCGAAGCGCCTAATTTTACCCTTACGGGATAGGAAAATGTTCAAAAGCATTTTTTGCTTAGCTTATTGTCAAAGTCATGTTTACAATGGTTCCTGTTTACGCAGCTTTGGTATGTATCTCTGTAAATAGATTAGCACTCGTTATGACGCAAGTAGATGAATCATGCGCTTTGCCATTTCGTACGTGCCGAACCACGGTTCCTTGTTGCGTACTTGAGCGAGGTCAGTTTAACGAGACTATATTATACGTATATTGGTCGGCTACAGAGGAATTTTCGTTCGAAATGTGAGGCCCGCATGAATTCACTGCGAAATGTTAGATACTAAGCACTTTCTCTTAATCCCTCATGTTCTATACTCAAAACCTCAAACTTTGAGTATCATCAACAGCTTAAATAGTTTTCTCAAATACTCATTTTTCTAAACTGATACACTATTGAATATAAATTGAAGAAATTTTCTGTGAAAAAAGGAACGCTTCCACTCCGCTGGGAATGGAGCCCAAGACCTTTCGATTGCCGGTCAAATGTTCCATCATCTGACATACACGAATCCACACTCTAGGAGATTTGATATTCGCTGGTTCGAATCCGCGCGAGGTGAATTTTTTATGAATCTGCTTCTGAACCAAAATTTAAGAAAATGCCGATCATTCGTATTTATAAATAATTGACCAGGTAAATTTACTATACTAAGTCCTAATTTAGGGATAAATGTAAATAGTGGGAATTTTTGGTGGGAGAAATATAAAATTTTAGAATCATATATGAAACTAGAATGTGGTAAATTTTAGAAAAAGGTGGGGTAAAGTTTTAATTGTTCTTTTCAAATTTAATATTTTTGGCGCCCAAATTTTCATATAATAAATTTAGATAATCTATATTATAATTTACTATACTCTCTAAATCTGAATCAGTCAAAATCTACTGATTATCAGTGAAATTTAACTGATTCAAATAGCTAAAAAGAGGTTACTGTGAATCAGTCAAATTTCACTGATTACTTCAGTGAAAATTAACTGATTCAAAAGTGAAAAATATTTTTCCACTGATGAATCAGTCAAAATTAACTGATTTAAGAATGAAAAATATATTTCCACTGATGAATCAGTAAAGTGGCATATCACTGATTCAATCAGTGAAATTTTGACTAATTCAGATTCAGAGAGTAGATTGCATCAAACTTTACTATAACCTATACTAACGTTTATACCAACATTTTATATCAGTTTTAGAATTTTTAGTATTTTGACTGCGAAAAATTTCCAGTCAGCTAGGAATAATTACCATTTCACCTCGATTTTCCCTAGATTCCTAATGTTATATAGAATTATCATTATAAAATAAAATATATATTTCTATGAAAAGTTTCTCCGTGTACAATACAGATAGAAGTCCGTAGAATATTTTTGTTTTTCAAATAGTTACACTACCGATCAAAAGTTTAAGTTCACCTGTTGTTTAAGCCATTGTTGAGGTGTCTTAATTTTTATTAAAACAGTATTTGGTCTCGTTTTAAACGTTTCTTTATAGTAATTTGCTAAGTGTTCACGATATTTCCAGAACTTTTTTCTGGATTCTACCCTGCATTGTAAAAAATTTTTCGGAACTTTTTCCGAAAATAGTCGGACAGCTTATAATACAAATGAGTCGTAAATTTTTCCAAAGATATAGTCGGAAATATTTCCGACATAGAACTGGAAATAGTTCCTACTGTTTAGTCGGAGAAACATCCGGTTTATTAGGAAAATATTGATACATTTCATAATTTAAGTGGAAAAAGATACAAAAAAAGTAAACAAGTTTCCGTTTTTGTGGAATAATTTCCGCTTTTCATGGGAAAAATTTCCTACAACTTAGGAGATTTGTGAAATGTTCTCACTTTTTTGATATATTCCCTAATAGTTCGGAAATAAGTCCAAAAATTCGGTTAATTTTCCTCAAATCTATGAAATATTTCCATTTTCTGTAGGAAAATCTATGCTTCCTAACGATTTAGGAAAAATTTCCTAATACATACAGAGCTGGGTAAAATGGTTCTCAAAATGTATTTAAAATGTAAAATGCAAAGTAGTTTCCAAAACCCATTTAAAATGCAAAATAGAAAATGGTTTCCTGTTTTCTATTTAAAATGAAAAATGCAAAATGTATATTTAAAATAGGTTAGTACAAAATGCAAAATGGATTTTTAATAATACAAAAAATTATATCAAGAATATTTATTATTCTTTGCGAATGTGTTCATTTGCTTTAAGGGGGCGTTCACATAATACGTCACACAGTTTATGGGGGGGGGGGGGGGTCTGCAAATTGTGACGTGGTGTGACATGTTGGGAGGGGGGTCTGCCCTCTGCGTTACGTCACACATTGAATGTGTACCCACGAAATTTAAAAAGATTATTTACAATAATAATTAATAGCTTCTTTTTTTACTGGATCTTGTACGCGTTAACGAAAAATGTTTTATAAAATTAAGAGGTGTGACGTGATATCGAAAGGGGGGGGGGGCTGAGGTTTGCGACATGTGTGATATGGGGGGGGGGGGTAAAAAATAGCTAAAAATCGCGTGACGTATTATGTGAACGCCCCCTAAGTAGCAATTGCTTCTCGAATATTGCGTCCCCCATGGATCTTCTTCTGGGGCGCAAAATCATGCCTGCATAACTAAATAGTAAAATAAAATCAGTGTTTCGAAAAATGGCTGCCTGCGCGAGCAGCGCGTGTTAGCTTCCCGCTAGAGAAATTCTGCCATCGGCTGTAAACTGGCGCGCGATTTAATATCGAATTACATTAATTCGATTTTAAATCGCGCGCCAAATTTTGACCAATGGCAGCTTTTTTCCGGTGGGAAGCCAACATGTGCTTTTATTTGTCCAGGGCAGAACCAAAAAAAAACTAGAAAATAGTACTTTAAGTTGAAAATAGGTTGAAAACCTATTTAAAATGGAAAATGCAAAATGGTTTTCTTCTTCCTATTTAAAATACAAAATGGAAAATGGCATTTTGCATTTCAAATAGGTATTTGAAATGGATTCATTTGAAATAGTTACCCAGCTCTGAATACATAGTAGGAAAATTTACCGATATTTTTTAGAGCGTGGGGTCAAACATTATACAAAATAGTCGTAAAATATAAAAAATGTGTAGCTTCCAATAAAATTTTTTTGTAATTCAATGTATATCATATTTTAATAGAATTTAGTAATATTTATGAAAATATTGATATTTTGTATTCATTTGAAATGTTATGACGTTTTTGTACCATGTTTGACCCTAGGGTAGAGTCCTATCTATAATCCAGAAAAAATTCTAAGAATATCTTAATTAGTTAGCAAATTACGATGAAGACTTATCTTTAAAACGAGACCAAATACTTTTAAAAATGTTGATTATTTTTAGAGTTATTAAAATTTTCCAAAAAGATCGAAATTTGACGTTTCTTGTAATATATTCTTATAAAATAAACATTTTGCCTTCAACTTGGGTTCATTAGATAAAAAATTTCATTAACATTCATGCTCTTATCGGGAAAGAATGTTTAACTTATTTTCATTGAAATTTAGACACTTCTACAATGGTTCAAACAACAGATGAAGTTAAACTTTTGGCAGGTAGTGTAATAGTAAGAATTTTTCGCAGCGAAATACTGACCTTTAGATAAACTGTAATGTAATTTACTATAGATTGTATATTACTATAATTTATACTAAAGTTTCATATATTATTTTTCGTATCATTAGTATTTTAACTGCGAAAGATTTCCAGTCTGCTACTCTCTAAATATGAATCAGTCAAAATCTACTGATTATCAGTGAAATTTGACTGATTCAAATAGCTAAAAGGAGGTGACTGTAAATCAGTCAAATTTCACAGATTACTTCAGTGGAAATCAACTAAATTAAAAGTGAAAAATATTTTTTTCATTGATTCAATCAGTGAAAATTAACTGATTTGGCAGTGAAAAATATTTTTGCACTGATGAATCAATGAAAAGGCAAATTACTGATTCAATCAGTGAAAATTTGACTGATTCAGATTAAGAGAGTAGGAATAATTACCATTGCACCTAGATTTCCCCTAGATTCCTAATATTTTTTAGAATTATCATTAATAAACACAACATATATTGCTGTGAAAAGTTTCTCCATGTACAATACAGATAAGAGTCCATAGAATATTTTCGTTTTTCAAATAGTTATACGTATTTTGATGATAACCGCTACAGTATTTTTTTCAGTGTAGTAATGAACAAATTGATTAAAGTATGTGTAGAATCGAAGAAAAATAAAAAGGCGAATAATTTTCTTAAATATGGATATTGGACACATTACGTGATTAAACATAACAGCAATTTTATATAAACGGTTGGGTTTTTAAGTGGGGATGCAGACTAAATAGTGGCAGTTTACGACACGATAAAAAAGTAAATGCAACGGTTTGTGGATCGATGACGTACAACTTCGTATAAATCGACTTGAAAGAAGTTAGACAGGTCGTCCACTATGGTTTGTCTGCGTTTAAAAAAAAAGTCTTGTGTTTGTGGCAGCGCACGTGAACGTTTTGACTCAAGCAAGAATCAGCCATGTGGAAATGCAATCAAGCACCTGAGAGTGCATTGGCTCCAGAAAAACGGGCCAAATGGCCCGTCAGAGACAATCCAGAATCATTTGTGGCAAAAGGAATTAGGGAAGGTCGGTGCACTTTCCATTTTTTTCACGCTCCATCAAAGTCGTGACTGTTATTCACTGGTACAAGCGAAATTTTAACAATTATCTTACCAATTAAAACTCTTAATTACCTTAATTACAAAACATTTTGGAAAATTTCATAATTAACTGTCATCTTTGTATTTGGTTCTCGTAAAAAAACGCTATTCCTGGAGTTAATCCTAAGTAGGAATTTTATCGTGGCCTAGATCAGGTTCAGACATGGCACCCCTAGTTCGAAAAGAAACTCCGAGTAAAACACCGAACTAGGGTTTGCACGTCTGGGTCTAATCGTGGCCGCGACAAAATGTCTGCATTGGTATTTTCAGATGGAATGTTAAAAATTTTTTTATTAAAATTAATATAATAGTATATAAAGTTATTTGAGTATACAGTATATGAAATTTAATATTCACCGAAGTGTTGATAAAACAAGATATTTTTTAGATTAAGTAAAAATAGTGTAAGTTATATTAACCCTCAATTTTAATAAAATGGAACGCTGTTGGAAAAAATTGGCTTTTGGGTCCAAAAATGATTAAGTCGATTTAATAAGACGTTTTGGCTCAGATCGGAGCCCTCATCACTAGTATTTATTAAAATCTACACTGTAAAAAATATCGGTAAATTTTCCTACTATGTATTAGGAAATTTTTCCTAAATCGTTAGGAAGCATAGATTTTCCTACAGAAAATGGAAATATTTCATAGATTTGAAGAAAAATTTACCGAATTTTTAAACTTGTTTCCGAACTATTAGGGAATATATCAAAAAGGTGAGAACATTTCACAAATCTCCTAAGTTGTAGGAAATTTTCCCCATGAAAAGCGGAAATTATTTCACAAAACCGGAAATTTGTTCACTTTTTTTGGATCTTTTTCAACTTAAATTATGAAATATATCAATTTTTCCTAATAAACTGGGTATTTCTCCGAGCAAACAGTAGGAACTATTTCCAGTTCTATGTCGGAAATATTTCCAACTATATCTTTGGAAAAATTTACGACCCATTTGTATTTTAAGCTGTCCGACTATTTTCGAAGAAATTTCCGAAATTTTTTTTACAGTGTAGAAAATACAAAAAGTGAGAGCGCTGATTTCACATTTTTAGGAATAACTAAAGTACTTAAACATTTAATACAAAAAACGAGTACTTGATATCTTAAATTAAATTTATTATTGAAAATGAAAGGTTTGGATATTCAACCAGAACATTACTGAAATTTCTGTAAAAAAGTTTTACGTTTCGATTTTCCCAACTGATTTCTCAATAAAGAGAAGAGAGTGTGACGCATATTGTCAATAATTACTGAATTCCAATAATCACTATACCAAGTAACATAACACTTTCTCTGTTTATTGGGAAATCAGTTGAAAGAAACTAAACGTACAATTTTCACATTCTTATCATGTGAGAAGGTATTGGTTTTATGTGAAAAATGACTTTCGAAATTTTCATCAAATCTTTACGTTTTGAGACCCCCTGAGTCAGAAAAAATGGTTTTTACGAAAGTGTCTGTCTGTCTGTCTGTCTGTAGTAGGTCGTGTGCGGCATAACTCTCGATAGAATTATCAGAGTGAATTGAGCTTTGGCACACTTTATCGGAGCCGAAAAAGTAAGGACAAGTTTGTTAACCAGCCACATCCAATCAAAATTGAGGGATTGATTTTTTGAAAAGATCAAAAATTTCAATACTGGCTTTTGATAGTGCTCATAAATCACTGCAAATTATCCTGATAACATTTCTTGATTAAATCAAAATTAGAAATGTTACAGCATATTAAAACTTGAAAAAAGTCAATATCAAAATTCCATTTTCCAGTTAAATTATACGAGATACGAAAAAACGTTATGATACAATATTATTTTCTACACAAAGACCTACAAATTTGAATTGTAAGATTTTTTTATAAGATGGATATTTTTATTTTTAATTTAAAAAAAACTATTGGAAATCCAAATACAATTTTTTAACAATAATATGTAAAATACGAACAAAACGTAAGAATACAAAGTTGTTCGTTTCTAAAAGATCTACAAATTTTGTCTCACACAGTTTCTGAAAAAACATACATTTTTCGTTTCAATTCCGAAAAATACGATTAAAATTCAAGAATTCCATTTTTGTTGAAAATATATGAGACACTACCGGTCAGAATTGTGGGACCACCTGTTTTTCGATGATTGCTTCAATTATCTTAATTTCAATTCTGTGAGTGATGAAATTTGTACTCTTAATAATGTGAAAGCCATCAAAATTATCTTTATAATTACTCTGGAATGAAGTCGTTTCGTTAAATTCTGAAGAAATTATTGCAAAAAAAGTCCAAATTTCAATGTTTTCTTAAATTTTAAATAACTTTCGAAACAATCAACCCTTTTTAATGTTCTTAGGCTCATTTTAAAGCTAAGATTCTACAGAATCGCAGTAAATTATCATTATAAATCTATAATTATTTTCTTGCATAACGCAAAGAGTTGAAATTGTAACAAAAAAGTAGGGAAATTTCGAAAACATTTCATCTGTAGGTAAATCATAATAATGATCATATGAATATATTTTTTAAGGGAATTCGATACAAAATATATGATTATATGTTTTATATATCTTATAAAAATGTTTTTCTCAGCAAAAGCAATATTGGTATTTTTTCAACTTTTATATTTGAACTTTAACCTCGAGCAGTATGTAAGAAAAAAATCACATATCAATTCCAAGAATTTTGTTTGATTTTGTAGACATTTAGCTTTATAATTATTTAAAGAACATTTAAAAATGTTGATCATTTCGAATGTTATTTAAAATTTAAGAAAGCATTGAAATCTTGACTTTTTCTGCAATAACTGCTTTAAAAATTAACAAAACGAATTCATGCTGGGCTCATTTTATGAAGAATTTTGATAGTTTTGAATTTAATTAAGAGAACAAATTTTTTCACCCACATAATTCAAATTGGGATAATTTAAGCAATTATCGAAAAACAGGTGGTCCCACAATTCTGACCGGTACTGTACATAAAAAGCGTTTAGATGAAAAATTATTTGCCTAAATGAGGCCTACACATTCTTATTAAGAAATTTCTCGACAGGATGTATATTTTATGTTTTGATTTTTAATATTAAAAAATTTCGATTTTTTTTCACCAAAATATATGAGATACGAAATAAGCGTTGTTCTGCAAAATCGTTTCCTAGAATAAAGTCTACGATTGTTTTTCCTTTTTGAGATATTTGGAAGAAAATAAATAAATTATTTGAATCATGTAATTTATTAAAAAGTTACTGAAATGTATACAGAAAATCGAGCGCGAAGCGCGAGCGTCATGATGAGAATGTGTTCCTTAAGGCTGATAGAGCCTTAAGTAAATTGAATCTCCTGTTTCACTTAAACTGAAAAAGAAATTTAGTGAATTTGAGAAAATGAGTAATTTACATCATCTTTAATATTATAAAATTGGGTTGTGCTTCTGTATTAAATCATAAGAAATAAATTTAAATGAATGCGAAGAGCACAAGACCGAGCGCGAAGCGTGACTTTCAAAAATTCCGGAGCGCGCAGCGCGACGATCGAGTATTACGGAGCGCGACGATCGAATCGCGCGCCCTCGGCGCGCTCAAACTTGCGAGCGAAGCGAGCTGCGCGCGATGAGAATGTGCCCGCTAAGCGGAAAGATTTTTTTACATAAATTTCAGTAATCAATCCCGATTTCCTTATCTCAATTTTTCTCCACGTAAGTATAGTGTATTAAATGAAATATATAAGTCTATTTCTTCCTAATAATAATAATAATCAAAAATATGAAATTTCATATGCAAATATGTATGAAATTAAATAATATTTTAAACAGCGTGAGTATATTTAGTGCCAACCACTTGGAAAATTTGGTAGACATTTAAAATTTAAAATGCTCGATGATATTATAATCACGTGTAGATACGTATATATCAGGTATATATTATATCAGGTTTATCCTTGGGGGGATGGAATGGATACAATGTTCGTAAATCACAAAGGGTGAGCGAATGTGGGATGCGCATGATGTGGGCGCATTCACCATAGAATTTAAAACCCCAGAGTGGAATAAAGAAGTGCAGAGTGCGATGTGGTGCGCTGCCCCGTGAAACCCAAGCCTTATTTCGTGATGCAGGAAGAACGCGAGAAACGTAACGTTACACGTTTAAATCCCGTATGAAACGCTAGTCGAGTACACTTGAAGTTACCGGATGCGATGTAGTAACCGCAGCAGAGCAGAGAGTCCCATAGTCATCTTATATCTTTAACACTTTCACTCTTATGCATATATATATTGTCCATATGCTATAACTCAAATCCACGAACAAAGAAAACCACCAAATACGATACTTTACTTTTTCGAGCAAACGGAAATCAAACTTTTAGGTTTATACATAAGGAAAAAAGTTTACTTCCAACATATCAAGAAATTTGAAACAAATCGAATTCTCAAACTTTCACAACGACCAAATTCAAAAAAATTGCTTCGAGTTTCTTGAAATTTTATAGGCCTGTGGTTTCAGACGTATATTCTGATTACATTTTTTTCCCTCCGACTCATTATGTCGAAACATTAATTAAAGTAGGTGTAAAACGCGTTTTTCGTTTCTGATGCAATTTTTTTATCAAAAAACAAAAATCGGTCCCATTGGAGAAAATAAATATGAAGAAATAACTACTAGATGAAAAATAAAAAAGTCTGACAATTACCACATGTTCCACCGGAAAGGAGATATAATTTTTTTTATGTTTAGTAGCTTTACTTGAAAAGGTTTTGGGATTTTTCAATAATTACAGCACCTTTATGTATTTTAAAACTAAAAATTTTGATCTTTTATTGGGCATTTTCTTGACATTTTCTAACTTTGAATAACTTTTATGTTTTTTAACCAATTGTCATGATTCTTTTTTTATTTTGTTCCTTACAATGTGTAGCAACTTTTTGGGTATGAAAAATAAGGTTACATGACTGAAAAAAGTTACAAGTAAAATAAAATTTTTGGATGTATATTTATTTTTTTAATTTTATTTTTAACTTTTTTTCAGTCATGTTACCTTGTTTTTCATATCCACAAAGTTGTTACACATTTTAAGGAACAAAGTAAAAAAAGAATCATGACAATTGGTTAAAAAACATAAAAGTTATTAAAAGTTAGAAAATGTCAAGAAAATGCCCAATAAAAGATCAAAATTTTTAGTTTTAAAACACCTTTTTAAATAAAGGTACTAAATATAAAAGAAATTATATGGAAGGTCTAATCTCAAAAAATATTAAAGGTGGCGGATCCCCTTCAGAGTCAAAATTTCTAACATTAACTTAACATTTTTGTCTGCATTGAGAAAAAAATATATTTGATGTTAAAAGAATTCATAATCTGATGAAATTGTTGCTTCAAGTAATAAAATAAGAGTGGAATTAATATTTTAATAACTGGGACAACATTTTATAAGTTGATGTAAGTATCTGATTTCTCACTTTAAATCATTAGAGAATTTTATTATTTCCACATTTTATCCCTTCTTTCGAATTTTTATTTTATGTTCAGTTGAAAATTTTGCCTTTATTATTAACCTCCAAGAAGTTACATCAATATTCCCGTTTTGCTAAATTTGGAAAATTAATTTTTTCCCGATTTTCTGACTATGAAGTTAGTTTACAATTTTGAATTATATAATTAATTGATTTTTTCAATTTATCCTAATTCTTATTGATACTAATCCTCTCTTAACTCCCTTTTACTAAAAATTTCGTTAAATTTTTCTTTAAAGAAAATAAAACTGGAAAAGTTAATAATTACAGTTAACTATTAAACATTTTGCAAAATTTTCACTGGAACCAAGTTTACAGACGTTCCTTTTTGCCTTATATTATGTTTCCCAAATTTTCATAGATATTTTGTAAACCAGAAAATGTATCTTACAGAAATTTTTACCAGAATTTGGTCACGTGATCTGGTTAATCCATAGCCATAAGAAAAATCAAATTAGAGATAATTTTTAGAAAAAAATGTTTACCTGTGTCTGGCAGCAAGCATATTGTGTATCCAGTTTTCGATTGATGACAGAAATAAGAGATAAAAGAATTTCGGGTAACTGAACTTTGACCTTAAAATGTGAGTTTGAGGGAAGGATGATGTGCATATCAATGACCCGCTCTTCGCAAGATTATCACCGTAACTGAACTTAACTGCATCTTCTCACAGAAACTCTAAACGAATGCGTTGGTAACGTCCTGGAGTATTAACACAAGCTTATAAACTCGAGCACTAAACTGCATTCCCCTTTTGATCCATCCACGTTAAAACTATATTTATACACGCGTACTACTACTGTGCTTCTACCTAAGAACTCAAACGAAGTTTCATTTTCTCACCGTGATCTGGAAAAAAATTGTCTTTAAATGCATTTCATTTCTTGGCTGTCTTATGAGAAAAACTTCCCCAGATCCAATAGACAAAAATATCAAATTCAATTCATTTCTTGAATCAAAATAATATCAAAATTTTTTTTATTTAAATTTTATGAAATTTAATCAAGTTAGACTAAAATAACGATTTCTGATGTTTTTTGGTGATTTTATTAAAAAATGAGCCAACGCGTTTCGATTCTTCACTAAGATCCTTTTCAAGGTTGCAAAAGTTTTGAAAGTTTTTAAGATTTTAAAATTATAGACTTTTTTTGAGTCTAGATTTTTGTGAGGCATAACTTTCTGTCAAATATGATATGAAATGTATGAGATATGAAAAAGGGTAATCTCGTGTATTCATTGCATTTCAAAAATTTCTCAAACTTAAATTACACTTTTTTATGAATGTCTTACTAAACAGTATCAGATTTAATAATAATTTGGATAGAAATTCTATTAGTTCCTATTGGAGAAATTTTTTTTACTAATTTATAATAATTTGTATACGATCTATAAAAGTTGATACTCCGTATTCATGTTAATTGCAGCCCTTTTTGAAAAAGCAATTCGATCCATTTTCGTCAAAAATGCAGTTCCAATTTCTATTATTTACAATAGGGATTTTTTCTTACCTTGGTAGATCATAGAATTGAATGCATTAATACCCAAGTGCGAATTGCCGAAGCTGATAATACGGCACAATATTGGCCCAATCTTGGCAGCCAAGAGGATGTTGTTATTGGGCCAGTGTCGTCGTTTGCATCGGTCAAGTGCTGGGCCGAGGATGGCGGTCTTTGGCGACTGTTTAAATTTACCGATCTTCAGCCGAAACTTGGCCCAGTATCGGCCCGATATCAATCCGATTGTTACTTTTACTATGGCATCTAGTTCCAATAGTAGAAGAGCCAGAGTTCGTCCCATGTGTTACCGAAGTTATCATTCCAGCAACGACACGATATTGGAAACCGAATTTCTGCAACATCTTTGCCGATGCTGGGCCAGTGTTGGGCCGTATCTACTCTCTAAATCTGAATCAGTCAAATTTTCACTGTTAAATCAGTTACTTTTCACTGAAGTAATCAGTGAAATTTGACTGATTTGCAGTAACCTCTTTTTAGCTATTTGAATCAGTCAAATTTCACTGATAATCAGTAGATTTTGACTGATTCAAATTTAGAGAGTAACTTCGCACCTGGGTATACCCTTTTTCAAGAACTTGATGTAAATTGATAGCGAAAGTTATTTTCATTGAATGTCATAGGAATTTCAATGAAATACACCGCATTTTTATGAACATAAGAGATTTATCGATAAATACTACAGAAATTCATCTTGAATCAACATTTTGAAGAAAATTCCTTATTCTGTAAATTTAACAGAAATTTCTTTAGTATTTATCGACAAATCTGTTATTTTCAGAAAAGATACGATGAGTTTTATTGGAATATGTGTTTAAATTTAGAGAAATTTCATACTGTTATTATTTCAACTTATGGACTTAGTAAATGTAACCGATTTTTTTCTTTTTGATATTTTAGATGGATAGAAAGTCCTATCGAACCTGCCTATTTTGCCAGCATGGATACTAATATTTCCGGATATGGATTGCAAATACCCAGGTAGAATCATTTCTCTATCATTAAATACCTATCAGCGTCCTTTTTACCTGCGCGGTATTTTCCTCACATAAACGGAAAGATATTTCCCACTCAATCTGTTCTCAAGTAGAAGGTTCTGTTAATATCAATCGTTTTATAACTAGTTATATAGTTTATAAAAATTTAAAATTTTAAAAAACTTCCGAAATAATTAACATTTTTTAATGTTCTTGGACTCATTTTAAAGCTAAATTTCTACAGAATCGCAGTAAATTGTCATCATAAATGTATAATTTTTTTTTTGCATAGTGCACGAGGTTAAAGTTCGGATAAAAAAGTTGGAAAAATTCCAATATTACTTTTGCTGAGAAAAACATGTTTATAAGATATATAGAACATATAATCATGAATATAATATGATTTTTCTACAGATTAAATGTTTTCGAATTTTCCCTTCTTTTTTGTTACAATTTTAGCTCTTTGCACTATGCAAGAAAAAAGTTATACATTTATGATGACAATTTACTGCGATTTTGAAGAATCTTAGCTTTCAAATAAGCCTATGAACATTAATAAATGTTGATTATTACGAATGTTATTTAAAATTCAAGAAAAGATTGAAATTTTGACTTTTTTTGCAATATCTTCTTCAAAATTTAACGAAACGACTTCATTCTGGACTCATTTTATAAAGAATTTTGATGGCATTCAATTCAGTAAGAGCACAAATTTTATCACTCATAGAATTAAAATTAAGATAATTTAAGTAATCATCGAAAAACAGGTGGTCCCACAATTTTGACCGGTATTGTTTATTTTTGTAAAATTAACATTTCGCCTTCAGCTTCGGATCATTAGATGCAAAATTGTATTAACATTCATGCTATTATAAAAAAATGTTAACTTATTTTTATGAAAATTAAGGCACTTCGACAATGACTCAAACAATAGGTGAACTTAAACTTTTGACCTATTTCGAGCCAGTTTGGTTCGGCACAGATTTCTGATTAGTGCTGAATAGGATCGGATTAAAACCAATTCGAAAATTCTATCAAAGATGTTTAGAATATTTAAAAGAAGAGTAAATATTTTTATAAATAAAATAAAAAACTAATTCTTGGTTAAGAATAATTAAATTTCGGATCACTTCAGAATCATTATAATTGAATTGCTGATCTAATAGTTCAGGTTTCTATAGGCGAAAGCATTTAACTTGTATGAAGTTGTATTTTTTGACAGTGTATAGTCTCAGAAGAATATTGTGTAATGTGTATCGCTATATGGCGTTTAATAATTTGATTCTTGATGAGGTTGCAGAAAATCACAACAGGATTGTGACTATACCGTTTTCTATTGAGCCTTGTTTCTAGGCAGGTTTATTTACAATGCTGCAAAGTAGAATACAGATAATGGAGTGTGAATCCAGGCACTTGAGTGATTTAGCGTATCGTCGCGGTTCGCAGTAACCGTTAACAATCCCGGATGTCCTCCACCTGGCACAATAAGTGGCTGACTATATATTCTCGATAAAAGTTCAAGAAACTCGGTTCGCAACATCGTCTGCTGATGTCTGCCAACGCGTCTAGACCTGTCGTGATTCCAGTTTGTTGACTTTATGTTCATCAATTCTGAATCATACCTAAGACAAAAAAAAACTCTTTTCGAAATCATCAATTATTTACATCAGACGAATGTAATTCTTTCCAAAAATACATATTTCTAGAATCAAACAACTTTTTTTCAAAGCGAACGAAACGAGATAAGATATGCGATTCATTTATTATTTATTTATATGGCATTTAATTTATCTTAATCACAGAAAGATTTCAAATTTTTTAAATTTTATTTCTTTTTTATATTAATAATATTTTTGGGTATGGAAAGCACTTTAGGTGAAAAAATAACTACAATTTTTTTTTATATTTTGGGATATTTTTATTAATTTTTTTTTATTTATTTTATTTCTAACTTTTTTTCAGTCGTTACCTTATTTTTAATATCCAAAAAGTTGCTAAACATTGTAAGGAACAAAATAAAAAAATAATTATGACAATTGGTTAAAAAACAAAAAAGTTATTCAAAGTCAGAAAATGTCAAGAAAATGCCCAATAAGATCAAAATTTTTAGTTCAAAAATACCTTTCTAAATAAAGGTACTAAACATTAAAAAAATTATATGGGAGGTCTAAACTCAAAAAATAAAAATATTAAAGGTCGTGGATCCCCTTAAGGACCTCAAGGAAAAACAGGTCTCTGGGAGAAAATATTTAATTATACTTTCAGAATTTACGATATTATTATTGATGATATCATTTGAAAGAGGAGAGATTACTTTTTATGTAAAAAATGTTGACACACAAAAATTCTTCCTTTTAAAAACTGTTATAATTTTGTTGATATAAATAAACACCAATTTTTCAATAATAATGGAATTTTAATAAATGAGAGCTTATTTTTTAAATTTATTTATTCATTTTTTATTGCCTTAAATCACAAGAAAATAATCGGACGCGTTAGAGTTGTGGAGAATCTTTTTCTGAAAAAATAAGCTCTTATCGATTAAAATTCCACCATTTTTAAAACATGTGTTTTTATTTATATAAAAAAATTATAACGGTTTTTAAATGAAGAATTTCTATATACTAATATTTTGTTTAAAAAAAGAATAAACTCTTTTCTTATAAGCGATATCATCAATAATAATATTCCACATTTTAAAAGTATATTTAAACAATTTTTTTCGCGGTCTTTTTTCAGCGAAGCAACTACTAAAGTTACTGAAAAAAATGATGATGAATTTTTTCAGAACGTTCATAAAAAGTAAAAATTTGTTCTTTGGTGAAATTCTTCTTTGATATTCAATTTCAGAATTCAAGAGTATTGCTAACTATTTATTGACATTGTTGCTTGAAATTGATTCCATTTGTAAATAACGTTGGAAATCTTCATTTTTCCAGAATCCTAATGAAAGATTTTCTAGGATTTTTCCCTTGGAATTTGTAATTTGTCGGGTCAATTTGAAATTAGGCCTTTATATACTCTTTGAAGGTATTGGTTTAATTTTCCAGTTTATTATTTTTCAAGTATTTTAATTTTGTGAATTTCTAATATTGGAATGTTCAGAATTATTACAATCACGATAATAACGGATTAGAATATTTATTTTCTGTTACATTTTGTTTTCCTAGTTTTTTAAATTCAGATTGAAGAGAGACATATGCAATAATTTGAAATAAATTTTGTTTTTTGTTTATTGAAATTTTAAAAAATCAAACTCAAGTCAACTAAAAGATAAGAATAAGAGACTTTTGATATTTAAGAAATTAAAAATTTGGCGGATTACAAATTTGGATATCAAAATAGTAAAAATTGTAAAACTTGATAACTTACAAAATTCAAAAGACAAAAATGAAAATAAAAATTTGAAACTAGATCTTTGTGAACAAAAGTTGAAACCATAAAAATAAAAACAATGTGTGGACATAAAGGATATAAATTTTAAGACTTCTTCTAAATTTGTAACTATTTAAAGTTTATGAAACTCTCAACTTAATATTTGGGAAATTAAAAATTTGGCGGATTACAAGTTTGGATATCAAAATAGTAAAAATTTTAAACGTTGATAACTTACAAAATTCAAGAACCAGAAATGGAAATAAAAATTTGAAACTAGATCTTTGTGAACAAGAGTTAAAACCATAAAAATAAAAACAATGTGTAGACATAAAAGATATAAATTTTAAGATTTCTTCTAAATTTGTAACTATTTAGCGTTTGTGAAACTCTCAACAGTTTGGATATCAAAATAGTAAAAATTTTAAACGTTGATAACTTACAAAATTCAAAAACCAAAAATGAAAATAAAAATTTGAAACTAGATCTTTGTGAACAAAAGTTGGAACCATAAAAATGAAAACAATGTGTGGAGATAAAGGATATAAATTTTAAGACTTCTTCTAAATTTGTAACTATTTAAAGTTTGTGAAACTCACAACAGTTTGGATATCAAAATAGTAAAAATTTTAAACGTTGATAACTTACAAAATTCAAAAACCAGAAATGGAAATAAAAATTTGAAACTAGATCTTTGTGAACAAGAGTTAAAACCATAAAAATAAAAACAATGTGTAGACATAAAAGATATAAATTTTAAGATTTCTTCTAAATTTGTAACTATTTAGCGTTTGTGAAACTCTCAACAGTTTGGATATCAAAATAGTAAAAATTTTAAACGTTGATAACTTACAAAATTCAAAAACCAGAAATGGAAATAAAAATTTGAAACTAGATCTTTGTGAACAAAAGTTGAACTATAAAAATAAAAACAATGTGTGGAGATAAAGGATATAAATTTTAAGACTTCTTCTAAATTTGTAACTATTTAGCGTTTGTGAAACTCTCAACAGTTTGGATATCAAAATAGTAAAAATTTTAAACGTTGATAACTTACAAAATTCAAAAACCAGAAATGGAAATAAAAATTTGAAACTAGATCTTTGTGAACAAGAGTTAAAACCATAAAAATAAAAACAATGTGTAGACATAAAAGATATAAATTTTAAGATTTCTTCTAAATTTGTAACTATTTAGCGTTTGTGAAACTCTCAACAGTTTGGATATCAAAATAGTAAAAATTTTAAACGTTGATAACTTACAAAATTCAAAAACCAAAAATGAAAATAAAAATTTGAAACTAGATCTTTGTGAACAAAAGTTGGAACCATAAAAATGAAAACAATGTGTGGAGATAAAGGATATAAATTTTAAGACTTCTTCTAAATTTGTAACTATTTAAAGTTTGTGAAACTCACAACAGTTTGGATATCAAAATAGTAAAAATTTTAAATGTTGATAACTTACAAAATTCAAGAACCAGAAATGGAAATAAACATTTAAAACTAGATCTTTGTGAACAAAAGTTGAACTATAAAAATAAAAACAATGTGAGGACATAAATTTTAAGATTGCTTCTAAATTTGTAAGTATTTAAAGTTTGTGAAACTCACAACAGTTTGGATATCAAAATAGTAAAAATTTTAAACGTTGATAACTTACAAAATTCAAGAACCAGAAATGGAAATAAACATTTAAAACTAGATCTTTGTGAACAAAAGTTGAACTATAAAAATAAAAACAATGTGAGGACATAAATTTTAAGATTGCTTCTAAATTTATAACTATTTAACGATTATGAAATATTATATAATTCCATTCAAAGAAGAATGTTTAAAAAAAAAAAAACCTACAAGTTATCATTCCATTGCAAAAGAAATGACATAATTTCTTCTTAGCTACGAAATCACGCCAGCTGGTTAAACAAAAGGTAACAGTGACGAGTAACGAGTAAGGACGTCGATCGAGGTGTTGAAGAAATGGTCTGGCAGGATGCCTCACCTAGATCCTGTCTGAAGGCTGAAGTCCTGCGAACCGTGAAATTACTTCCAGCATGAATAAAGAACGAAATGGCAGTTTCCATTTGTTTCAATCGTTCCATTTCAGTGCTCCCAAAAACGATTTCAAAATCGATGCATGCTCTCAATATCTTGCATCTTCTTTCTCCCCTTATCAGTTTCAATTTATTTTTTCTACCCACTGAATAAAACCGCAGTCACTCTAAACTCTGATTGGTGATTGCTCTCACTCGAGCTTCTCCTTTACAAATATTTGCAAGCAATTTTATCTGTATCAATTTTAATTGATTAGTAATAGTGATAGTCCAATCAATATTTTCTGATGTTGATAGCTTATGATCGTAATGGTGGTTGGGGGAGGGGGAATTGTATTTTTTCATAAATAAAATACAATTCAGTTAAAGTTTGTTTTCAATTTACTAATATTTTAATATTAGATTTTAAGGAAAAACTAAATTAAATTTTAGAAAAAATTTACTCTAACCGACTATTTGCTTAGTTTTTTTCATTAAGGTAGTACGATCACGAAAATTAGACCTCAGGCAAAAATAGATAATTTTGCTTTCAAGAATAGCAATATTATTATTGAAGGGCTAATTTGAAAGAGGAAAGATTATATTTTATGAAAAAAATTTGAAACACTAAAAAATAATTTATTAATAAATTTTATTTTTGCCCAAACTTATTTTCTTATCGCTTCGAGCCAAATTTTTAAAATTGATGCGATTCTAATAAATCACGGTTCATTTTTTTAGGAAAAAGATTCTCTACAACTTGATCATTTCCGATTTTTGAAAATGAATTCTTTAATGGCTGAAATTATAAAAAAACAATTTTTCAAAACAAAATTTTTATAAACAAATTGCTGTATTTGATAATAATTAATTCAATTTCAAAAATTGGAAACAGTCAAGTTGTAGAGAATTCTTTTTCTAAAAAAATGAACCGTGATTTATTAGAATCGCATCATTTTTAAAAATTTGGCTCGAAGCGATAAGAAAATAAGTTTAGGCAAAAATAAAATTGATTAATAACATTATTTTGTTGTGTTTCAAATTTTTTTCATGAAAAATAATCTTTTCTCTTTCAAATTAGCCCTTCAATAATAATATTGCTATTCTTGAAAACAAATTTATCTATTTTTGCCTGAGGTCTAATTTCCGTGATCCTACTACCTTAATGATTTTCTTTTATCGACTTTTTTCAAATGAAAAAGTAGAAACTTTTAATCCGAATAAAATGAGTCATCAAAAGTTTGTATAAGATAAAAATTATAGATTTTTTATTGGTAGAATCATAGCATCCAAAAACAGCTTAAAACAAGTCAATTTTGTGGGTTTATTTCAACGATAAAAAATCTATAATTTTTAACCGATTATAACTTTAGTGGCTTATTTTATTTGAGATAAAGTTTTCCACATTTTCGCTAGTATGGAAAGTAAAGAAAGTGTCACTTTAAATAACTTTATCCGATTTTTCCTCAAATTCTTATATTTTTTCAGATAAGCTGAAGAACGGGGATTAAAAGATAAATACGAAAGTGGACAAGTTAGAAAAAGATAGAAAATAAATGATGGAAATTTAAATACTTGATTTGTCAAAAGTAAAAAAAATTCTATCGAAAAGAATTTGAATAATTCGAATATTAGAAATACAAATTTTTAATTTACGAATCTTCAGAAATTCTAATCATTAAATTTTCCAAAATTCCATCTTTCCAAATGAAATTTTAGATTTTGAAAATTTCTGATTAGATGAAACAGAAGTATAGGAATTAGAAAATTTGAAATCTTGTGAGCGGGAAAATTAGGAGATTAAAATACAAAGTATATTATTGGTTTACTCTACAGATAGAATAATTTTTCAGTGTTTCTTTTAAGAAGATAAGTTTCCGGTCTGTCGATCTTTCGAAGATAAGAAGGCATTTAAAGACTTTTTTTAGGGGTAGAGGTAAAATAGGAGCTCCTGGTATTCTATCCGACAATAAGTGAATTTTCAAGTGTACACAAAGATCTCTTGGGGTGAGTTAATCTCCGCAGAAATCTGAAACGCTCTTTTGTCCTGAAGCTCTATCTTCAAGTGTTTTACGGCGTGACGAAGCGAAATAACCTAGCAAGGACTATTTCGACAATTAAGGACAATGCAGCAGAGCAAAGTAATAAGACATCCTTGGCTGTCGAAACTAGACTTTTCCATCGTCTTACACATGTTCAAATATTTCTGCTCCTGTCATATGTCGTACAAAATTTTTCGGAAATCTAGGGCTCTTTGCTCCCCCGCTGGGGCGACATAAACCTATAAATATAATCAACTCAAGACTCGAGTTCCTTTCGATTTTCAACGTACAACTGTTTCACTGTTTCCTTTTAAATCTTGAGGGCTTCATTTCTTGTAGCACTCAATTTTTCTTCGAACTCAGGAATAATGCAAAAAATGAACCACTAATGAAAAAAGAAAAATCTCAACCTCTATTATATACGACTAGTGAATTATTGTTTTCTATTAATTTTTTTTTTACTTCAAGGAGAAAACTTGACAGATATTTTTTGTGCTTAGTTGTCATCTTCAAAAATGATCTGTATTATTTATATATGTTTTTTCTACACTAGTGCGGCAGAATTTTAAGTGTTGGGAAAATCAACTTTCCGTACGTGAAACGACACTGACAAGGATAACTTTCGGCATATAGCGGAGACTTGATAAAAAATATACTATTTTCAAATCTTAATATGTTTATGTTTTCAAAAATTTGAATAAATCTAGTTTTACTTTTCGTGTTTTATACACTTTTTTATTTTATTTTAGTATATGGCACAACTTTTCGTATTATGTTTCTAATTCTTTAATTCGTTATTTGGGGTTTTAAAATTGAAAATGATAAAAGTATTTTTTTTAATTTAACAAAAAAGAAGGAGAAGAGAATTGTGTTACGATTTATTACATAAATTTTTTGATACAAATAAATTTTGACGTTTATATAAAATACGTATCTATAACAAACCTTGAATTTAAGTTTTTCGGAACAAAACTTTTTTTTGATTATTAGATACCGGATGAATTATTATACACTTAGAAAAATATTTGGTAAAACAAAACAAATTTTTCTAGGTGTTTGATTTGAAAATAATGTTTTTTAGCAAGTTAATGCAAAATATATATGAGTCTGAAAAAAAGTCTTTTTTAAAATTTAATAACAAAGGAGGAGGAGAGAATTGTGTTACGATTTACTACATAAATTTTTTGGTACAAATAAATTTTGACGCTTATATAAAATACGTACCTATCAAACCTTGAATTTAATGTTATTTAATAAATTTAAGAAACTTTGTTGCGATCAAAAAATTTCTAGAACAAACTTTTTTTTTATTATTAGACACCAGATGAATTATACACTCAGAAAAATATTTGGTCAAAGCAAACAAATTTTTTCTAGGTGTTTGATTTGAAAATTATGTTTTTCAGCAAGTTAATGCAAAATATCTGAAAGTCTGAAAAGAAATTCTATATTGAAGGGGTTGAAGATATTTTTTGGAAATACATATAGTATTATATTGGCTTTATGGTCATAAATAAAAAATTAAATATTATGTTTCAATATAATTCCTGATTTTATTGGGAATATTCAAGACCTAAACATTGTCATTTACCAACTGGGAATAAATGTTTTCTTGTCATAATCATTACTGACATTACAGGTTAAGCAAAAATATGCTTTTCATATATATATATATATATATATATGCAGAAAATTTGAAGCATATTTGTTATATTCCTGGAATATTCTGTGCTGCATGGGATGTTGGTCCTTTTTCATAATTTTTTTAGGAATTTCTGGTTTCAAGAAAAACTTGAGATGGAATTCAGGTTCTGTTCATAGTGGATGATTCTCAGACGTGGATACCGTGAGACAGACGAGGGTTTATGGTATTATATGTACCTAGTAGTGGTCTCTGGTCTGTTTTTGTGGTGTCGTAGTCCACCGATCACAACTCATGAGATCCACCCTCAGCGAATCACATGTCACTTTATACTATATAAGACACAGAAATCAATCCTGATGCTGTGAAATTAATCCGATACTCTCTACACTCGATGTCATATGATCAGCTGCAACTATAAACTTCCACGTTTTTAATTTCAATCCTAAAGATTATTTTCAATTATTTATTCCTACTTGTTCTAGATTGCAAAATGTATTATTTCATAATTTAACAAAATTTAAAATTATTGTAAGGAAAATAATATCAATACTATTTTCTGATCTATTCTTTAAATCTAAATTAGTGAGAAGTGAGCCATTAATTGCCTTTAGTTAAATTTTTAACTAATTATTAGTCATTTTTTACTAATTCTACTACTAGCTATAAACTTATTTAAAAGTAATTAGTTAAAAAATTACTTGTAAATAGTAGGAAATTTTTACTAAATTGAATAAGTGGCTCACTTTTATCTAATTCATATTTAGAAAGTACAATAATAACATTTTTCCTCTTCCTCACAATAAATCACTTTTTTATTTTCAAATCAGTAATTTTTATGAATAGTACATTTGAGAAGGTTTCAATGTTTGAATAATTTAGTTATTAAATTTGAATATATCAAAGTTTTTATTTTTTCTATCATTCATATTTGTAGAACATATAATTACTCGCAAATTCTTCATGTCTTTTTTTCAGGAGACTTTCTTGAATTTCATAATTTTTATGAATTCTGATTTCAAAATTCAATTGTAATTCAGAAAACTTGAAAAATTGGAAAGTTCATTTAGCTTTGATTTTTTAAGTTCATAAATTCTTGAATTTAAAACGTCTTTGAATTATTTTGGTCAAGTTGTGATTTTTCGAATATTTAATTATTTTAAATTAGGTGGTTGAGTTCGAAATTTTCAGTCGAATGCGTTTTTTTCCACAGGAAGACTTCAAATCCTTTAAGTTTAGTTATTTTATCATCCAATTAGTCCTTTGTTTTAATACCAAAAACAATTTTAATCACTCAACCATCCAATTCTATTTTCAAGTCCTATATTATTAAAATTAAATTCTTAGTTAACTATTTGAAATCACAGAAATTAGAATAATTAAAAATATAAGAAAATTGAAATTTCAATCTAAATTATTCAATTTCTTTAAACTTTAAATTCAATTCTTGAAAAATAACATGAAATAAAAATTTGACAACTAGAAAAGACAAAGATTCAAAAAGAGAATAATTGAAATATTGGAAAATCCAGACATGCTTGCAATTAATCTGCAATGAACATTGTTTTTGATCAAAAAAATTGTCCAACCTAAAAATTAAGAAAGAAATACTTCTGAAATACTCGAGCTATTTCATGAAGAATATGAATACAAATAAAGTTTCGTTACACCCAAGAGAGAACAGTTGGAAATCTTACAGTGTTTTAAACGTAAAAATAATTATTTTCCGTAAAATATTGAGATCCAAAGACAAAATTTTGTAAGCACAGCTGCACTCAGCTGTTTACATTTATAGACACGTAAGCTTTGCTCGCACGTGTCCCTGTTTCTCTTTCTTTTAAGTTTCTTTTCTCACAGCCTTTGCTTTCTCCATCCGCAAATGTGCACCTTCTTGCACTCGTATCCGGTCCATAGATTCCGCACGTTCGCCTTTTTCATCGCTGTGGCACACGACTAATTTTAGATCGCGTTAAATCTCAGCCAAATAAAAAAATCACAAAGAAACGTCTAGCTCTCTTAAAAGCCAAAAAAATCAGTTCCACGTTCCCCCTCCTTAATGTGAAAATCTTCTTACCAACTGTGGATATATTTCACCTTCAAGAGATTATTATTCGTTTCACAAGCAACTATCAAATGGGCAAAACATGTTCTGAAAACTGAAATTAAAAAACGCCAGTCACGAAGTTGCAGATAATTATGGTTCAGTACAATATCCGGTTGAGCTGAATCATTTTGAAAAAACAGGAAGTTGCATTGCACCAGTTGAACAGAAAAAAGTCGCGCGGTGAAAATTCTAAAGAATATTAAACATTGTTGATGTTCTTAGTTGGCTTTAGGGTCCAGAAAAAATGTAACTCAAAGTTTCATATTTTCAAACGTTTCGACTCAAATTGGAATCCTCATCAGTGAGAATTTATTTCTATAAAAATATAAAAGGAAGAAACTTAAAAAAATTGCACGTGTGACGGATAAACATTGTGTTGACAAACGATATAAATGAATTGCACTTGTAAAACTATAAAATTTGTCTAACTAACTAAATTCGAAAAAATAAAAAGTGTGCAGAATTTTTCTATAAAAAATGCAAAGGAAGAAACTTAAAAATTACACATGTGACGGATAGACATTATGGTAAAAATCATAAGAAAGATCGAATAAAAGCACGTTTTAAACTATAAAATTGGTCTAAATAACTGAATTTGCGAAAGAAACTATACAAAAGGTTTTTTTGTATGAAATTACATAGGGAAGACTTAGAAAATTTGAAGTGTGACGGATAAACATTGTGGTAAATGATATAAATCAATTGCACATGTGAAACCATAAAATTAGTCTAAATAAAAAAAATAAATAAAAAATGTATTTTTATAACAAATTTTTGTACAATTTTCAATTTTTACATTCTCATCATGGATGAGAAGGTATTGGTTTTATGTGAAAAATGACTTTCGAAATTTTCATCAAATCTTTACGTTTTGAGACCCCCTGAGTCAGAAAAAATGGTTTTTACGAAAGTGTCTGTCTGTCTGTCTGTCTGTCTGTCTGTCTGTAGGTCGTGTGCGGCATACACGGAAAAAATTTGTCGCTTAAAAAGTCATCGACTTTGTGTAATACTCGTGGATAGGTTAGAAAGTCGACTAAATATTATGAGCCTCCTTATTGAAGAATATGATAGATAGTCGCTGAAAATGTAAAACGTAAATTCGACAGTTTAAGTGACAGTTGAGGAAAATTTAAAACACCGTGGGTTGGGTTCCATTTTCTCTAAACCAGGCATCGAAAGTCTAAGTGACAGTCGAAGAAAATTTTGAACAGTGTAAAAAGGAAAATATTATTTTCCTGCACTTATATAGTTAATTATTTTTCACTTTTACATTACCTATATAATCCTAATATGAACTTACCATTATATTTAACACTGTACATTACAGAAACGCAATTTTTTATAAACACTTCGCAGCACCGAGAATCGAACTCTCGCACGCACGCACGCATCCTAACCTAATTCTAATCGCACGCCTTAACCCGCATAGCCGATACATGTCTTGGAGACTTGTGTAAAATATTTGGATCACATTCAGAGTTTGAAGGCAAATCTAAAATAATAGATAAATTTCAAATTTGACGTAATACACTTTATCAAGGTAAACATACACTTACTCGGAACTAATTCTTCAATGTACGCTTCAATCCAGATTCAAACGAAACCAAACGACACGTAATCTCAAAATCTAACCAAAATTATTACAAAATTTTATATTACGTTTCTGCGCATCACTTTTTGCGACTGTCGAAGAAATTTTAGAAGACGGCATATAAAATCTGATGGACTTTAGAATACAATTTACAAAACTATTTGTTTGAATTACTTTCATTTCAAATTATTCGATAGTCTTTTAAAATCTATGACAAATGAATCCAAAGATTATGAAACTTTTCATTACTTCTTAGAAAAGATCAGTTAGTGTTTAAAATACTTTTATAATAGTAAATACGCGACTTTTTTTCTTCGACCTGGTTTTCTAAAAGTTATTCGACTTTTTTCTACTATTTCCTAAAAGTCATTGAAACCTTACAAGACTTTCTCCGATTTTACTTTCTGTCCACGACTCTTCGAATAGTCTGTTAAATTTTAAGCGACAAATTTTTTCCGTGTAACTCTCGATAGAATCATCAGATTGAATTGAGCTTTAGTACACTTTATCGGAGCCGAAAAAGTAAGGACAAGTTCGTTAACCAGCCACATCCAATCAAAATTGAGGGATTGAGCACTACTTTTGTGTTTTTGAAAATAACTTTTTGAAAAAATCAAAAATTTCAACACTGGTTTTTGATAGTGCTCATAAATCTCTACAAATTATCCTGATAACATTTTTTGATTAAATCAAAATTAGAAATGTTACAGCATATTCAAATTCGAAAAAAGTCAATATCAAAATTCCATTTTCCAGTTAAATTATACGAGATACGAAAAAACGTTGTGATACAATATTATTGAATACATAAAGACCTAAAAATTTGAATTGTAAAATTTTTTCATAAGATGCATATTTTTCTTTTTAATTAAAAAAAAGCTATTGAAAATCCAAAATTCAATTTTTTAACAATAATATGTGAAATACGAAAAAAACGTAAGAATACAAAGTTGTTCGTTTCAAAAAGATCTACAAATTTTTTCCGACGCAGTTTCTGATAAAACATATATTTTTCGTTTCAATTCCAAAAAATACGTTTAAAATTCAAAAATTCCATTTTTTAGACAAAATATGTGAGATACAAAAAAAACGTTTATCTGGAAAATTGTTTGCCTAAATGAGGTTTACAAATTCACATTAAGACATTTCGGGACAGGATGTATATTTTATGTTTTGATTTTTAATATTAAAAAAATTCGATTTTTTTCACCAAAATATGTGAGATACGAAATAAGCGTTCACGGAGAAAACTGGATGTTCAACTATGGGACAGCCATCTTATATGTTCAATTGTATTATCTAGATGTTCAACTCTAATGTCTAAGATATTAATCTCTGCATATTTTAACATCTTAGATATTACAGCTGAATATCTAGATATTACAACTAAATATATAAGATGGCTGTCCCATTGTTAAACATCTAGATGTTAATTCTAAACATCCACTTTTCTCTGTGTTGTTCTGTAAAATCGTTTCCTTAAATAAGTTCCACGATTGTTTTTTCTTTTTGAGAGATTTGGAAGAAAATAAATTATTTTAATCATGTAATTTATTAAAAAGTGACTGAAATGTATACAGAAAATCGAGCGCGAAGCGCGAGCGTCATGATGAGAATGTGTTCCTTAAGGCTGATAGAGCCTTAAGTAAATTGAATTTCCTGTTTCACTTAAATTCAAAAAGAAATAGAGTGACTTTGAGAAAATGTGTAATTCACATCATCTGTAATATAATTATAAAATTAGTTTGAGCTTCAGTATCAAATTATAAAAAATAAACTTAAATGTATGCGGAGAGCACAAAACCGAGCGCGAAGCGCGAGGTCCAGAAAGAACGGAGCGCGAAGCGCGACGATCGAAACGCGCGCCCTAGGCGCGCTGAAACTTGCGAGCGAAGCGAGCTGCGCGCGATGAGAATGTGCCCGCGAAGCGTGCAGATTTTTTATTCGTAAATTTAGTTAGACCAATTTTATAGTATCACAAGTGCAATTTATTTATATCGTTTGTCAACACAATGTTTATCCGTCACAAGTGCAATTTTTTATTTTTTTCTTCCTTTGTAATTTTATAAAAATAAATCTCACTGATAAGGACTCCAATCTGAGTCGAAACGTTCAACGAAAAAATGAAACCCTGAGTTTACATTATTTCTGGACCCTAATTGCGCGTGTGAAACTATAAAATTGGTCTAAATAACGAATTTCAACAAAATAAAAACTGTAGAACACATTTTTTCTATAAAAATACAAAGGAAAGAAACTTAAAAAATTGCACGTGTGACGGATAAACATTGTGGTTAAAAATGATATAAAAGAATTGCACATGTGAAACTATAAAATTGGTCTAAATAACGAATTGCAACAAAATAAAAACTGTTCAAAATTTTTTCCCTATAAAAATATAAAGGAAGAAACTTAAAAAATTGCACGTGTGACGGATAAACATTGTGGTATCAAACGATATAACGTGAATGTACGTGTGAAAACTGCAAAATCGGTCTAACTAGCTGAATTCACAAAATACTGTACAGAAAAAAAATTGTAAAATCTACGCTAAGAAAGATTATATATGCAGTAAAATTGTAGAAGTTAAGAAGAATTATTATAGAATAAAAAGTCTAAAAGCTGCGATCTCATCACAATAAAATATTACCAAACAAAAACTGACCTATTATTTTGTTAAGTAGCCGGACAAAACGTTGGTGAAAAAAATTATCCAAGTGACAATAACAAATTTCCTTTTTTTCCTCCTTTTCTTTCGTCGCAAACAAAATGAGCACATAATTTTTGAAAAAGCACTGATGGAATATTTTAGAATCAACGAAAATAAATTCAAGTGCTCAATCAATTTTAAATTTGCATCTTATGTGTAGAATTATTCAAAATAAAATGCAAATTTAAAAATGGCTATTTTTGCAGGACCGTTGAAAAGGTCAAGATAATGGATGTGACTTTTAACAAGACATGGGTTTTTGAGTGAAGGGCACATCTGTTAAATTTCTTTTTCATAGAATTTTTACTCTTTCGATGCAAAAAGTGGTCATCTACTGCAGGAAAAGGTTGATCGATGAATGAAGATGTGATGATTTTTTTACGGTAGTCGAGGAAAGGGCGGAATGCGTAAAAAATTAGCATGACTTAGACTTCAGTCCACATGAGGATTTTAACGATCGACTCCCTTCGCGGATGCTCGATCGGTTTGCAATCAATCATCTTTTTTGGCATCAAATGAAGATTGATTGCCCGCAACTTTGGATCAGGACATTGTAGACCCGGGCATAGATTAGCCAAGGACTATAACGTTGCATTAAGTGGATATGATTATGTATCGATTTTTTGCCCTACCTGACACAAATGTTAGTTATACCTGGAAGTACCTAGCTTTCGTAAAAAATAAATAAAAAGAGTCTCGTGCCGTACATGTGGCTTATAATTAATTATTTTTCATTCGTAACATATTTTGGCAAACGAGTTTGTAATTTTGACAGAGACGAAGTGATTTTATTGTCTGGAATGTAATATAACGTCTCATTATTTTTGGATTATATTTCTTTGAATTAAAGTCCATAGTCATCTCGACTAATCCTCAAAATTTGACCAAATTAGATAATAATTTTATTAATTAAAAATAGTGTAATTATTTTATTTATTGGTAAGTTTTTTGTATTCTTTTTGATTATAGTTTTTATTTTTAGATTCTGGAAATAAAATCTTTTTTTAAAGACATGAAATAGCCGATGGTTACTTTGGATCATTTTCATAGAACTTTTATTAGTAAAAAACCGTAATTCTTAGCCTTTTTTTTATTGATCTTAAGAACCCATTAAAAACAGGTGGTACTTTAAAAATTAGCAGTTTTATATGATCTATGTTTATTTTTTCTACATAATGATTTAAAAGCTAAAAAATAGTCGGTGGATTATTTTTGGTTTTTGCAATAAAATAAAGTTTATCAAACATTTTTTCTGAAATTAGATATTGTAAAATTATTCAACTATACTCACTAAATCTGAATTAGTGAGAAGTGAACCACTAATTGCATTTAGTAAATTTTGTGTTCTAATTATTAGTAATTTTCTACTAATTCCTTTAGTAGTTATAAACTTATTTGAAAGTAATTAGCAAAAAATACTATGGTAATTGGTAGGATGTTTTCACTAAATTGAATCAGTCGCTCACTTTCCTCTATTTCATATTTAGATAGTCATGAATCACTTTTTAATTTTAAAATCAATAATTTTTATGAATAGTAAATTTGAGAACGTTCTAATTTTGATATAATTTTGTTATTCATTTCAAATGTACCAATGGTTTTATCTTTTCTGTCTTTCGTATTTGTAGAATATGTAATTACTCGCAAATTCTTCATATTTATTTTTCAGACGACTTTCTTTAATTTTATAATTTTTATGCATTCTAATTTCAAAATTCTAATTGTAATTCAGGAGACATGGATACTTTAAAAGAATTCAGACAAAACTTAGTTTTTCAGTGTGCGTTTTTATGTATCTTTGCACCTCACAATTTTTTTATATTTTTTATTATATTAAACGTAAACTCGTAGAAATCTAAAATCTATAAAATTTGTTAATTTCCTGAATATCATACGCCCTTGTTTACGTATAACATTTTGAAAGAAGAAGAACTTGCACGCGATGAGAATATGCACAGAAGGCAATGTTTTAAAATCAAATTAAGTGAAAATCTAGTTGGTTTTACAAGATTTTTAATAAATTTTACTGGAATTCGAACTCAACCACCTAATATTGAGTTTTTTTTTCAATGCAGTACATTCTGGATTTGCAGCAAATTTTAAATATTTTTATCTTGACTAACAGCCTTGCACTTCTTCTTCATTAATTTATGCTTCAGATCTCTCATCTGCATCTTTCCTTGCACTTATAATATTCGTGAACTACTTCAATCGACAGTTGAGAATGCATGCTTGTTATCAATGGGTTTATTATAAAATGTCAGAAGTCAGAGTTCAGACAGAACCTGCCTGGCATTTATCAAGAATATTGATTGAAATTATTAAGTAAAGAAAATGCAACATTAATTTTATTGCGAATTTTAATTGCCATATCGTTTGCATGTTGCAATTAATTATAGAATTATTAAAAGATTACGACAATTTTTTTTATTCTTCATGTTTATATTTTCCTGTTTAGAATTCTCTAGTTAATTATACAACATTTTTGGTTATGCAACGAACATTTTTAATAGCGATTTTTTTTTTTATTCTTTTAGATATAAATCGCTTGTTTAATATTGGTACTATACGTTTGTATGTCAAAATCATATCATTAATACTTTTTATGGTGAATTTGAAAGTATTAAAAATTTTTGTAACAAAATATAAAATTTTTTAGACAGAATTTATAAAATCTCTGAAAATAGTATAAAATTCTACATTTATTAAGAGAATCTGTCTGAATTTTTTAAAATCTTAAATATTTTTGGTAACGACGACAAAACATAAAACCTTGTATTCAACTTTATCATCTAATTTTCAAGACACCAATTAAAAATCGTAGAATTTTTGACCCAACGTTTCTTATAATATTATATTTTCTGTATTTCTTCATAATTTTTAATAATTTCAAAAAAAATATCTAATTACACTTTTAGGCATTGCAATATTATTATTAATAATACCGTTTGAAAGAGAAAAGATTATTTTTTATAAACAAAATTTAAACATGAAAAAATAATTTACTTAAAAATTAATTTATTTTTGACTAAACTTTTGTTCATATCGATAAAGACCAATTTTTAAAAGTTATGAGATTTAAAAAAACAGTTTGTTTCCTTGGAAAAAAATTTTCCAAAACTTGACTGCGTTCAGTTTTTAAAAATAGTTAAACTAATGCCAAACATAGCTATTTGTTTAAATTAATTATCTCAAAATTTGTTTAATTATTTTAGACATTAAAAAGTATATTTTCAGAAACGTAACATAGTCAAGTTGTGCATAATCTTTATCTCGAGAAAATAAGCTCTAATTGATTAAAATCCTATGGTTTTTGTAAAGTTGGTCTTAAGCGGTATAAAAAAAGGTTCAGCCAAAATTAAAAATTCTTGAATGGGTAATTCCTCTCTTGAAAAAATTTTTCATGACAAATAATTTGTTTTTTTTAAAACAATATCAGTAATAATATTGCAATTCCTAAAAGTATAATTAAATATTGTTTCCTGCAATTTATTTTTCCGCGAGGCAACTACCTTAAGGGGATCCGACACCTTTAATTGGTATATTTTTTTGACATTTTCCGAAAATGTCATTTTTTATTCTCTATACTTTTCTGAGTAGTTGTGTAAATTTTCAGGTCAATCTTATTTTTTTTTCTTGGAAAAATAAATAAAATTAAAAGTTACTACGATTTACGAATAATGCGTTTTTAGCGAAAATTAGCTTTTTACACAAAATAGTTTGTTTATTTATTTACTAATATTTCTGAATTATATAGAAAATAGTATATAACAGATATCCCTATAAAAATACAATCTATATATATATATATTGCCTTTATGTATATACATATCACTACAAGACTTTACTTTAAACTCCGTTTTCCGCAAGTTATGATTTACCGTGTTTGTTGCAACATATGTTTGAATATAAAATCCAAAGTATTAGTCCAGGAATTTGAAATTTTCACCACTTTTTCTTTGTTATAAAAAATATTTTTGGGTATAGAAAGCACTCTAGCTAAAATAATAACAACAAATTTTTTTTTATATTGTGGGATATTTTTATTTATTTATTTATTTTACTTGTAACATTTTTTCAGTCATGTTACCTTATTTTCCATACCCAAAAATTGGCTACACATTGTAAGGAACAAAATAAAAAGAGAATCATGATAATTGGTTAAAAAACAAAAAAGTTTTTCAAAGACAAAAAATGTCCAAAAAAACTCAGAATTTTTAGTTTAAAAATACATAAAGGTGCTGGAATTTAAAAAAAACCAAAACCTTTCTGAATAAAGGTACTAAACATAAAAAAATTGTATGGAAGGTCTAAACTCAAAAAATAAAAATATCAAACGTGGCGATCCCCTTAAGTGCAAAGTCCAAGCCCAATTTTGTATTCAGAATCTTTCATACACGAAGCTAACAGAACGCCAAGCCCTGAATAAGAATTTTTTAAAACTTTTTATTTGAAAATGACCAAAAGTGTTCAGGCACGTGTATCCCTTGAAGGAACGAAAGAGAAAAATGTGAAGGGCCCGTTTCGAAAGGATGTACACAATCGAACCAGTTTATTTAAAAATGCGTGACAGAAGGCGATCGGGGGATAATAAAAATTTGGGAAAAGTGTGCGCTGAATGGGCTTAATTGAAGCGTCGGTTGAACCCCATCGTAGTCCGAGGTATCGCGCGTGCACCTCAATGTTTGGGACATTAGGTAATTTACATACCTAATGTGACATGCAACGGTACCGCGGTTTCAAGAAGAAAGATGGGCGCGTGCAGCGGTTTCCGTTGCGAAAATGCTACTTGGTTAGTTCATTAGTAGAACGAAAATGGTATTGTGTACGCAGCTTGCGGCCACTGATATTTACCCCCAAACGCTTCCAGACTACGCGTTATTATTTATTACATATGGTCCGGAGGAGCTGCGGCCCAAGGTCCAGCAATTTTTTACTCCTTTTTTTCTCGCCAGGTTCATTAACAACCGGCTTTTCGAGCAGCGTTGCGCCCAGTAGCAAACATTTTAGTGTCTGTATCAAATCAAGATTTATATTTCTCTCACAAAGGTCACCTTTATATTTAGAATTTCTTTGTCTCGAGATTTCTTTCTTCTCTTGGTTTGAGGATTTTTTAATTTTCTATGACTTAATCGCTTTTAAATTTCAACTCTGACGTTTGAAATTCAAATGACAGCTTTTATTAAATCCATTATCTAGACCGACAAAATTTCTAATCATAGACCAAACTGGGTGTCCTCGACCAATTTTGAGAGATCCTGACCTAAATCTGCAAAAAGTGCCATTTTTAGCTATATTTGAGGTAATATAAGACGAGCAGCGAATTTTTGTTTTTGAAACCTCTTACGGTATCGTTTAGTAATTCTTTTTATCTTATATTTCCATTTTTCCATAATTCCTTATTTATCAGAGTCGTACTGAAATGGTTAATGTGATATGACTCGAATGAAAACAATCGGTCCGGGATCGTCACAAATGGAAATGAAAAGTAAGAAGAAGTACTAAACGATGCTGTAAGCGGCTTTAAAAAAAACAAATACCCTGCTCGTGTTATATTCATTCAAATATGGTTAAAAATGGCCATTTTTGCACTTTTAAGTTAGAATATCTCAAAATCCTGACGTGCTAAAAAAATTTGGCCAACGGATTCATCTTTAGGACGTCCAAATCCTTCGGAGAGACCTAATTCGGTCTGTGGTTACAAAAAAAGTTAATTTTTGTTGGCCTTCACTGATTATTCGAATTTTGAGAAAAGGGCAGGAAATTTTATGCTGGTTGGATTCTGACTAGGATAACTAGCCAGGAAGTTGCCATGAGGTAGATCAGGCCCTAGTCAGGTAGATAAAAACCTCGAAGATAATTTTGAGATAATCTGTTCGCCATTTCAGATCCGGATCCGACTTGCCATTTCATGCCAAATTTGGACCTAGTCTGTGCCATGGCAAAATTTCTCAATGGGATATATATTAAAGTACTTTGTAGATAAAGCTTACTTAAAAAGTTTTTAAATATTAATTTGACTTTCAATTTGAATAATTAGTAATATTATTTGCAAGACGACTATTAAAAAATGTGTTAACATCATTATCATATAATAAATCATATTATCATCATAATATATACACTGTTAGAAATTGTTACTCTAATTTCCCGAAACACGTGACTGGAGTTTTATTCAGTTACAGTTTCGTAGAATTAAGATAAAATTTCAGAAAATTCAGTAACTTTTGAGTAAATTTAAGGAACAATTTCTGAATTTTTAGTTACAAAGTGTCGAATGCTCTGATACTTGTATCTGGAAATTCTTAAACTTGTAACAGAAATTATTTTACGTTTTGGGTAACTGAAGTTTTATGCAGTTACATGTAACTAAACATTTTGTTAGAGTTTCGTAATTTTATGATAAATTTTTTAAAAATTCTGTTACATTTTGGTAATTTTAAGTTACATTTTATGAAAATTCAGTTGAGTTTCATAAAATGAAGAAAAATTTCAGAAAATTCAGTAAATTTTTCGCTATTTTAAGATACCTTTACTCAAAAACATAAATATCGTCAAATTTTTCGGTACCTTTGTAACATACAAATTTTGTACATTTTCCAACATTTTTAACAGTGTACTCTTTATTCAATGTATAATATTAGAAAAACTCGCTTTACCGGGAAAAAATTTAAAACTATAAAAAATCTCGTTTTTAGTAACAATCACTGTAGGTCGAAGTTTAATGCAATTTTTCCAAGTTTACTCTTTAAAAATGATTGGATTTTAAGGAATGATGACTCATTTTCTTTCTTAAATAAATTGGAAAAACTTGATCGTCTTAACTTTTTAAAATAATTTCTCATATCTTAACTACAGCAATTTGTTTATAAAACTTATTTACTTTTTCAATATTTCTGATTAGCAGTTAGAAAATGGGAGATTTAATAAAAAATCTAAACCGGTGGAGTTTTATACAAAGTTTTAAAAAAGAAAATGAGTCATCATTTCTTAAAATCTACATGGAAAAAATTAGTCGTTTAGAATTTAAGTTACTGTCGAAGATTTTTAGACATAAAGATCCATAAGACACAGTCGCAGAGAATTTAAGTAACTTTTACTAAAAAGTGTTTAATTTTCATCTACCATTTAATGAACTTCTTCTAATATTTAATAAAAAGTAACTAAAATTTTCTGCGAATGCGTCTTATAAAACTCCATGTCCAAGAGTCTTCGACAGTATCTTAAATTTTAATTGACTAATTTTTTTTGTGTAATCATTTTTAAAGAGTAAACTTGGAAAAAACTACAATGAACTTTGAACTGCAGTAATTGATACTAAAAAAGACATTTTTTCTTTAAAATTATGTATTGAATAACAGCATTAACATTTTTATAGTGGTTATTAATTACGTTTTCCAAGGTCTTGTCTGTCAAACATCCTTAATTGTAAAACTTGGTACATTTGCATTGGCTTTAGGGTCCATAAATGAAGAAGTCTATTTAATCAGACATTTCGGCTTTAATCGGAGCCCTCATCAGTAATATTTATTAAAATCTAGAAAATACAAAAAAGGTGGTGTCGCTAATTTCACATATTTTTTCTGATTAACTAAAGTACTTGACATATGAAACAAAAAATAGTGATTGATGTGTTTATTTAAATTTGTAATGGAAAATGGAGAGTTTGGATATACGATTGGGAAAAGACTTGTTAACTTCGATCTTCCCTATTATTAAACACTTTACATAGATGTGCTTCATATCTTAGAATAGTTTTTTTAAACTATTTTTTCTGAAACTATTTAAAAAAAACTATTTATAAAAAATATTTACATTTTCGAAAAGTTCTTAGGTGCTTAGCTGAATTGGAAGAGTTTGGTTGAAACTATCAGAGCTTGGATTGAACAATTTTACCTAAACTATCTTAAAACTATGTTGAAATATGTGTTCTTCCAAAAAAATTCAACGCCATAATATGGCTTATATGTGCAATATTTTTATTTATCATTTTTAAAGTAACTTTGCTCCAAAGAACTTAATATGGATATAATTATAGATAAGACATTAAAAAGGAAATAATTTTTTACAAATAGGTTAAAAATAGTATTTTTAGGCAAAATAGTTTAAAAATAGCATTGATGGTCTGAATCAGGCTCATTTCATTCAACTTGTCACCAAAGAATTTATTTCTAGATACCATTATGGATAAGACATTCAAAAATTTTAATAATTTTCTTGATAAATAGTTTTAAAATAATTCAAAATAGTTTTCAAACAAAAAAGTTCAAAAAAAGCCTTAATGGTCTTGAAAATTTATTGTAGATAAGGGTATGGATAGGACATACGACAATAAAGATACATATTTGAACATAGTTCAAACACCGGTATGGGTAAGACATTCAAAAATGTGAATATTTTTTATAAATAGTTTAAAAATAGTTTAAAAATAGTATTTAGACAAAATAGTTCAGAAATAGCCTTAATGGCCTTGATCAAGCTATTCCCATTCAGCTCCACACCAAAGAATTTATTGTAGATACGGGTACGGATAGGACATATCACAATATAGATATATATTTCAACATTGTTTCAAAATAGTTTAAGTAAAATAGTTTTTTCAGTCCAATTAGTTTAAAATAGCATTAATGCTTTACATCAAGCTCTTTCCATTCAGCCTGTCACCAAAGAATTTATTTGTAGACACCGGTATGGATAAGACATTCGAAAATGTGAATATTTTTTATAAATAGTTTAAAAATAGTTTAAAAATAGTATTCAATCAAGCTATTTCCATTTAGCTCTACAACAAAGAATTTATTGTAGATACGGGTATGAATATGGACATACCACAATATAGATACATATTTAAACATAGTTTTAAAATAGTTTAGGTAAAATTGTTCAACCCAAGCTCTGATAGTTTCAATTAAACTCTTCCAATTCAGCTAAGCACCAAAGAACTTTTCAAAAATGTGAATAACTATTTTAAGATATGAAGCACATCTATGTAAAGTGTTTAATAATAAGGAAGATCAAAGTTAACAACTCTTTTCCTAATCGTATATCCAAACTCTCCATTTTCCATTACAAATTTAAATAAACACATTAAGCACTCTTTTTTGTATCATATGTCAAGTATTTTACTTATTCCGAAAAAATATGTGAAATTAGCGACACCACCTTTTTTGTATTTTCTAGATTTTAATAAATATCACTGATGAGGGCTCCGATTAAAGCCGAAACGTCTGATTAAATAGACTTCTTCATTTATGGACCCTAAAGCCAATGAAAACCTACCAAGTTTTATAAATTAAATCAAGGGTCAATACAATCTACCATTTTAATTACTCCTTAATTAGAATTAATTTTTGAATGTACAAATAATTCAATTTTTAAAGCCTCTATATACATTCAAATGCACGTAAAACCTAATGGCAGATTTTCATTTTCGTTTATTCACCTTTTTCATATATTTCTGAAGATCTTTAGTATGGAATTTGATCTAGTATGTAAAATTTTATATATTAGGTGTTAATCATGCAGCTGACGAAAGTTTCTCTGGAAATCATGATGTAGACGCGAGCCCCAAGTGAGCGGCACGCGACTACAAAAAGCAAAAACAGATATGACAGGAGACATTCAGAGATTCACATGCGATTAATTATAATTCTTATTTTTAATAAGAATGCAGTGCCTACATTTTTTTAATCTTGTGTGTTCGGAAAGTTAGTATAAATATGTAGAAATTGGATAAGGTATATATATATATATATATGTATACATACGGTGATCATTCATCTCGAAGCCTTTATTTTCTTCAAGATGTAATTAAAGGGTTCGTGCAAATTGCAGACGATTTATCAAACTTGAAGTATAATTAAGGGTGAAAGTTTAAATCGCTTTAAAGACTTTAAACGTATGCTTTTATTTTTCTTGACCTAAATAAATGGGAAAATGTAGACCCTAATTACGTTTTTACCCTTTCTTGATGTGCTTACATTTTTATGATGTAAATGTAGATTGCAGAGATTCTGCATTTATGAAATATTGGCCAATACGGATTTTTTTTATTGTGCCTTGGATTGTTGTAAATTTTTCTCCATTTAGTATAGCTTTGAATTCTTAGATAGAGTACAAAAAAGTTCAACAAACTTGGATTCAGAGAAAAAGTATCGATGATAAGAGTTTTGTTTACAATCTATAACGTCACATAAAAAGTGTCGTTATGTTTACATACGCTTAAATACATAAGTTGACTTGATATTGGAATTCGTATCAACTATTTCCAGATTTCTCACGGTTAACATGCAAAGTGAAACATTTTCTGACAAAAAGTTTTGAAAAGAATGTGTCAGTGGTTAGGAAATTTCTGAAAGAAGATAATTATTTAGAGTCAAATGTTATAAAAGTGAAAAGCAAATAAAGACATAGATAGAGTTATGGACCTCATATGAATATGATTAATTGAACTGTTACTTTTTAATTTTATTTCATTAGAGGTAATAAAACTAGAAATAACTTCAAATTACTAAAATAAGGGTTGAAATTACTTTCGAAATTAAATGGTGGGAAATTACTTGCGCCATCATTCTACTTGATAAAAATATTTTTTTCAGCAAACAATTAATTTATTTATAGAAGTTATACGATTTTTATCAAGAACTACTTTAAATTTCTTTTGAAAGTCAGTAAAAAATTAAACAAATCCTGCCTCTCCAAATAACACAAAATGAGGGAGTGAGACGTCAACATTTTTTTCTACAAAAATGGATAAAATGGTAATTTTAGTATTGTTTAAAATACTCTATAAGCCTAGTAAAAAGATTATCAACTTTATGAAATTAATTTTTACTTAAATTTACTGTCAAACAAAAATATATGAATTTCCCCTTGAAGAGCAAAATCAATTTTAAGGAAGAAATAAAAGAAAAATTAATTGCAATACAGTTTGGAAGAAGCAGCAGTACGTTTCTTAGAAAAAACTAATTTGCGTCAAAATTATTTGTTTAGTATTATTAATTTGACATTTCATACTTTTTCTTATCCTGATAAATAGTCTTAATTTTTATTCAAACTGAATAAACAAAAGTTTATTTTGTTTATGGGAACATTCTTTACAATTCTTCTTGATAAATTTTTTTTCTTAATGATTCTTTTTACGATTTGTTGATCAAATGAATTTTCTTCTGATGTATGTATATTCCAAAAAAATTACTAAAAAAACCGGTGTGATGAGTGGAATTATAGAAAATATTGTAATGAATAGCATTCATATGGAGTCATTTGGACCCCAATGACTTTAAATGCTTGACTCAAAAAAAAAAGAAAAATTTCTGAGTATTCTTTAAATATCCGTTTAATCAGTATTTAATTGTTTGATCAGTGCGAATTTTAAAAGCGGTATTTTATTTGAGAATCAGAGTGTGTAATATTAGTACCTTTCAAATTTAAATTTCTTATACTAAGTAATTTTAATTTTTTTGTTGTTAGTACATTTTCACAATGTATTTTAAATTACATTGACTCAAAACTTTTTTAGGGTTACGTACTTCAAGGGTTTAGGTAGTTGTCGTGCCAAAAATCAGGCCTCTGAAAAAAACGTTTTTCTATTATTTTAAGACTCAAAATAATATTATATATCATGTCTTATGAAAGAAAAAACAATATTTTTTATGAAAAAGTTTAAAACTTAGAAAAAAAATATTTTCAATCATCTTTTTTGAAATAGAACTTTTCCTTGATATCGCTTCTTACCAAATTTTTAAAAATTATTGGATTTTTATAAATTATGGCTTTTTAATTTTTAAAGTTAAAGTAAAAGTTTAAAAGTAATTTAAAAATTTTTAAAGCAGAGTTTTCTGTGGTTGAAATCGTTAAAAGAATTTGTTAAAAAGAAACATTTTTTTTAATTACTATATTTGAAGATTATTTTCATTATCGGAAATCTCTTTTTTCCTTTCGAAGAAAAAAATTTGAAATACAGAAAAATAATTTGACTAATAAATTTTATTTTTGCCCGAACTTTTCTTCTTCTCGCTTCGAGCCAAATTTTTAAAAACTACGAGATTATAATAAATCATGGTACATTTTGTCAGGAAAAAGATTATCTACAACTTGACCGTTTCCAATAAATAAATCAATTATTATCAAATTCAGCTTTTTGTTTATAAAAATGTTGTGTAGGAAAATTGTTTTAAATGATTTCAGCCATTAAAGCATTTATTTTCATTAATTTAAAAGAATTAAGTTGTAGAGAATATTTTCTTTGAAAAAACGATCCGCAATTTATTATAATCCCGTAATTTTTTAAAATTTGGTTCGAAACGATGAGAAAAAAAGTTTGGGCAAAAATAAAATTTATTAATTAATTATAGATAGGACTTGTATCGACCCTTTGATGAATATTCGATATATGTGTAAATTGGCTTTAGGGTCCAGAAATAATGAAAACTCAGTTCTTACATTCTTTCAAACGTTTCGACTCAGGTTGGAGTCCTCATCAGTGAGAATTTATTTCTATAAAAAATACAAAGGAGGAATCTTAAGAATTGACCGTGTGACGGATAAACATTGTAGTAAAAAAGTGATATAAGAATCGCAGGTGTGAAAATAAAATTGGATTAAGTAACTAAATTTGCAATACAGTAAAACTGTAACAAAACTGTACAAAAAAATTTTTTTTCCGTAAAATTGCTAAAAAGAACCTTAAAGAGACATTGTAATACAATGATATAAATGAATTATGCATGTGAACCTATAAAATTGGTCTAAACTGAATTGTAATGAACTGTACAGAAAAAAATATTTCTATAAAAATACAAAGGAAGAAACTTGAACAATTTGAAACTGTGACCGATGAAAAATATATTAAGAATAATGTAAAAGGATGAACATAATTTTATTACAATGTTATCCGCCACACGTGCTATTCTTTTAGGTTCTCTTTAGTAATTTCACAGAAAAAATTTTTTGTACAGTTTTTGTTACAGTTTTACTGTATCGAAAATTTAGTTGTTTAGTCCAATTTTATAGTGTCAAACTTGGAATTTTTTTACATCATTTTTTAACAGTATGTTCATCGGTCACACATTCAAGATTTTAAGTTTCTTCCTCTGTCTTTTTACAAGAAATTTTTCTGTACAAGTTTTTTTACATTTTTTTACATTTTTCTTACATTTTACATTTTTAACATTTGGTTTATACCATTTATAGTTTCACTTGTACAATTTCATTCATATCGGTTAACCAAAATTGTTATCTGTCACACGTGTTACTTTTAAGTCTCTCTTGTTAGTATTTCTTTCAAATTAAGGTTTTACACCTTTACTTTTTAGCAAATTTAGTTATTTAGACCAATTTTTTAATTTCAAACTTGCAATCCTTTTACATTATTCTTAACATATTTTTCATCGGTCACAGTTTCAAATTGTTCAAGTTTCTTCCTTTGTATTTTTATAGAAATATTTTTTTCTGTACAGTTCATTACAATTCAGTTTAGACCAATTTTATAGGTTCACATGCATAATTCATTTATATCATTGTATTACAATGTCTCTTTAAGGTTCTTTTTAGCAATTTTACGGAAAAAAAATTTTTTTGTACAGTTTTGTTATACAGTTTTACTGTATTGCAAATTTAGTTACTTAATCCAATTTTATTTTCACACCTGCGATTCTTATATCACTTTTTTACTACAATGTTTATCCGTCACACGGTCAATTCTTAAGATTCTTCCTTTGTATTTTTTATAGAAATAAATTCTCACTGATTAGGACTCCAACCTGAGTCGAAACGTTTGAAAGAATGTAAGAACTGAGTTTTCATTATTTCTGGACCCTAAAGCCAATTTACACATATATCGAATATTTTTATTAATTAAATTATTTTTTCGTGTTTCAAATTTTTTTCTACGAAAGTAATCTGTCCTCTTCTAAATTATCTCTTCAATATTAATATTGCTATTCTTGAAAGCAAAATTATCTATTTTCGAAATCAAAATGACCTATCTTTGCTTGAAGCCTAATTTTCGCGAGTGAACTACCTTAAGGTAGTTGATCCACGAAAATTGGACCTCAAGCAAAGGTTGATAATTTTGCTTTCAAGAATAGCAATATTATTATTGAAGGGCATAATTTTTTAAAATTTGGTAAGAAGCGATAAGAAAAAAAAGTTGGGTCAAAAATACAATTTATTAATAAAACTATTTTTCTGTTTCAAATTTTTTTCTTGTAAAATAATCTTTTCTATTTTAAAATAGCCCTTGAATAATAATATTGCTATTCTTGAAAGCAAAATTATCTATTTTTCCCTGAGGTCTAATTTTCATGGATGAAAACTACCTTAAGGAACTTGCAAATTCTACCGAATTTCCCCGTTAATTAAAACTTTAAAAACTCAATCAATCAGTAGAATTTTCAATTTAAGCCCGGTGGAATTAGCTGAAGTTATTGAAATAGGTGATTATGGTGACAATCATTAGAAACGCTTAGAACAGCTGCGTATGGGGATTACCCCCATAGGGGATAAACAGTAGCATCACCGCATTATAATTAACCATACCACGTACGAACCACCCCCATATTCGATTTAAAACCATGAGGCTCGAAGTACTGACCCGTGGATAGTTGGGAATGTATGCTAAAACATACATACACCCATAAGAACTTATACCCCCATGCTAGACCCCCATGGCACGCGTCCAGGTGGATCCGTCCGTTACAGAAAGTGATCCATCGCGAGTTATTCTTCAGCTGCCTAATTTTCGGTGATTTTGACCTGATCCACGTGACGATTAGAAGCAAAAGGGCTACCAACCACCCTTACGTAAAATAACATTAATGGAATATATCCATAGTCAATGACAACTCATCAAAGTCCTCCTGGCACACGACAGAATGATGGCTACTTATTATACTTATTTGTGTGCCTATTTTTCACGCCTTCTGAATCCTCGATTCATTATTGTGATTACGGTTTTATAAATTTCGTTTACTGAGTAGCTTTTACTCTAATTAGGCATTTTCACTTCATTAAGGGCTAATTTCACTTCGAGGAAGAGTGAAGGAGTTCTTTTTGTTGGGAATGTATGGGGAGATGTAATTTTCGAATTTTTTCAGTAAAAAAGCATTTTTTGAAAAAACTGTATCAGTGAAAATATTTTTTATTAAGCAAAAGGAATTAAAGTAAATAAAACGGGTACTTTGTTGGATAAATTGGCTTTTGGGTTCATAAACGATTAAGGGGGGGATTATAGTGTGCACGTTCAATTTTTATCCCGTTTTATAGAATTTTTTATAAAAATCAATTAGGAATTTCAAAATTCGAATTTTTGGGGTTAATAATAGAGCCTTCGAACTATCCTTCAAAAATTTGTATTGAAAATATCTCAAAATGGAGACTTTATGCTCAATGACGCTATAGATACGTTATTTGATAATTGACACATATCTGTCCGATACAGTTGTCTGAAACAAACAATTAAAATGGTTATTAAAATATAAGAGTATGGCAATCGCATGAACTAGAATTATTTCATTTGGTTGAATAGAAATTGATTTACAAGCAATTATTCAGTCCAGAAAATGTGGAAAATCGATGCTTCAACTTTGAGGTATTGTCAAATTGTGAAATTTTGAGATATTGAGATTGTTCTAGTTTATGCGCTAGACATACTCGTATATTTTAATAACCTTTTTAATTTTTTGTTTCAGACAACTGTATCGGACAGACTTGTGTCAATTTTCAAATAACGTATCTATAGCGTCATTATGCATATAGTCGCCATTTTGAAATATTTTCAATAAAAAAAATGTGCCCGCTTTGCGGGCACATTCTCATCGCGCGCTTCGCGCTCCGTTCTTCCTGGACCTTGCGCTTCGCGGTCTTGAGCTCTTCGCATACATTTAAGTTTATTTCTTATAATTTAATACTGAAGCTCAAACCAATTTAATGATATTAAAGATGATGTAAATTAGTCATTTTCTCAAATTCACTAAGTTTCTTTTTCAGTTTAAGTGAAACAGGAAATTCAATTTACTTAAGGCTCTATCGGCCTTAAGGAACACATTCTCATCATGACTCTCGCGCTTCGCGCTCGATTTTCTGTATGCATTTTTGTAACTTTTTAATAAATTACATGATTATTGATAAATTTTTTTCTTCCAAATATCTCAAAAAGGAAAAACAATCGTAGACTTTATGTAAGGAAACGATTTTGCAGAACAACGCTTATTTCGTATCTCACATATTTTGGTAAAAAAAATCGAATTTTTTTAATATAAAAAATCAAAACATAAAATATACATCCTGTCGAGAAATTTCTCGGTAAGAATGTGTAGACCTTATTTAGCCAAACAATTTTTCATCTAAACGTTTTTTTTGTATCTCACATATTTTGTCTAAAAAATGGAATTTTTGAATTTTAATCGTATTTTTTGGAATTGAAACGAAAAATATATGTTTTATCAGAAACTGTGTGAGACAAAATTTGTAGATCTTTTTGAAACGAACAACTTTGTATTCTTACGTTTTTTGTATCCTCCGATAATGTAGGCAGTGACAAAAATTTCAAACTCAACTAATTAATTTACATATTATTGTTAAAAAATTGAATTTTGGATTTTCAATAGTTTTTTTTTAATTAAAAAGAAAAATATGCATCTTATAAAAAAATGTTACAATTCAAATTTGTAGGTCTTTATGTATTCAATAATATTGTATCACAACGTTTTTTCGTATCTCGTATAATTTAACTGGAAAATGGAATTTTGATATTGACTTTTTTCGAATTTGAATATGCTGTAACATTTCTAATTTTGATTTAATCAAAAAATGTTATTCGGATAATTTGTAGAGATTTATGAGCACTATCAAAAACCAGTATTGAAATTTTTTATTTTTTCAAAAACTTATTTTCAAAAACACAAAAGTAGTGCTCAATCCCTCAATTTTGATTGGATGTGGCTGGTTAACGAACTTGTCCTTACTTTTTCGGCTCCGATAAAGTGTACCAAAGCTCAATTCAATCTGATAATTCTGTCCAGAGTTATGCCGCACACGACCTACTACAGACAGACAGACAGACAGACAGACACTTGCGTAAAAACCCTTTTTTCTGACTTAGGGGGTCTCAAAACGTAAAGATTTGATGAAAATTTCGAAAGTCATTTTTCACATAAAACCAATACCTTCTCATCCATGATGAGAATATAAAAATATTAAAGATAGTTTGAAGGTTCTATTATTAACCCCAACAATCCGAATTTTGAAATTCGTTATTGATTTTTATAAACAAATTCTAGAAAATTGGGTAAAAAATTAAGCGCACACATTACACTCTCTAAATTTGAATCAGTAAAAATCTACTGATTATAAGTGAAATTTGACTGATTCAAATAGCTAAAAATAGGTTGCTGTGAATCAGTCAAATTTCACTGATTACTTAAGTGAAAATTAACAGATTTAAGAGTGAAAAATATTTTTTTCACTGATGAATCAGTGAAAATTAACTGAATTGATAGTGAATAAGATCATTTTCACTAATGAATCATTAAAAGGGCAAATCACTGATTCAATAAGTGAAAATTTAACTGATTCAGATTCGATATTATCAGGCGTTTTTACTTAGATCGGAGCTCTCTTCAGTGACTTTTATTATATAGTTTAGAAAATACAGTCTTGAAATATTCAATATATATAATTATTCAAATTTAAAGAACTTTAAATCTTTCTGAGGAAAAAAGACGCTTTCGACTGCGCTGGATATTCATATATTTTATTTATATTTATATTCATAGACGACTTAATCATTGATGAGCCTTAAAGCCAATTTTTCGAACAACATACCAGTTTATAAAAAATTGAGGGTCAATACTACTTGGCCTCAAATAATTAAACTAAATGATACAATTATTGAAATAACAAATTTGTTAAAATTAGTCAAATTTATTGTTTAGTTTAATTTCTTTTGTATAATAAAACATATTTTCACCAGCAAAATTTTTTCAAAAATGTTTGGGATTTTTCGTAATGAAATCATTTCCTCAGTGTTCGACGAAGTGAAGTTAGCTGTTCATAGAAATGAAAATTCCTAATCGTAATGGTTTCACAATTCAAATTACCTGATTTCCAGGCTTTTTTAATCAAGGCAAAACCTGGTTTCAAATTTAAAATTGCTTTTATCAATGAATTCTAACTTTTAAATTCTCCTTTTTTCTGTACTTTTGAGTTAGAAAATCTTGAAATTTTGATGAAATAAATGTTTGAAGATCATAAAATTTACACATTTTTCATATTTTTATGTGAGAGCCTTAGCTAAAGTTTCAATTTGAATTCAATTCGAGCGAATTAATTTCGAACCGATTCGAAAAACGATTTAAACCCCGTTCGATGCAAACCGGTTTAAAATCAATCTTACTCGAGTCAATTTAATTTAATTGAATCCAAGACTTTAATTGGATGAATTTAAACCATGTTTTTCATCAGCATCAATCCAAGCTCGGATTGGTGTAACCCGAATTTTTATTTCGAATCATTCGAACCTCCAATTCATTGAGATTGAAAATTTCGTTCAAATCAACTCGAGTTCGGATTTATTCGGTTTGAAGCCTCGAGTTATATCAGATTTATTTTAAACCAATTTGAATCAAAGAGTTTCAATACGTTTTTTCGAATTGTTTGGAAACAGATTCCAGAATGGCTCGAATTTGCCTGAATTTAAACACGCAAAAAGGTTAAAAAAGATTGAATAAGGGTTTTTTCAATCTTGTCTGCTCTTTTTTGTCATAGATTTTTGGAAAAATCCATAACTTAAAGACCTTAATGGCATTTTTAGATCCGATAAATTTTAACAAATTTACAGCATTCGGAAAACTTGAGAAAATAAAATTTCATTTTACGGTTAAGCTACACGTATATTCGTTTTAATTTGAAATATATAATTGAAAATAAAAATCCTGTTTTTCAGCAAAGCTATGCGGTACTTAAAAAATGTTAAAAAGTAAAATTATTGGTCTAAAAGAGATATACAAATTTTTTCTGGATTTTGTTTGATAAAATGCGTAGCTCTAAGTGTAAAAAATACTATTAAGAATAAAAAATTCCATAAATCGGTTAAAATATACGATATACGAAAATATGTTGCCAGAACATTTTTCAATATGAATTAAAATTTTGTTTTTTGCAATTTCAGAAATAAAAATTTCAAAATTTTAAATCTATAAATCATAATGTAAGTCGTTATTAAGTATATGCGATGAAAATGAGTTAATAAGAATTTTGTAATTTTTCTACTTTTAGAAAGTCTTTTTAAATGAAATAAAAATTGTGGGCGATTATATTCAATTTTTACTTTATTGAAATGGAATTTTTGGAGGTAAAGTTATGGATAAGGAAAATTCCCAAGTTTAATACTGAAAAGAAAGAAGATCCAGCATATGAACAAAGGATTTGAAAAGATTGTTATCGATTCTTCGAAATTAAAGATACTGACTGACTTCTCGATATTTCATACGATCGGTGACTTATTTACCTATAATAATGCGACAATGCGTTCTACGAAATCTAGTTGAGGGATTCAATAATGAAAAACAATATTGAATTACGATAATTGCTATCTAATCTAATGTATTAATTACAAAAAAATTAATTCAAATCGAGTAGTTATTTTTGTTTTTCTCAAAAAATTTCCACTTAAATTTGTACTAAGTTCATTTCACAACAAATAATTTATTTACTTCCTAATAAGGAAATAATTGTCTATAAATCACGCCAGACTATAGGCAGCCCTGGCTTCACCAAAGACTGAGAAAACTCAAGCGAAAAGCATTTCTCATTAATTTTTTATTAATGAAGAGAATTATCCACTAATTTCTTAGGCAAATAATTTTATTAAACTAAAAACTGGTGAATTTAAATCCTTTGGATAAAACTGTTAATAGTAATTAATTCAGATTTCTAAAATTATTAAAATTTGTGAAAAGCACATTTTCCTTTGAAAATAATTTAATTAAATATTTAAAAAATTGATATAAATGTCTGCATTTGAAACTTTATCAGGTTCTTTAAACTTTGAACCTACCCTAAAGTTTTCGACTTAATATTATTTTATAAATCTGGTAATAAAATGGAATCAGGGTGTAAATAAAAAAGGGCAAAAATTATGCGAAATAGGAATCATTTATTATTCTTAAATATCTAGATGACTAGAAATTTCCTTAATTATAGGATCAGATATACACAGGACCAGCTCCGTTTTGCTCCTCCGAGTACGAAGACTTAATTTAATAATTATTTAAGTTACTCTTTGGAGGCGCTGTATCGTTGTTCCAGTCGGAATCAACAGTTTCAGGCTTTCGGTGGACATCGTGGTAATCACTTAATTAATTGTATAAAAATAAAATTGGGTTTCGATCATAACCAAAGAAACTTAATTATCTTGTCTTGAACGAACCAATATTTAATCTCCTTCCCTTAGTCGCTACTCTATCACAATCACTAGTCTTTCTAGTGAAGGAAAATAAATATTTAAAAAACGATATACATTAAGCCAATTAAAATAATATTGAGCCAGTTAATAAAAATATATATTCCAAAATTAATGGATTTGCCTAGGATTTGAAGATAAAAAATGTTAATTTCCATTCTTTAAGGCGTATTTCAAATTTAACTTCTAAATTTGAAATTAGCTAAAGACTTAAGAATTATTTCTTGAGAGTGAAGTACAATATGCTTAAATAATCTAAATTCTACAGAAGCATGTAATTCGAGTCCCACGATAATCCACCCAAACCTCCATTAATCACTGCGAAATTATTTACAGAACAGTTACAATAGTTCAACGTTAATACCATTATAGAAATAGCGATGAAAATGGAAATAATAGAAACGATGTAACAATATCTAAAAGTGAACAAATAAATATACAATGTTTTTTTGTGAAAATCTCTTCATCTTCCATTTCTTCATCCATGATTGCGTGATTTATTCAGCTGATTGGATTTTCTGACTTGGCGTCTTACTATTTGAATTTTCCAAAGAGATTGTTGGTTTTTTCATCTCACAGAGTTTGCGCGATCTCCAGAAATCTGTAATTAGAAAGAAAAATATTAATTAGCATATATCAAAACAATTAATTACAATTTTTATTCGTTTTTTAAGCACTAAAAAAAACTTCTGCGCAGTTAAAGCCTGAAAAATTCCATAAGAATTCGAAGTACAATCAAAACACGGAAGGAACCAAAACAAGGTCAAGTCTCAGACAATAAGACATGTGCCGTTAAGTAGATAGGGTGCCAACTGAATTCAGAATGAATTACAAGGTCAACTCAAAACCCAAAGTCATTAACTGCCCCTCCATTTAACCGTCGAGGGTTGATGAAAAACTACGCAGCAAGATCATTTAAAAGCGTTTTCCAAAAAATCGACTTTTAACCTCTTTAGAATACTAAAATTTCCGTCGATTTAGTAGTTTTTCTAGTCCTTAAGGTAGTTCGTTCACGAAAATTTGACATCAGGCAAAAATAGATAATTTTTATTTCAAGAATAGCAATATTATTATTCAAGGGCTAATTTGAAAGAAAAAATATTATTTTCCATGAAAAAAATTTGAAATGCAGAAAAATAATGCATTCAACAAATTTTATTTTTGCCCAAACTTATTTTCTTATCGCTTCGAGCCAAATTTAAAAAAATGATGCGATCCTAATAAAACGCGGTTTATTTTTTTAGGAAAATGATTCACAACAACATGACCGTTTCCTATTTTTGAAATTTAATTAATTATTATCAAATACAGAAATTTGTTTATAAAAAATTGTTTTTTTATAATTTCAGCCATTAAAGAATTCATTTTCAAAAATTGGAAACGGTCAAGTTGTAGAGAATCTTTTTCCTAAAAAAATGAACCGTGATTTATTAGAATCGCATAATTTTTAAAAAATTGGCTAGAAGTGATAGGAAAATAAGTTTGGGCAAAAATAAAATTTATTAATAAAATTATTTTTTTGTGTTTCAAATTTTTTTCTTGGAAAATAATATTTCCTCTTTTAAATTATACCTTCAACAATAATATTGCTATTCTTGAAATTAAAATTATCTATTTTTTCCTGAGGTCTAATTTTCGTGAACGAACTACCTTAACCGAAGGTTTTTGCAGAAATTTTTTTTTTTAAATGGCAGCTAGTCAAAGTTAAAACTTTGTTTTTGTAATAAAATTCGTTTGTTGTTTGTTAATCGAAGGATTTTTTTTCACTAAAATTACTACCAGCGGATCATAAAGTGGATTTTATTGCCCTGTGCGGGGCAAACAAATTATTTTCTTATAACGGCGTTCTCAAAGTCGGCGAACAAGATTTCACAAAAATCACTAAACTTGTCAGTTTCAAACTTAGCAGTCTTTACTTAAATATGACAAACCAGTCCTTAATCAAAGGTTTTTTTTCACTAAAACCTCTTTTTTTTATTAAGGATTGCTTTTTTATATTTAAGAAAAGACTGCCAAGTTTGAAACTGATAAGTTTAGTGATTTTAGAGAAATCTTTTTCACCGACTTTGAAAACGTCGTTTTAAGAAAAGCGAGGTCAAAAAATGGATTTGTTTGCTCCACACAGGGCAATAAAATCCACTTTATGATCCTCCAGTTGAAAATACTATATTATGCACCTAGGGAAAATAAATGTTTTACCCGTGCCGCACACAATTTTTTTTCTACGAGGTCAAAAAATGGATTTGTTTGCCTCGCACAGGGCTATAAAATCCACTTTATGACCCACTAGTAGAATTTTTTTTTATTACACAAGGTCATTAATTCCTACCCCATATAATTATATTCCATTATATTATAATATATATATATTTTCAGTTGATGGATTAATTTGGATTATTGAGAAGGGAAACAAGATTTAAGTTCGCTTGGAAAACGAAGTTAAAACCTTCGACTAACAAGTAAATTTAGAACTTTTTGGCGCGGATTTCTGACAAGCGACAAGCTCTTTTGTGAAAACGAGATACGTTAGCTTATTGCGTTGTAGGTAACCTGACAAAAATATGAAATCTCCACAACAAAGGACGCCCCACAAAACTACGTCTCGGAGATTAAGGGTCCTACCCTTATTTTTAGTCAGGTAGCACCTGAGCCCTTCCCCGTCTACTGCTGGCTTTGCTCTTTCTTTCTTTTTTTTCTCCCTCGATTTCTTAGCTCCCTTTATTGCTTTTTATTTTCACAACGACACGTGACAGGTGCGGTTTTGCGTCGCTAGAGGCAATCTCGACTCGGAGATTTTGCGTTCTCCAATCGCCAGAAACATTCAGCTGGTCCACATGCTCAACTTGAATGAAAGGGAGCAAAAAACAAATTAGAAAATGCAACAAGACCAAAATCTGACCAAAAGGCGCACTACACCTGGTTATTTTAAATTTCAGTTATGGTACTTCAAGGACTGTGCTTTTCAAAATCAGAAATTAAGGCCATGGAATTACCAGACTACGTGACCAAATTTTATTTACAAAATTCTCGTTTTATTTTAACCACAAATTTTTACTAAAAATAAATTATACACATTTTTGGAAAGATATATTGTAAATTAAAAAAGGTATTATACAGGAATTTATTAACATTTATTTTAATTACTTGACCTTAATTCTATTAGAGTAACGAGAAGTGAAAATTGAAAAGTGAAAATGAAATGAGAAAATAGATTCGGTTCTTTGATAGTGTATTTTTGAAATTTAAGGCTTTCAAACAACTGTTGATTTTTTAAATTAGGGTTTTATTTCTAGAGGAAATTTTTAGACGACGATGTGTAGTCACCATGACCATATGTCGGACACTCAAAAAAATCCTTTATTTGGTCCTCGCGAATCGCCAACGGTTAACACCATATGGTGCGCGAAACTGGCTTTCGTGAATGATCTGCAGCGAATTCCATGAGATTCCTCGACAACATCTGTTTCCTTTGCTCTTCCAAAGGAGAATACCATCAGCATCTTCAGTGCCATTGTATATCAACAATTTTACAAAAACTGTTTAAATTACTAAAACTGATTAAAATTTCTTTTGAGTTTGTTATTATATTTTCTGTACGATTGAAGTTTACTTATTTTTCGAGGGAAAATATTCAATTTTACTTACAGGAATCGTAATTTTATTATTAAAGACACCGTTTTGAAGAGAAAACATTATTTTTCATCAAAAGAATTTAAACAGAGAAATGATTTGTTCACAAACTTTTATTCATGTTGCTAAATACCAATTTCTCAAATTTAATGAGATTTTAATAATTGATGGTTCATTCTTTTGGAAGAAGATTCTCTACAACTTGACAACGTCAAATTGTTAAAGATAATTTTTTTAACATCTAAAATCATGAAAATATAATTTTTTCAAATAAAAAATAACTATATTTGCCATTAATTCAATTATATTCAAAAATTGGACACTGTCTAGTTATAGTGAATCTTTTTCTCTAGAAAATTGGGGTTTTTAATATAAATAAAGGTTTGTAAATAAATAATTTCTGTCTATTCAATTTTTTTTTATTAAAGACAATGGTAGATATTCATTTGATAGAAATCTCACTCTACCGAAAAACCACTAGAATCAGACACAGATTTATCGCAAAGATTTTCTTGAGGATGCAGCGCATCTTCTATTTTTGTAAGAGTGGATTTACAGCCTAGTAACAATCTAGTGTTTTTTCGGGAAAATAACATTTCTGCCAAATTAATACCTACCTTTAGCGATACCAATAAAAGTTCAATCAAGAATAAAAATTTGTAAATAAATAATTTCTGTATGTTCAAATTTTTTTCATGAAAGATAATCTTTTCTCTCTGAAACGATGTTATTAATAATCATATTGCCATTCCTGAAAGTATAATTAAATATTTTATTGTGATCTGTTTTTCCGCATGGCTATACCATACCTTAAGGTAGTGTCGTGCCAAAAATCAGATCACCGGAAAAAAAAAATTTTCTATGAGATATCATCAGTCGTGTCTTATGAAAGAAATAACATTTTATATGAGAAAAATTTAAAACTTACGGAAAATAATACTCCTAATTTTTGTTGTCATGGAAGTTACTGTCGTTTCTTCACTCAGAAAAAATATTTGATTGAATCAAAAAAATTATTTGTTTGAAACACTTTCTTTCTTTGATCTGAAGAAATGTTTTGTTTTATTGAAACAAAATTTGTTTGATTCAAACAAAATATCTTTGGACCAAATAAATATTTGTTCGAATCAAATAAATTTCTGCCTTAAATCAAACAAATTATATCTTTGACCATATATCAATGCAATTATTTCTTTGTTTTGAAGAAAAATTAATTTGATTTAAACAAATATTTATTTGGTTCAAAGATATTTTGTTTGTATTAAACAAATTTTATTTCATTTAAACAAATCATTTTTTTAAATCAAAGAAAGTCGTTCAAACAAATCATTTTCTTTGATTCAATCAATTTTTTTCTGAGTGTTACCAACTTTTAAAAAATGATTGGATTTTCATAAACCATGGCTTACTTTTTCGGGAAAAATATTCTCTACAATTCTATTGTTTCCAATTTTGTAAAATAGTGAATAAAATCTTGAAATATAATTGTTAAAAAAATGTTTCTTTTTAAAAAATGTTTCGATTTTAAAAAATCATGGCTCATTTTTACAGGGAAAATATTCTCTACAATTCTACTGTTTGCAATTTTAAAAGTAAAGTTTCTAGCGGCTGAAATCGGTAAAACAATTTTTTTAAAAGAAACATTTTTTCAAACATAACTATATTCGAAAACTTTATTCTTTATTTTTAATTTTGGAAACAGTTCTATAACGAAAAAAATTCTATTACAAACAACATTGCTAAAAGTATACTTTTTCGTAAGTTAAAAATTTTTTATAATAAATAATTATTCCTTTTTCATAAGAACCGACTAATAATATCATTTCAAGTCTTAAAATCATAGAAAACCTTTTTTTTCTAGAGATCTGATTTTTGGCACAACTACCTTAAGAAACTATACTTTTTGGATTGTATTATTTTCCAGGATGAATTAAATTTTTAACTTCTGAAAAATTACAGATGTATTTGGATATGTATGGATGCTTTCTACCTGTCCGTGTGTGTGGATGTAAATCCCATGTGAGATGGTACCATTTATAAAGGAAGGCACCTAAGCTTTTCTTAGTTCAATTTCTTTGTCCAAAAAGTCGCGCTGTTCCGACATCAAACTAACACCACTAGACGCTACGAGCTTCTTTTTTCATTTTCTATTATACGATTTTTGTGTGGAAAATCGTACCCTATTGCCAACGGTCATTCACAATCACTAGCAAGACCACCTCTACACTACCAACAAGTTTTTCCATTCTCCTTGTCTCCAAGACAACAATGCACCTCTGAATCTTTTACTTTATGTAACGATAGCGTGAATCGAGATCGTCAGGATTTCCTTTATTCGGTCTCGATTTACGCACCGGTAAGTCGTTCAACCTCGGGGTCGAGATAAAGAGGAAGGAAAATCAAAATCGATCAAATTCTTGTCCTTTCTTCGTATAAAAGTAAAACGCAAAAGGAAACTATGAAAAAGATACCCATTAGAGACACGCGACGTCGAAGATATAGCGAAGCGAAATCTATTTATGGGTTTGAAAAATTTACTGACCAGAACTAAAGGAAAATATGAGTCTTTACTTTCGATGCTGGACAGAACAGTCCATGGATGCTGCTTATAAGATTTCGAAAACACGTGCCCTGGGACAAAGGAACAAAGACTATTTTTTATGCAACGTACCCTTAACGTTTGGATTTTGAGTTTATATAGCAGAGTAGAAAATATTCTCTTTTTCAAAAGTTCCTGAATTTATAAATTTCATCCAATGATTTTACTTGGAGAAAAAGTGACTTTGATTGATTCCCTGGAGAAAGTATCGGATTGAAATTCACTCCGAGCGAATCAGAGCTATTTCGAACGATTCTGGAATCTGTTTGTCAAAAATCAATCCGAATGAATCCGCAAATTTTCAATCAGAATCAATACGAATGATTCCGAGGTCGGAATGATTTAGATTTATTCAGATTAAGGTTTTTCGTCCAGGAAAATTAGACCTCAGGCAAAAATAAATAATTTTGCTTTTAAGAATAGCAATATTATTATTGAAGGGCTAATTTGAAGAGAAAAGATCATTTTCCACGAAAAAATTTGAAATGCAGTAAAATAATGTATTTAACAAATTTTATTTTTGCCGAACTTTTTTCACTTATCGCTTTATACGAAATTTTACAAAATGATGTGATTCTAATTAATCACGAATCATTTTTTCAGGAAATAGAATCTCCACAACTTTACCGTTCCTAATTTTTAGAAATAAATTCTTTAATGACTGAAACCATGAAAAATCAATTTCCCAAAACAACATTTTTATAAATAAATTGCTGAATTTGGTAATAAATTATTGATTTTAGATAATTGGAAACGGTTAAATTGTAGAGAATCTTTTTCCAAAAAAATGATCCGTGATTTATTAGAATCGTATCATTTTGTAAAATTTGATACAAAACAATAAGAAAAAAATTTTAGGTAAAGATAAAATTTGTTGAATGCATTATTTTTCTGCATTTCAAATTTTTTTCATGGAAAAAGCAAAATTATTTATTTTTGTCTGAGGTCTAATTTTCGCGGACGAATAACTTTAATGTCTCGGATTAATTTTTGACCGTTTATCGAATACAAATCGTTTTTCGGATTGGTTCGGAATGGTTTGGAAACAGATTCCGGAATCGCTCGAAATAACTCTGATTCGTTCGGAATGAATTTCAATCCAATATTTTTGCCAGGGTTTATAAAAAGGTAAATCTAAAAGTTGAAAAATCAGTTTGAGAATACATAAATTGGAAATTTAAATCTTTATTTGTTTGAAACGCAAGAAAGTTTGCACTCGAGAGACCTAATTATTGGTTTTTAAAATAAAAAATTGGAATTGCTTCTATTCTTGGAATTCTCATAAAGATCAGTATTGGCGGGAGAAGTTGCATTTTTACGACTTGACTCAGGCAAAGAATGCACTTGAAGAAATGGTAATCTCGCTCCAGTGAAGATCTTCACCAGAACGATCTACGTCAAACGATCATTGAACGTTTTACGCGTGAGAGACTGCGTATTATCGCCATCGTCCTGACCATAATCGGAAGGAACAATTGTCTAGAGATATCTCGAGAAAGCCATTTTAAATGCGGTCTGCCCCCATAAGTTCAACCGCATTAAATCCTCAATAAAAGTAATGCCTCCAACGAAATATTAGCCGTTGTAACTTTTTCAAATTCGCCTTCAAGCACAAGACTCTTGGGTCAGTAAAAGTCAAGGGATAAACATATCTATAAAAATAATTTTACTGTCTTAGAAAACAATGCTTTTATGTTTCCTGTGCAGCTAAAATGATAATATTTCCAACATCTTTTCATAGTGGTTTTATTTACAAAATACGGAAAGTACAAAATTAAGTTAAATTTTATTTTTATATCCACGACGCGATTGAATTATGAAAAGTTTATTATTTAAGGACGTAATTATCCTATTTTAGTGCAATTTAGGTAACAACTATTTTTTCAAAATTTCACATTTTCGAAAAATAAAAACCTTTTTATGTTACTTTTGTTTAAAGAAACACTATCCAAAAATAATACATTCTTAAGCAACCAAATAATTAATTAAGAAAGAATTGAGAAGATAATCGGAAAAATTTCCTCTATTTTTTCCATTTATATTTTTTTATTAAGTTTCTTATAGTGAGAATGTGAAAAATTTAATCTTGAATAAGGACCTATAAATTTAATTAGATTCAAATTTTTAATGACTCATTTTATTCGAGATAAAATTTTCTATACTTCCACTTGAAAAAACTCGATAAAAGATCATGAATGAAAAAAACTAAGGAAACAGTTCATTTCAGTTAACTTTTTTTGACTTTCCGTCTAATTCTTCCTTAATGGGCAGAATATCATTTTTAGATTCAAATACAACTGAAAAAATTCAAAAGTTATCAGATTCTATGTATCAAAAAAATCACAAGATATGTAAAAATGGCATATAATTAATTTGGAGTCAAAAGAAATCCTAAGTAATTAATTTTGAAGAAATAATTTTTTTACTTATGGAGGATATCGAATATTCCAAAATTCTTAAAAATTATTATAATTTATTCTTATTTACATCTATTAAAGGACATTACTCGAAACTTTTTGCCATCCAGGATTTTAATAAATAAAATTTTCGAGTTTTTTTACTTTTCCAGGCAATAATCGGAGAACGAAAAAAATCTGCTTTGGTCCGGATTCGAAACCGGGACTTTCATGACCCCAAGTTACTGTCTCGTAAAAAAAATCGAAATTGTAAATTGTTAGAAAATTTGACTTTTACCAAATAAAGAATCATTTTAAAATTGAAACTATTTAAAAATATCCCTTCAATATGTTTTTATGAATACTGAAATAAAATTGTCCTTTCATGAATATTAACATCACCACAATATATGCAAACTCCGGGTTCAAAAATCCGTTTTACAAACATATCTATTTCCCACGCAAAAAAAGGCAGTCGAGTGACTGAAAACGATTTTTTGCCGGTGCCAATGAAAACCGATTTTCAAAGAATTTTCCTTCAGCTCCACTGACTCCTAGGATGTGAATAAATTTGACGCGACCCTCAGGGGGCCTGAAAACAGGGGTGGATTGTAAAGCTGTGACAGAATAAAATCCCAGGGGTCCCAGGGGACCGATTTTCCCAGCGTGACTTGGATTCAAAAAAAATTAGTATAAACAGATCTAAAGAAAATATGCAAATACTAAAAGCTCTTTCCCATGACCCTATGCGGAAATATAAATATTATTAAACAAGCCCTGCCCACTAAATCTGAATGAGTAAAATTTTACCAGTTAATTAGAAAAACGAATAATAGTCAATTAATCATTTTTATTAGGAATTCACCTAAAATATCTCTAGTTTACAAGTGAACTTTCATTCTCCAAATTTAGTGACCACAATCAGGAAAATTTATTTAAATATTTTCCACCTTTACATAATTGAATTCAACCCTCTTTTCAGTTTTCAACAATTTTGAATTTTCCAAGTTCGCCAAACTTGAATTTATAAATTGATGATATGTTTCTCAGAATTTGAGGGTTTGAAAACCGTCCCTGGATGAAAGGCGGCGATTTATAATTTCCGAGCCTCCCTCACAATAGAAGATTTTCTTTGGTTGGAAGGTGCAATCGGTTGACAATATTTCGACCGGTAAGTTTCAAGGTCTCGACAGGTGTTACACGTCCTTCTAAAGGTCCCAAACTTGTATCGCGTGTGCATATCCAGGGTGCCTGATTTAATCGTGGGAAAAGACGTTCGAGTGAGTTCAAGTAAAGGGCAAAACAGGTGTCGCGAAAGGGCTCGTGCATTGTTTCGGTCAGTTGATTTTTCAAGGGTTCCAGCCTGCATTTTGTGTGCAGCAAGCTTGGAATATTGTCCACACATGGATGGATATTTTTCTCCTTCGCGTGGGAGTAAACTGGTTGGAAGGGGGAAACCAGTTCACTTGGTAATTTTCTCTGCCGTCCACCGTAAACTGTGTCATTTATCAGTCATTAAGCCAGACTACGAGTAATGACGGTTATGATTTTTCCTGGGAACTATTGACATAAAAAAAACTGTTACAGCATTCTTAATTTTTAAAATTTATGTAGTTTTTTCAAGAATATGCATCGGAAAAATATTTCAGACTAAAATACTCTTAAGTTGATGTATCACTTAACGATTCCTACTTTACCGACAAATTTTTTTTCTGCTTATTTACATATAAAATCCGATATAAAGTTGAAAATTTGTGAAATTTCATAACAGGAACTAGGAAAACTTTGTGACTTATCCTTAGTGTCTTTTTAAACATTTCGAATTTTTTTAACTGGATACTTCATCTTATATAAAGACAAATTTCCAGGCAAAAATATTCCGATAAAGTGGGAATTGACAAATAGTTTAGAAATAGTATATTTTGCAACTAGGGAAACACGATTTATTTTTACTGAGGGGTCGAAAAATGGATTTGTTTTTTTTATCATTTGTGATCTTCTTTTATCGAGTTTTTTGAAGTGAAAGTGTAGAAAATTTCATTTCGGATAAAACGAGGCATTAAAAAATTGAATCTAATTAAATTTATGGATCTTTATTCGAGATGGATTTTTTTACATTTTCACTATAAGAAACTCGATAAAAAGATATTATAAATGAACAAAATTGAGGAATTTGTCCCACAGGGGGCAATAAAATGCACTTTATGACCCGCTAGTAAAAAAAAATATCTTTATTCGATTGTAATTTATTTTTTGTTTTTGCATAAAAAATTAGACCGGTTTATATTCTGAAATGGTTCATAAATCTGAAAAGGGTTCTCACAGATTTAATATCCAGGACGAATCACAGGATGTGCCTAATTTAGAGGCGACGCCAGTTGGGGTTTCCCGATTTTATCGGCGACGTAGTTTTATCGCGTCAGATCTGAAGACCAAGAAATCGTTAGTCTTGGTTATTACTTAGAGGTCTAGGATCTAAAGAATCAAATCCCATGAATTTCAAAATCCCATGAGCAAATTCTGCAGTTATTGAGAGGTATGCGAAAAATGTAATCATAGGTTCCGGTTGCGAATAGAAAGGTGAGCCCTTAGGTGAGTCAGAACCCTTAAAATATATGTATAATGCCCTTGTAACTATACGTGGCCCAGCCCAAGAACATTTCACATGATTCATAGGCGTGAGTCACTCTTGACTGGACATTCTTAAGGTTCTTCAATACATTAATTTTTTTCATTCTTATTACATGTTGCAAACTTGCATTAGATTCTCAAATTCGTCAAAGATTCATTCTTGCCATGGAAGAAGGTGGAAAAAGTATCAATAATTTCCATTTTTTGCTCGAAAGTTATGAAAATATTTTAAATTGAGTTATATCAAATATTCCACTTTGGAGATTATATTTCAATTTACATCACTTCAAATCTAGGCTCAGAAAAAAGATTTGATTTTTATTTTATTGAATATTTATTTGGTACAAAGATATTTTTTCGAATTAAAGAAATGTTATTTAATTCAAAAAAATCTTTTGTTTTAACCAAAAAAAGCCCTTCAAACTAATTATTTTCTTCAATTCAATCAAATATTTTTTTTCAGGGTAATGCTCTGGAATTGCAAATCTCATAACTTTGGTATTTAAAAAAACTCTTTCTGCAAACCAAGACAATAGATCAATAAAATTGGACCACGTGACTAAATTATATATTAATTTGTTCATGTAAGATAAGATTTTTAATTTACAAAAGAATCTTTCTACACTCAGAAAAAAATTGGATTGAATCAACGAAAATTATTTGTTTGAAAGACTTTCTTTGATTAAAAGACCTGATTGATTTGAATTAAATAAAATTTTTTCGATTCAAAGTATCTTTGAACCAAATAAAAATTTGTTCAAATGAAATAAATTATATCAATGCATTAATTTCTTTGTTTTGAAGAAAAATTTATTTGAGTTATAGAAATATTTATTTGGTCCAAAGATATTTTTTTGAATTAAAGAAATGTTATTTAATTCAAATAAATCTTTTGTTTGAACCAAAAGATGGCCTTCAAACTAATTATTTTCTTCAATTCAATCAAATATTTTTTTTCAGGGTAATGCTCTGGAATTGCAAATCTCATAACTTTAGTATTTAAAAAAACTCTTTCTGCAAACAAAGACCATAGATCAATAAAATTGGACCACGTGACTAAATTATATATTAATTTGTTCATGTAAGATAAGTTTTTTAATTTACAAAAGAATGTTTCTGCACTCAGAAAAAAATTTGATTGAATCAACGAAAATTATTTGTTTGAGACTTTCTTTGATTAAAAGGCTTGATTGATTTGAATTAAATAAAAATTTTTTGATTCAAAGTATCTTTGAACCAAATAAAAATTTGTTCAAATCAAATAAATTATATCAATGCATTAATTTCTTTGTTTTGAAGAAAAATTTATTTGAGTTATAGAAATATTTATTTGGGCCAAAGATATTTTTCGAATTAAAGAAATGTTATTTAATTCATAAAAATCTTTTGTTTGAATCAAAAAAAGACAAACAAATTATTTTCTTTTATTCAATCAAATCTTTTTTCTCAGTGTGAAAGTTTGGGAACCGTAAACAAAGACAATAAAGCAGGTCTGTTAACTTCTTTTTAGTAAAAATTTACTGTCGATTTTCATTGTCTTCTGTTGTATTTTCTAAATTTACAGCAAGATATGTTGTAAAATTCAAAATTTCAACAGATCAAAACCGTTCGAACTCTCAAATTTTTTTAAATGTATAAAAAATGTTCACTCTAAAGATATTCGATGAATATTGATATTAAGGCTACGGATGAATCAGACCAAGTTTCTTATGATCGTTGATCATAGGAAGTTTTTTTGGTCCAAATTTGGTCGTTATTCATATTTTGAGAGTTCGAAATCTTAAATTATACTTTTGTTTGGACGTTATGATGAATTTCAGTTTGTAGTGATACGGTTTCGAATTTGTTATCTTACATAAACTTTTACAAGAATTTGGTCACTTAGTCTGATTCATCCGTGGCCTTAATATCAATATTCATCAAATATCCTTACAGGGACCATTTTTTATACATTTAAAAAAAATGCGAGCTATAAAGAAAAGTTAGTTTCGATTTTGGAGCAGATTATTCCCTATTATCCAAGATTATTCTACACTGAAATTTAACAATTCCGAAAGAGTGAATAGCTTTAGAAAAAATAATCTTTAGAAATCGCAATGTGTTGTAATTTCCGCTAAAAGGCATAAGGTTTTCATGAAGGAAACGGTAGCTACTTGACCAAAGGTTTCAAATGGTGCGTAAGACGAGAAGGCAAAGTGGCGGTACATCGAGACAGAGAAAGAAACATGAGGGGGATTTGGGGAAGAGGAGGGGGGTTCAGGTAGAAGATGAGAGACAGAAGAAAAAGGAAGAATAGAAAAGAAAGAGAGAGAGTAAAGATGCACAGAGAAAAGCAGGTTTCCGGCCACGCGACTTGTCTGCGCCTACGTGACGTTTTCCCGTCGAACCTTTAAGACCGTCACCGATTATTTCCCGCCAAAACTAAAAGGTCGACAGGCGTGTCGATAGCTTAGAATTTCTGAAAGTGACCACCGCCGGCTCTAATAATTAGCGTCACCCACGAACATCGAATGTTCAAAAAGATTTACCAATTCAGGATCCCAAACTGTTGACGGAAGTCAACAGGAATTTGTGTGGGTGTCAGACTTTGAAAGAAAGAATTTTATTATTTGTTTGAAAAATGAGATAATGCTTCTTTGTATTCATATCATTTTTTGAATTTCCCAATTGATTTAGCTGAAGTAATTTTGTGATATTTTTGAGAATTTCGAATAGCTGAAAAAAAAGATTTTGCAGATTTTCTAGGAAGTACGATTTTTTTATCGATAACATACAAATTTTTAAAAATATTTATGGAGATTTTTTGAAATCCAGGGTGGCCGTTTTCATCGGCGAAAATAATTCCCGGTCATCGAAAATTTTTTCCCGGTCATTAAAAAAATAGTTTCCAATGCATAACAGTTGATGCAATGGGTTTTTAAAGTTTTAAAATATTTTTTGTCTAATATTCTGAAATGTAATTTCTCCTGGTATACCGAAATCACGAAATAAGGCGGGAATTTCGAAATGCATAATTTAATATATAAGTAAATCACTTTATGTAACACATTTAAAACAAATTGAAATCGTTTTTTACTAAAAATTTAAAAAAATTCCCGGTCATTTCCCGGTTTCTCCAGGTCACAGAAAATTCCCGGTCAAGCGGCCACCCTGGAAATCTGTATGATATAAATATTTCTGAATTCTTAATGAATAGTGAAATCAAACTCAGAGAGAATAATATCAATTAGAAGTTTGTATCTAGCATAATAAATTTTGGAGAAAAGATAGTGTAAAAGCCAGATAATATATTTTTATCAATAATCACAGTTTAATCGTTCATTATTATCTATAGTATAATCTCAAAGTAATTCAATAATACAAATATTGAGAAACAAGAATATAATTCAGATTTGTCTTAATGGATAAGATATCAAATTTAATATTATTTGGCTTACATTTTTAAAAAATAAAAAATTTTTATGTTACTTTTGTTTAATGAAACTAATTAATTAAGTAAGAATTGAAAAGATAATCGGAAAAAAGTCAGTCAAAGTGACTAATTCCTTAATTTTTTGAGTTATAATATTTTTTAATCGAGTTTCTTATAGTAAAAATGTTACGAATTTAACCTCAAATAAAGACCTGTAAATTTAATTAGATTCAAATTTTTAATGGCTCATTTTATTCGAGATAAAATTTTCTATACTTTTACTCGAAAAAACACGATAAAAGATCATGAATGAAAAAAAACTAAGGAAACAGTCGGTTCTATTAACTTTTTTTCATTTTCCGTTTAATTCTTCCTTAAGAGGCAAAATATCATTTTTGAAATCAAATACAGCAAAAATAGAAACCTCACAAATTTACTTCTATTTCAAGAATCACAAATCCAAAAGTTATCAGATTTCATGTATCAAAAAAATCACAATATATGAAAAAGAACGAATTGTCAAGAAACTTAATTTCATTTCCAAGAAAATTAATTAAAACATTTCAAACTAAAGGATTAAAAAACACTATTTTCCACAGATTTCAAAAAGCTAAGTACATCTGAATTCAAATTAAAGTCACGTGGGTCACATAATTAAAAAAGAATTTCAGTTTTTCTATTTTATCCACACGAATTTTCTTGGCTCAATTCTCCGTTATGATAAAGTGCACATTAACGGATTACTAGACTTTAATCACTTTTGGATAATTAAAAAGTCCAAGTCGATAAAACAGGAATCAGATTTTAATTACCCAAAACTAATTAGTCTACACTAATCCCCTAATATTTTCCTTATCACGTTTCAAAGTTTTAGTAAAAAAAATTCAATAGTCTAGAAAAACTTCAAGGAAAGTTGAAATTCTTTTTTTTTATCACGTGACCTGCAGTTAATCCGTGCCCTTTAGGAAATGGACCACGCCTGGCAGAAGCCACGTGGCCTTAAGGGCCATCGATAAAAACGCTCTCTCTTGACCAATCTTATCTTCCTATTCGTTCTATAAGAATTATTGATAACCAGCAAAGATTTAGATTATCTAACATCTAAAATATCAACTCACCATGTATATTTGTTTGCCTCGAATAGGGGCTGCATTTTTTCTTTGGGGACCTTTCAACCTTCTCGTACCTCTGGAGGATGTTTTCTTTATCGTTTTCCGACCTCGGATCGACTCCCCATCTGGATGCAAACCTCGTTCTTTCCACCTCCAACGCTTCTTGGAGAAGATCGACGGTATCCTTGGGATTCGGACTACCAAAAAGACAACGTGGCACCCTCGAATTAACCGTCGGAGGCAACACCGTGAAATGCAATTCACGGCAAAGCGACGCCGCCAACATACTGCCTTTTTGAAAATGATTTTTCGAGGCCTCGGAAAAAGTTAAAAAACGACGCTCAAAAATCGACTCCCGCCAAACCGGAAGAATTTTCAGGATCTGTGCCTCCTTTTTGGATGGAGAATTGTTCCTTGGAAAAAATTCACGTTCGACGATGATTTGAAATCGAGACACAAAATGGAGAACAGACACGTGTACTTTTTAAACTTGTGATTGAGAATTTCGAAATAATTAGGTGAACCGAAACACTTTTCGAAGGTCCTCGTCAGAGGAAGGCCGGTCGAGTTCTGCTTCGAGAATAAACGTTCGTCCGTTCGAAGCCACGAGGTCGTCCCTTCCATGAATTTCGAGTTTGAATCCTATTGGTGCGCAGTAAATGTGCGCTGTAAAAACGCGGGCCAACTCTTCTCCGCCAACGTATTATGCTAATGATTTGAGAAACCAGGAACGTCTGCATAATTTTTGGCGTTTTTCTACGAATTTGTAATGGAATTATCAGAAAAATAAAAAGGGGCTTTTATAGTTTTTTTTCATTAGGAATTTTATTTTCATCGAAAATAATGCCGTTTAGGAAACTTTTATTTTCAATTTGAAGTAAAATATTTTTAAAATAATATAAATTTAACATTTGATATTTTTTTATCATAAAATATAAAAAATTAGAAAGTATGAGTGGAATTTTGCTTAAATTTTATAAATACTTGTTCTTGCGAAAATCAACATTTTTTAGAACAATGTACCGATAATGACATCTTTTTTTGCTGTTAGTTAATATAAAATTTATATATAGCATTGAGTATTTTCAACTTTCAAGTTTATATTATCAAATTTGGACAATTTAAATAAATGTTGAGGGAAAAATTTATACTATTAGAAATTATAATAAATGCACCCAATAGTGAATAATGATACTACAGCCCTGAAATCAACAATGACGAAAGGGATTTCTCTCTCTATCTTATATTTATTTTTGCCTCTCTCTTGCTGAGTTGCTTGGCGTATAGAAATATCACGAATCAAATTGTTTTCTGAAAATAATTGATTCTGAGGAATCGGAAACTCTTAGCCCTATTCAGATATTTTTGATAGAATTAAAAGAAGCAAAGATGGTGGGAGTGAATAAGATTAGATCTAAATTTGGGCAGGAATTATAAAAGACGCTAAAATGAGAGGGACGATTTTGGAGAGATGCGACGAGAGACTCGCGTGCTTGAACGACCGTTAAAACGCCGGTGTTTAAAATTGAACGGACCAATCAGAGAAGTGCTTGGAATGCGCAGACGTGGCGGGTAAATTTTCGCGCGACGCTGGATTTTTTAAACGACTCGATTTGGCGCGATTTTCACGTACATCGACTAAAAATCGGGTCAGATTACATAAAAGAGGGAAATTTTAAAAATTGGATTGAAGATGTACTTTTAAATATTATACAATATAATTTCGAACTAAAAGATGGATTATTGATTATATCAATTATACTTCGATTACTCTGAAATAATTATAAATAATCATTGATTCGTCATTTTAATTTACACCATTATAAATTTCCACCGGAAATTTCCAAAACACATAACTGAAGCTTTATGCACTTACAATATCGTAGAATCAAGATTATTTAAAGGAAATTGAGTTAGATTTTAGTAAATTTAAAAGAAATTTTTTTTGTTACAAATTACTGAATACTCACTTGTATCTGAAAATTTTGAAATTCGAAGATAAAAAAATTTAGATTCCAAGGAACTGAAGCTTTATACGGTTACAATTTCGTAAAATTGAGATAAATTTTTAAAAAATGAGTTAGATTTTAGTAAATTTAGGAGAACATTTTTTTGTTACAAATCACTGAATATTCTGTTAAAGTTTCGTAATATAAAAATAAATTGAGGAAAATTTAGTAGTTTCGTAATTTCAAGAAAAATTAAAGAAATTTCAATCAATATTTAGTAAATTTGAGATGCTTTTATGAGAAAAGTATTATAAATTTCATATAATTTTTCTTTAGGCTTGTAACTTATAAATTTTGTAAATTTCAGAACATTTCTAACAGTGCAGAGCGGAAATTTCAGTACAAAGTTCAATTTCAAATAAATGGCTCGATTATTCCTTAATCAAAATAAGATTATATTTTAAGATTATCGGATATATGTTGTAATAATAATTATATTCAATCATTCGAAATAAAAAAGTGTCTCGATGGCATCCTCTTTATTATGTTCTATCAATTTGAGACGAGTATCGTGCATGTCTCTTTATAATTTCAGCGGATGTTTGAGATTCATGTTGATTTCGTCATGGTCATCAACTGTGAAACAATGAAAAATATTTTAAATTTGCAAGAAATTTTGTTTTGGCAAAATTCTTTCTTTAATATTTGTCGAACAAAATTTTCCTCCTCACAATAAAGGGATCCATCAACGAGCAATTAAATTACAATTATGCTTGAATATTTCATTTATTTTCATAACCGAAAGTCAATTTAGTATTGCGGGTATAATTAATGAAGAAATTACTAATTTATTACCCAAAGGCCCCAATTTTTAAATAAATACTTAAAAGCAGCTTAAGTTTATTTGATTTTTTCTACCTTTGTACTTTTAAATTAATGTATCTTAAAGTAAACAGAGAAATATTATTTTTTCTTGATTTATTAATTAAAATTATAAATAATGATATTTATAAATTACTAAGCAATTAATTTTACTAATTTAAATCATTATTCTTAAAGTTTATATGATTAAAATGTAAATTTAAATAATATTATATAAAGGTTGATTTATAAAATGTGTAATTTGTTATAAAATAATTACTATTATCAAATTACTCAGTTAAGAAAATCTGTGTATAGATTTAGATGGAAATCATTTTTTTTGTAGAGATTTTAAAAAATATTTTATCTTTGAAACACCCAGAAAACAGTTTCTTTGATATCCGGTCACAGAAAAAATTTCTTTAAAGTAAACAAATCTATTTCTATGGATCAAAGAAACTTTTTTTGAATTAACAAAACTTTCTTTAATTCAAAGAAATTTTTTCTTTGACCGTATATCAAAGAAATGTTTCTTTGATTCAAAGAAATTGTTTTCTCAGTGAAGTATAAAAAATCCCTTCTGGTAATTATCAAATGTTTTGTAGATAAAAAAAGCATCCATGATGTAAATCGATTCAATTTTTAATTCGAAATTCGTTTCATAAATATAATGGTACTATCCTAACGGATTGAAAACCTTGAATGAATATAATTATTATTTGGTCAGTGGGTTTATAGGGAAGTTGAGTTTACAAGTCTTGCACGTACTTCCTCTTAGTAACTACAATCATTTTATACTCATCTAACAAATAGGTAACTTTGCATAAGAGATTTTTAATCGAGATAAATAAACAAGTTAATTTCTATTTATTACTTTGTTATATCGAAGCAAATACATTTGCTTTAAACAAATTATCCATTTCTTAGAAAGTAGTTGTGGTGGACGTTTTGTATCTTTTACTGAAGATTAAACAGCTAATTCGAAATTTAAAAATAAAAAAAGAAAGAACTTTTTAAATGTGTTACTGCCAAATTGAGATAAAATAAAGTTTTCTAAAGAAATAATTTTTTTGAGAGAAAATGAATAGACAAAATTTTTTTGCTGTGTTATAATTTTTTTATTTTTATTCTAAATTGAAAATGAAATTTTATTGAACTCAAATTAAAATATAATTAAATTCAAACATATATACATTTTTAGATATTCAAAATACATGTATCCAATGAACATTTTATATCAAATCGAATAAAATTTTAACATTATTATAAGTTCTTATTATTTCACTTCATCTTATTATTGTTTCATTATATTAGAATCATTATATTATACAATTCAAAAAGATTTTACCAGCATTGAAAAAAAATCCGGTTTGAGCATATAATTATTTTAAATTAATTAGTTGAGTTTGAAATTTTTGTCACTGTCTACATTACGAAAGACCTGGGCTCGAATCCCAGCGCAGTCGAAAGCGTCTTTTTTTCCACAGAAAAATTTTTAAATTCTTTAAATAATTATTTTATTTAAATAATCTCATCTGACAAATTAATTTAGTTGATTCACCCACAATATTTCCAGAAATCAACCAAATAATTTTTTCAAACAATTTTGGTAATTTGAACCAAGATTTGGTTAAATTGAAAAGAAATTCTCGCCGATTAGACCAAATACTGCTAAGTAAACTATTTGTTTAATATGAAAAAGTAATTTTTCTGATTGAGTGATCAAGAATAAATGATGTTACTTAAAAGTATAATAAATTGCATCTGCTTTTACCTTTCTATTAGGCGAATCATGAATTGATATAGTCATTCATTGTTTAAATCATGCATCGAAGACAATACACCATTGTTTAATGAAGCACAGTTTAATTGAAACCAGTTTGTTGTATTTAAATCTCACCATTCAAACGAATCTTTTCACATGTCGCCTATTAGGCTTCATTAAAGTGAGTTCCAGAGTTAAATTAGCCAAACTTGTACACATGTGTTCGTTTTTAATTGTATATCGTATGTTATACAAAGTACACCTTGCACGTTCACGTTCACGTTCACGGTCGTTAAAACGAGGGCTCGAGTAATGCCAGTCAGTTCGTCAGTTGTATCACAGAACTCATATGGGGGTAAATTTGACCGTTACAAAAAAAGCTTCAAGCTTTGTGAACGCATCATGTGGGTAGATAACACAGATACGTGCTCACAATCATGCACAGGTGGACGCTTCGTGACCACCGTGACCAAGAGGCGGAACGATCTTGTCCCAAATCCTGACTGAGTCTCAGAATTTTAGTTAATTTTTACTTTTTTCATTTATCCACTCTCTCAAAAATTTTTCTATTACATTCACTGTAAAAGTATACTCTCTTAATCTGAATCAGTCAAATTTTCACTGATTGAATCCCGGATTTGCCTTTTCACTGATTCATCAGTGAAAAAATATTTTTCACTGTTAAATCAGTTCATTTTCACTGATTCATCGGTGAAAAAAAATTTCTCACTGACAAATCAGTCAATTTTCACTGAAATAATCAGTGAAATTTGACTGATTTACAGTAACGTCTTTTTAGCTATTTGAATCAGTCAAATTTCACTGATAATCAGTAGATTTTGACTGATTCAAATTTAGAGAGTATGAAGCAATTTACATATTCAGGATATAAAATTTAATAAAATGGTACGTTGTTGGAAAAAATTGGCATTAAAGTCCAAAAATGATAATGATAATTTTTTCCAACAAAATACCATTTCATTTAAATTGAGGGTCAATACAACTTACACTATTTTTAATTATAAAATTGAATATAGGCAATTATGAATTTTAATATGCATTAAGGTAGTTTTCGTGCGAAAAAAAGGTCTCTGGACAAAAAAGTTTTTCTATGATTTCAAGACTTGAAATGATATTATCAGTTGTGTCTTATGAAAGAAGAAACATTATTTTCTATAAAATAATTTTATGTTACGAAAAATAATACTTTTTATAATGTTTGTTGTAATGGAATTTTTTCTTACTATTACACATTACCAATTTTTTGAAAATTATTGGATTTATTATTAATTATGGTTTTTTTCTACGGGGAAAATATTCTCTACAACTTTATTGTTTCTAATTTCGAAAGTAAAGTTTTCTGTGGCTGGAATCGTTGAAACAATTTTTTGAAAAGAAATATTTTGTTATAAAACAATTATATTTGAAGATTATTTACTCATTTTTAATATTGGAAATGATAGAGTTGCAGAGAATATTTTTTCCACAAAAAAGGTAATCAATGATTAATTAATAAAATAATAATAACAAAAAAATAATTAGTAAAATTGGTAAGAAGTGATAATAAGGAAAAATTCTATTAGAAAGAACGTTCTAATGCTTTTTTAAGGAGACCTATCGCATTTATAATAAATCTTTTCCACTCACTTAAATAAAATATTTAACTGCTAAACAATATTTCACGCACCTAAAATAAAATTGAACAAAAAGCAGACTTTGTGTGAAATAAAATTTCGAATATTCTAAAGACGATTTGTTTGAAAATAAATTTTAGATCGTTATTTTACTCGTGAAAATTAGGCCTCAGTCAAAAATAGATAATTTCCCTTTCAAGAATAGCAATATTATTATTGAAGGTATAATTTAAAAGAGAAAATATTATTTTCCAAGAAAAAAATTTGAAACACAGAAAAATCATTTTTATAATAAATTTTATTTATTGCCTGAACTTTTTTCTCCTTTTGCTTTGACCCAATTTTTTTAAAATTATGTGTTTCCAATAAATCTCGGATCATTTTTTCAGGGAAAATATTCTCTGCAACTTGACCGATTTCAATTTTTTAAAATAAAGTTTTCTGTGACTGGAATCGTAAAAACAATGTTTTGAAATGAAACATTTTTTTCTAAAACAATTATATTTGAAGATTAATTCCTTATTTTTAATAATGGAAATAATAGAGTTGCAGAGAATATTTTCCCCGAAAAAATGGGTCATGATTTATAAAAATTCAATCATTTTTGAAAAATTGGCAAGAAGCAATAATAAGGAATAATTCTGTTACAATAATTTGTGAATTTAACAAAACAATTTTGTTCAATTTACAAACTTTTTTCCTGAGTCTACGAAAAAAAAATAACAATTAGAATATAGAAATAATGGAATAATGGAATTCGGCGAAGAATGGGATGAATTTTAAGAGTGAGAAGATTTCTGATGATTCATCAAAATCCCACGGGATGTAATAGTCGTGAAAACATGAAAGAATCCTATTCGTTGAAATAACTACCTGAAAAAGGAAAAAATCGTCAAGGAAGTATAGAAAATTCCAATTTCTCATTTAATTCCTCTAAAAATTAGTTCCCAGGCTCCAATTCTTCTCTTCAATTAAAAAATTCTGTAGTTCCTTACTTTTTGGAATATGTCAAGTTTGGCAAGTTATTGGCATCTTATTGGCATTTTTATGATATGCTTTTTCCAAGCTGAAATAATTATTTTTACGAGTGCTTGCATAATTGCATTATTTTTTAATTTAATTAATTAAACATTATAATGCAAAATTATACTTACACGATAAGACCGAAATAATCAATTTTGAAGTTTTTATTTTAAAAAATCAATGAAAAGCGGTAATTCCAACGTAATTATCTCTTGGAAAAAGCATACCAAAAAATGCCAATAATATGCCAAAGTTGGCATATTCCTAAAAGTAAGAGGTGTCTTTAAAAAAAAAAGAAAATTTTAATTAAAAAATGAATTTCTCGATTAATAAAAGACATTTGTGTTCGATAAATCACTTCGATTTAATTAGAATAACATATATACACTGTTCGAAATATTATTAAATTTCACTCACATTTTTATATGAAATTCAATATTTCTCTATGCTATTTGTGAAACAATAAGTTGGAGCATTAAATTTAATAAATCAAAAATAGTAATTTTTGAGTTCGAAAAGGCAATTAACTTCACATAACAATTTTCTCATTAAAATCTCATTAGAGGACAATCGTCGCGTCGTCATAAATCCTGGTACTTCTCTTAATCCTCTGAATCAGAGTCTCCACACAACAAAAACCTGGAAATCTTGATCTCCCTCGACGACCGTTACAGATTCCTGAACCGTCAATTTTCTCATAAAAACAATATCGATATCTGTTACAACCTTCAAAATTCACCAATAAAAAGACAGAAACCTTCTCTGGGTTATTTCCGGTCCCGACTCTCCAGACCGGAACTCAAACTTGTGTTGGAGGGGCGGGGGGGGGGGGGGACGTCACTGCCCTCGAATCAGGAGGATTCACTTTGCGGGGGGTTCACCAGGATGTAGTTAATGTCGACAACTTCGACCCCAACGAAGACAATTATTATAATAATTTCCCGTGTCCTGAACGCGATAACAAGGAACCTGCAAGTTTTGCTACCTTGGTATCGAAGAGGTTCAATTTCCGCCTCTGTGTTTCCTCTCGAGAGCGAAAAAACGAAAACTTAATTGACCAACAGTTCAAAGCTGTTCAACTGTCAGAAACTTTGAGACACGAATGTATTTAATGGAAACAATTAATCTAAAATAAGTTATATTTGAATTTAATAATAATTATATAATAATTATATAATTATAGATAAATTAAAATGATGAATTGGAAATTGAAAAGTATTTATTTCAAAATTGAATACCTGAACTTGAAACAAAAAAATTTGAAAATAAAATTAATTTTTAGGCTTAAGGTAGTTCCTTCACGAAAATTAGACCTCAGGCAAAAATAGATAATTTTGCTTTCAAGAATAGCAATATTATTTTTTAAAGTGCTAATTTGAAAGGGAAAAGATTATTTTCCATGAAAAAAGTTTGAAACACAAAAACATAATTTTATTAATAAATTTTATTTTGGCCCAAACTTATTTTCTTATCGCTTCGAGCCAAATTTTTAAAAATGATGCGATTCTAATAGATCACAGTTCATTTTTTTAGGAAAAAGATTCTCCACAACTTGACCGTTTCCAATTTTTGAAAATGAATTCTTTAATGGGTGAAAGTATAAAAAAAAAAATTTTCAAAATAAAATTTTTATAAACAAATTGCTGTATTTGATAATAATTAATTTAATTTGAAAAATAGGAAACGGTCATGTTGTAGACAATATTTTTCAAAAAAAAATGAACCGTGATTTATTACAACCCAATTATTTTAAAAAATTGGGCTCGAAGCGATAAGAAAATAAGTTTGGGCAAAAATAAAATTTATTAATAAAATTATTTTTTTGTGTTTCAAACTTTTTTCATGGAAAATAATCTTTTCCCTTTCAAATTAGCCCTTTAAAAAATAATATTGCTATTCCTGAAAGCAAAATTATCTATTTTTGCCTGAGGTCTAATTTTCGTGAAGGAACTACCTTAAAATAATATATGAATTCCAGTTAAGATTTTGAATAAATTAAAATTAAATAAACTGAAATCAATTGAATTAAAAAATTAAACTTTTTTAAATTTCAGAAAAAGGAAATGGTATATCTGTGTCTGTTTTCATCTTCTCTAGCATTTTCTAAATTTTTAGAACAAAATTCTTTTAATTCTGGACATAAAGATGTCGGAACAAAATCAAAATTAATTGCTTGAGTGAACCCCGTTGGAAATACATGGATTGAAATTTCATTGGTTTGTAAGTGTCAGATACTCTCCAAGTCAGAATTAGCAACATTTTTTGCAAAAAAAAAAATCTATATATATATTGGGATGTTCCAAAAAAACGCTATGTATTTTTTTTCACCAAAACTTGAAAATATCGTAGAACATGTCTAAACAAAAATTCTGTCCAAAGCACAGCTCGTAATTTCAATTTTAAAAGGTTTCTCATCGTACCTAAAGTTTTTCCATTTAATCCTTTCAGGGGCGGTGGGACGATTATGTACCACCCTTTTTGTCTTAGTATTTTTTATATTTCCGATAGATTTTGACACTTTATCTATGCAAATATATACTTATTAGGCTCTAAGAAGTCTGAGTTATTATAATCTGGTGAAAAATTGCATTATTTTATTTATACATCTGTTTGTTATAAAAAAGTAACACGAAAAAACACGTTTTTTTCAGAAAAAAATGGGTTTTTCCGTAGCCTGCAAAGGTAAGCTTCTGCTGATTTTTTGACGTATTCTACACACTTAGTTTTATGATATATATTTTTTTCGGATTTTTTCGTACGCTAGTTTTTGCAAAATTTTTTTTTAAATATTTCGAATAATGAATTTTTTTCATATTTCGTAATCTACTTATTTATTTAACATTGTTTACGGGCAAATTATTTATAATTTCATGAATATATTTATTCAACTTTATAACTCTAAGATCTTATGTCATCATTGAGGTCCTAGTAACTTTCTTTACACTGAATGGTCAATGTGCACGGAGAAACTTTTTTTATCAACTTTTACTATAGTATTTTTCAATTTAGGGAAAAACGTATCAATTTGAGAATTTTTGTCAGTGAAAATACTAAACTTTATAATAATGATATGAAACTTTAGTATAAACTATAGTAAAATTTGCTATGAACTATGCTGAAGTTTCATATCATTATTATAAAGTTTAGTATTTTTACTGACAAAAATTCTCAAAGTGATACGTTTTTCCCTAAATTGAAAAATACTATAGTAAAAATTGATATAAAAAGTTTCTCCGTGTGCATGTTACACGCACTATTACTCTGGCCCCGCAACAGCGGATAAAAGTTATACAATTCTTTTCTTCACCATTTAGTTTTCAGTATTTTCCATCGCAAAATTTCTTAATTATTTTTTACCGTGACTGCTAGGTGAATCTTAGTAAAAAGTGTTATTGCGGCGAAATAAAGTGATACGCTCGCAAACGACAGACCTAATATAAGTAATTGAAACAGTGCCATTATCATTGCGTACTTTCATTATTAATTTTTTTATGAACAAATTTCTAAATCACATTCCTTTCTTCCGGGATCGCCAGATCGCAGGCAATTGAAAAAACCCTTATAACCAAAATTTAACATCAATTTGCCCTTTTTTGAAAATTTTTACCGCCATATTGGATCCGCCATTTTGAATTTTGAAAATATGACTTCAGATTCATAATCAGCGATCCCAAAAACCCTTATAACCAGAATTTAGCATCAATTCACCCTTTTTTGAAAATTTTGACCGCCATATTGGATCCGCCATTTTGAATGTTTAAAATCTGACTTCAGATTCATAATCAGCAACCCCGAAAATCCTTATAGTCACTATCATATCTGGAGTAGATGCACCAGAAAAATGTGCCCCTGAAAGGGTTAAATAACACATTATAGGTATTTTATACATTATTTCCTTCCGCAAATTATGATGAAATTGTTTTTTCATCGAATAAATGATTCTCTATAAAAAATTCTATTGCGTCGAATTCTTATCATCAATATTGCATTTTCTACAGAGCCTCAAAATTTTTAGAAATAAAAATTTTGAGTTTTTTGAGATTCTTGAATTTTTAAGCTAAAATATTTAAAATAGGACAAAAAGTTAGATGGCAATTTTGTACTATATTTAGTCCTCTACAAAAAAGTTTCAATACATTTTTTGTATCATGAATATTTACTATGTTACAGATTCTCAAAGTCTCATTTTTTTCACTTTCAACTTTTATCAAGTAAACTATTGATGATAGCACGAAAAGTTTAGTAGAAATTTGAGAATCTGTAACTTAGTAAATATTCATTATATTAAAAATGTATTAAAAACTTTTTTTAGAGAACTAAACGTACTACAAAATTGCCATTTAACTTTTTGTCCTATCTTAAATAGTTTAGCTTAAAAATTCAAAAACCTCAAAATTTTGAGGCTCTGTAGAAAAGGCAATATTGATGATAGGAATTCGACTCAATAGAATTTTTTATATAGAATTTAATTCTGAATAAGGTTTACTTATTTATTTGATGAAAAAAACAATTTTATCATAGCTTGCGGGAGGAAATAATGTATAAAATACCTATAATCTGTGTTGTTTAAATGGAAAAACTTTAGTTACGATGAGAAACCTCTTAAAATTGAAATTACGAGCTGTGCTTTGGACAGAATTTTTGTTTAGACATGTTCTACGATATTTTCAAGTTTTGGTGAAAAAAAATATATAGCGTTTTTTTGGCACACCCTAATATATATATATATATACATATATACTGATTATTAGTCATAAGTATACACAGTTATACGTTGCAATACTTTATCCATACTCTCTAATTCTTTCATATCCGTAGCTTATCCGTCTATCCTTCTCAATCATTATCTTATCCGTTTCAGTCAACGTGTGTTCGTTTCTATTTATTTTTATCCATTTATCTACTGACGTCCAAAGTAAAAGAACCGTTAACTGATATTTTTGACGAAAATGAGTTTTTTATATCATTAGAATCTTGAAGAAATTCTGCATTTAACTGCGCTTAAAATTTTGAAAAAAAACGCATTAGTCTTTTTATTACAGCAATGCAAAGAACGAAAAGACCAACTGAATTAAAAATCGTATTCGAGAAAAAACGTTAATTAACACAAAAATGAACGTTTTTTGATAAAAAAAAGTTTTTTTCCTCTTTCATTCAGAGAAATCGAAGTTTGGAATTTTTACTAAACAAATTTTGAACTTAAGGAAGAATTTTACTATAACCTGTACTGAAGTTTCATACAATTTTTCGAATTTTTAGTGTTTAGGCTTCGAAAAATTTCTAGTCCGTCAGCAATAATTGAACCTCAATTTTCCCTGAATTCCTATTATTTTCTGGAATTATCATTGTGAAATAAAATATATATCGTTATAAAAAGTTTTTCCGTGTACAATAAAAAATATAAAATTATTGGGAAAAATTCAAAGTGCACGGAGAAACTTTTTATATCAATTTTTACTATAGTATTTTTCAATTTAGGGAAAAACGTATCACTTCGAGAATTTTTGTTAGTAAAAATACTAAACTTTATAATAATGATATGAAACTTCAGCATAGTTCATAGCAAATTTTACTATAGTTTATACTAAAGTTTCATATCATTATTATAAAGTTTAATATTTTTACTAACAAAAATTCTCAAAGTGATACGTTTTTCCCTAAATTGAAAAATACTATAGTAAAAATTGATATAAAAAGTTTCTCCGTGTGCTAATTAAAAAGAATAACAAGTTCTCATCCGTTTAAAAGAAATTATTTGAATCAAAAAATATTATTTCAATCGAAAAATTATGTTTTGATAAAATTGCTTCGTCTGAAAATAATATTTGTATAAATCATTCGTCAGATTTTGAAACCTCACTCTCTAAATCTGAATCAGTCAAATGTTTACTGATTGAATCAGTGATTTACCTTTTCACTGATTCACCAGTTAAAAAATACATTTCACTGTTAAATCAGTTAATTATCACTAATTGATTCAGTGGAAAAAATATTTTCACTGTTAAATCAGTTAATTTTCACTGAAGCAATCAGTGGAATTTGACTGAATTACAGTAACCTCTTTTTAGCTATTTGAATCAGTCAAATTTCACTGATAATCAGTAGATTTTGACTGATTCATATTTAGAGAGCAGAGTATTTTCATCTGCTTCAAAAAATTCTGATGAAAATTTATAATAAAGAAAATAATAAAAGATTTTTAAAATTTCAGATTTACTCAGTAAGTTAATAGTTTAGAACTGTCGATGAGGGACACCTGTCGGGAATTTGTTCTATTTGATATCTAGACAAAAATGTTTTTCTGATAAGGTAGACACCGATAAAGGTATAAAGTTAAACTTATTCATTTTTTCTGAAAATAAACGAGGTTTAAACGTTGATTTTTTCCTTTTGTTATAATATTGCACAACTGAAACGAATGCTTTTTTAAGAAGACGTGTCGCATTTGTAATAAATCTTTTCCACTCACTTAAATAAAATATTTAACTGCTAAACGATATTTTAAGCGTCTAAAATTAAACAAAATGCAGACTTCGTGTAGAACAAAAATTTCGAATATTCTAAATACGATATTTTTGAAAATAAATGTTAATATCGTTTTAAGGCAGTAAACTCGTGAAAATTAGACCTCAGACAAAAATATAGATAATTTACCTTTCAAGAATAGCAATATTATTATTGATGGGATAATTTAACAGAGGAAATAATATTTACCAAGAAAAAAAATTTGAGACACAAAAAAATAATTTTATTAATAAATTTCATTTTCGCCGTAATTGTTTTTTATAAAAGAAAAAACATTACTTTTTATAGAGAACTTTAATCATACGAAAAATAATACTTTTTATAATGCTTGTTGTAATAGAATTTTTCCTTTCTGTCACTCCTTACAAATTTTTTAAAAATTATTGAATTTATTATAAATTATGGCTTATTTCTGTGGGCAAAATATTCTCTACAACTTTACTGTTTCTAATTTCAAAAATAAAGTTTTCTGTGGCTGGAATCGTTAAACCATTTTTTTATAAAACAATTATATTTGAAGATTATTTACTTATTTTTAATATTAGAAATGATAGAGTTGCAGAGACTATTTTTCCGGGAAAAATAGGTTATAAATTATGAAAATTCAATCATTTTTGCAAATTAGTAAGGAGCGATAGTAAGGAAAAATTCTATTACAAAGAACGTTGTACTGGTTTTTTAAGGAGATGTATCGCATTTGTAATGAATCTTTTCCACTCAAATAAATAAAATATTTAACTGCTAAACAATATTTTACGCACCTAAAATTAAACAAAAAGCAGACTTCGTGTAAAAAAAATTATTTAAAATTAAAATTATTGAATTAATTTAAAAAAAGAAATATTGTTTACCAAAAAAAAAATTTGAGACAGAGAGAAATAATTTTATTAATAAATTTTATTCTCGCCTGCACTTTTTTTCTTATCGCTGTGAGCCAAATTGTTAAAAATGATGTGATTCTAATAAATCACGAATTTAATATTATTTCAGGGAAAAGATTCTATGCAATTCGACCGTTTCCAATTATTGAAAATGAATCATTATTATCAAATTCAGCAATTTGTTTATGAAAATTGTTTTAGAAAATTGAAAGAAACATTATCTATTTTTTCCTGAGGCTTAATTTTTGCGAGTTTACTACCTTAAGACCATGGATCAACCAGACCATATGATCGATATGGTAATTTTTTTATCTGTAAACTTTTGTCCATGCAAAATAAAATATCAAGTCAACAAATTTTGATATCAAAGAAAAGGCATTATGAAAGGTCTGTGAACTCTCAGATTTTTTAAATTAAAAATAAAAGTTTTTTCTGAAACACATTTTTTATAATTATAAAAATTAAAAAAATCTCACAAATTTTTGACTTGATATCATATTTTGCATTGACAAGAGTTTACAGAGAAAAAAATTACCCTATCGATCATATGGTCTGATTGATCCATGGCCTTAAGGAAATTATTCCGATTAGTTCCAATGCAAATTGGAGCACAATGTACACGTATACCACAGAATTTTAAATAAAATAAAAAATTTATTAACATTAAAAAAAGTTGATGTTTTGCGAAGAATTGACATGAAGTAAAGATACGAAAATATAAGTCAGCATTTTTCCAATTTCTTTATATGAATATGTCCCATTATGTGCAAATATTGGCATAGAAATCGACGTTCATCGAATGCAAGCAGAATTCAGTGCAGGGTTAAATGCAGGTATTTTAAGAATGCGAAAGCCATGCTGCAAGTTGCACCTGTGCAACGAGGTGGATACGTATTTCATTAAAATATGTGCATTTTAGAGAAAAATAGTCAATAAATTTCAAGATGTGAAGGTACAAGTAGTATAATTAAAATGAAGAAAAATTGAATCTATTGAGTATTTTAAAAGTTTGTTTTATATGAATGTAGAAAAGACCTATAACATGAACTTCTTTCTGATGCTCAAAAAGATAGAAAAATTTTATCTCACCATTAAAATCTGTTCAAGCAGATAACGAGTATAACATATGTTACAAATTCAGATTTATTAAATTATAATTTTTACTATTCTTTATTAAATCTTAAGAGTAAATCACCAGTATATTTATGTAATTTAAACGACCCATGAAGGTATTCTGTGTTGTCATGGCCCAAAGTAGGCATTGGCCTGGCCAGTCCTGTCTTGGCATATAGCAACGAGCCAGGCCTGGCCTCGACTGAATATAAAGATTATTTTCACACCAACTTTTGGATTTTCAATGTGTCTGACAAGGGACGAGTCTGTTTCGACATTTCATGCCAGGACAGGGCCAGTTTCAAGAATTTCTTAACGAATAAAAATCATCACCATTTCTTTTTTCAAGACTTAAGAACATTTTTCTATAGGTTTCTTCCAACTTTTCTCATAACTTGTGTAGAAATTTCATGACATGGCCCTAACTTGGAATGAATAAATGATCTAGAACTGGGCCTGCTTAGCTAAATTAAAAATTCGAAAAGTGGTTATGCAATAAAATCTATCCGATATTCCAAGGCCAGAACTGGTTAACATTTTATGGCAAGGTGGCACTTGCCAGGCCTGGGCCTAGTTTAGGCGGCGTTAAAACTTCAGCATCGAAATTCCAGTCAGTAGTATTTGTAACGATTTAATTAAGTAACTCATTTCTAGCAATTTATTTAGTTTACCTTGACTAACTAAACTAATCATACATCTACTCTCTAAATCTGAATCAGTAAAATATTCACTGATTGAATCAGTAGTTTGCCGTTCCACTGATTCATCAGTGAAAAAATATTTTTCACTGTTAAATCAGTGGATTTTCACTGAAATAATCAGTGAAATTTGACTGATTTACAGTAACCTCTTTTTAGCTATTTAAATCAGTCAAATTTTACTGATAATCAGTAGATTTTGACTGATTCAAATTTAGAGAGTAGAATTGAGTTACTGATTGAAATTAGTAAAAATCTACTGATCGAAACTGAGAAAATTGATAAGAGCCATAATTCATAAAATAATTGTCAGTATCACGATCTTCAATAAATTTTCTATTTACTTTTATTTTATTATCTAACTTTTACATTGCAAAATTCATATCCTAATTTATAATTGGTTATTAGAAAATTTTCCACAATCATTTTTCCCGTTAAAAAGGATAATTGTAAAGCATCTGCTGGTCACGGAAACTTTCTTTCACTCCTTTCTTCTCTAAAAGGCTAACGTTGGGCAGTGGATGCTTTCTTACCTGCAAAAGCCGTTAAAAATATCGCACCTACGCACCTGGATCGCATACGTGTTTCTAAATGAATATGGACCAATAGGCAGATGTGTCATGGTATGTTAAAATATTTTCTATGTGTATGTATAGGAACGTTACCCTTTTCCCGTCCATTTGTATAACTGAGGTTATAGAATAGAAGTAACAGTCAAGGTGGATTTTGATTTCGAATGCCGACACTCGAAGTTGGGTGAACATTGCTATACATAGTGTAGAATACAGAATACAGAAAATTGGGTAGCTTGCCCAATAAGCTGCTTTTAGCAAAAGGGGTTCCAGGTCCAGTACGAATGTAGGTATTTATACCCCGCGATGACGAAGCACCAGCTGCTCGAATGCAGATGCCTATTTTTCAGATTTTAATTATTTGATTGATCAATTACTTAAAGTTCCTTTAGTGAATTTAGATTAAAAGTCATACTAATCAAAAATCAGGGATTGCGGAAGTTCCTCTAAAATTAACTAAAAAAATCTGCTTCGCTCGCAAGTTTGAGCGCGCCTAGAGCGCGCGATCCGATCGTCGTGCTTCGTGCTCCGTTCTGTTTGGACCTCGCGGTTCGCGCTCGGTCTTATATTCTTCGAATACATATAATTTTTCTTTTTCAATTTCATTCTGAAACTCAAGTCAATTTTATAAAATTATACTCTCTGAATCTGAATCAGTCAAATTTTCACTGATTGAAACAGTAATTTGCCTTTTCACTGATTTATCAGTGCAAAAATAATTTTCACTGTCAAATCAGTTAATTTTCACTGATTGAATCAATGAAAAAAATATTTTTCACTGTTAAATCAGTTGATCTCCACTGAAGTAATCAGTGATTATTACTAGTACATGCTGGTACATTACTGGTTTACAGTAACCTATTTTTAGCTATTTGAATCAGTCAAATTTCCCTGATAATCAGTAGATTTTGACTGATTCAAATTTAGAGAGTAGATGTAATTTACATTTTGACAAAGTTACTAAAATTTTTGATTTCAAATGAAAAAGGAAATTCAATTTACTTAAGGCTCTATCAGCCAGGAAAACATATTTATCATGACACTTGCGCTTCGCGCTCGATTTTCTGTATACATTTCTGTAACTTTCTAATAATTTACATAATTCAAAAAAATTTATCTTCTTCCAAATATCTCAAAAAGGAAAAACATTCGTAAAATGTTTTTAAGCAAACGATTTTTTATTTTAACGCTTATTTTGTTTCTCACATATTTTGGTTGAAAAATGGAATTTTAGATTTTCAATATTTAAAATCAAAACATAGAATATATATCTTGGCAAAAAATATCCTACTGAGAATTTGTAGAGCTTATTTAAGCGAATAAATTTCCGTCACAGCGTTTTTTCCGTATTTCGCATATTTAGTTTAAATAATGGAATTTCAAAATTGTAATCGTATTTTTGAAATAAAAATAAAAATATACGCTTTGTCAGAAACTATATCAGACAAAATTTGTAGCTCTTATTGAAACGAACAATTTTGCAAACTTACGTTTTTTTCGTATTTCACATATGATTATTAAAAAATTAGATTTTCAATAGTATTTTCTTAAATTAAAAAGAAACATTTACATCTTATGAAAAAATGTTGCGATTCAAACTTGTAGATCTTTATGTAGTAAACAATTTTGTATCATAACTTTTTTTCGTATTTTGTAAAATTTAACTGTAAAATGGAATTTAGATATTGACTTTTTTCAAGTTTTAAAATTACTGTAATTTTCCTAATTTTAGTATAATCGAAAAGTGTTATTAGGATAATTAGTAGAGTTTTTTATGAGAACTATCAAGAATTGATAAAACAAAATTGAGATTAAGTTCTCAATTTGACGATAACATTTTGATTTCACGAAAATTATTTGTAAATACTTATTTATTAATTAAAATGGTAGATTGTATTGACCCTTGATTTAATTCATAATACTTGGACGTTTGCATTGGCTTTAGGGTCCATAAATGAAAAAGTCTATTTAATCAGACGTTTCGGCTCTGATTGGAGCCCTCATTAGTGATATTGATTAAAATCTTCTATGTATCTAGTAGGGAATCCTTTTTTCTTTAGTACAAAACTTTGGTTGCACACACTTTAAAAACAAGTGTGTTACTTTTACACGTGAATCACGATAGTAACTTTTTAGGCATTTGAAGTGTGTATTTTTAACACACATTTTGGGTACAAAACGTTAAAGTGTTTGAAAATTAAACGTTACGTTTTTAATGTGTATTAAAAATACACACTTCAAATGCCTAAAAAGTTACTATCGTATTTCACGTGTAGAAGTAACACACTTGTTTTTTAGAGTGCACAGAATTTTTTAAAATTTTTTTCCGTTTTCTATGAAATATTTTAAGAAGACACATAATTTCTCACTAACTCACTGTAAGATGTTAAGTTTGTGATCCTTCGAAGAACAAACTTAAGACTTTTCTTCAAATTATTGAAAATTCAATTCCTAGCCTTCGAATACCTAGGAATTATGAATGAAAATTGCAGAGTACTAATCGTATTCAAATGCGCATTTGTGTTTACACCGTACGTTCAATTTAATTGAAAATAATTGATACTTAGCTTGTCCTGATATTATGTCCAACCGAATATTTCTAAGAAGGATAACTCCCAACTAAGAACGATTCAAATCAATTAAAAAAACCTTACTTATTTCTAGAAGGGATTCAGATTGTATTATAAAATCATCAAGAGTTTATGCAAGTATAATTAGAACTTTAAACAATAAAGTTAATACAACTAAGAAGTCTGTTAATACACTGAAAAAAATAAATGATGATTTAATGATTTCGCAGTTAGTAAAATATGACGCTGATAAATAATTTATTTTTTATAATCATCATTTTTACATTCTCATTATGGATGAGAAGGTATTGATTTTATGTGAAAAATGACTTTCGATATTTTCATCAAATCTTTACGTTTTGAGACCCCCTGAGTCAGAAAAAAGGGTTTTTACGAAAGTGTCTGTCTGTCTGTCTGTCTGTCTGTCTGTCTGTCTGTCTGTCTGTCTGTCTGTCTGTCTGTCTGTAGGTCGTGTGCGGCATAACTCTCGACAGAATTATCAGATTGAATTGAGCTTTGGCAGACTTTATCGGAGCCGAAAGTTTTTGAAAAAAACAATTTGAAAAAATCAAAAATTCTAATACTGGTTTTTGTTGTTGCTCATAAATTTCTACAAATTATCCTCATAACATTTTTTGATTAAATCAAAATTAGAAATGTTACAGCATATTCAAATTCGAAAAAAGTCAATATCAAAATTCCGTTTTGCAGTTAAATTATACGAGATACGAACAAACGTTATGATACAATATTATTTTCTACATAAAGTCCTACAAATTTGAATTGTAACATTTTTTCATAAGATGCAAATTTTTCTTTTTAATTAAAAAAAAAACTATTGAAAATCCAAAATTCAATTTTTTAACAATAATATGTGAAATACGAAAAAAACGTAAGAATACAAAGTTGTTCGTTTCAAAAAGATCTACAAATTTTGTCTCACACAGTTTCTGATAAAACATATATTTTTCGTTTCAATTCCATAAAATACGATTCAAATTCAAAAATTCCATTTTTTAGACAAAATATGTGAGATACAACAAAAACGTTTAGATGGAAAATTGTTTGCCTAAATGAGGTCTACAAATTCTCATTAAGACATTTCGAGACAAGACGTATATTTTATGTTTTGATTTTTAATATTAAAAATATTCGATTTTTTTCACCAAAATATGTGAGGTACGAAATAAGCGTTGTTCTGCAAAATCGTTTCCTTAAATAAAGTCTACGATTGTTTTTTCTTTTTGAGAGATTTGGAAGAAAATAAATTATTTTATTCATGTAATTTATTAAAAAGTTACTGAAATGTATACAGAAAATCGAGCGTGAAGCGCGAGCGCCATGATGAGAATGTGTTCCTTAAGGCTGATAGAGCCTTAAGTAAATTGAATTTCCTGCTTCACTTAAATTCAAAAAGAAATTGAGTGACTTTAAGAAAATGTGTAACTCATATCATCTGTAATATTATTATAAAATTGGTTTGAGCTGCAATATCAAATTATAATAAATAAATTTAAATTCAAAATCAATTGCCTTGACCGTTAAAATGGAGTAAATTTAGAAGCGTATCTTGATACGTAACTTGAGATACCCTCCAAATATCTCCTTTTTTAGTTCTTCAATTAAGTTGAATTATTGCGTTAAAATTTTTAATGTTAAAAATAATTTCATTTTCTAATGACATTGAAAAAATTCTTTATTTGAGACAAATTTCAAGGTTAGGTCAATTGAAAAATGAATAAAACATTCATTTTGGCATTTACGTACTAAAATTATTTGTAAATCTGTATATCAATATCGCTTTTTAATACCAGAATTATACAATATAATTTTTTATTTTAATTAATATAATAATTAATATAATTTGAAACAACCAATTGTACTATATAGCTAAAACACAGTCACTGATTGAAATTAGAGAAGAAACTACTAATTAAAACCAATAGGGCACAATCAGTTGTTTTACGTCTCATTAACTAAGAAATAAATTTAATTAATTTTTGAATTGTGTACTTTATGACACATTGACAAAAGTTTTAAAAGCATTTTTTTTCAAGTCTCTTAAATATATAAGATATTGAAATTATAAATATAACTCAAATTTAAATTAAAGAATTTGAAATCTTTCTGTGGAAAAAAAGACGCTTTCGACTGCGCTGGGATTCGAACCCAGGTCTTTCAATTGCCATTCGACTGCTTTAACCACTGAGCTACACAGGTATAACATTTCGATAAAAACTAAAAAATTTAATTTAATTTTTAGACTAAAAATGGAAAATTTGGACCAAATTATAGAAATATACTACTACTTTGAGCAATATTACAAAAGGGTTCTTGGGACCCAAACAAATAAATAACATAACCCTTCGTAGGTACACGTATTTTTACTGGCACCGTGGCTACACGTGAAAAAAGTCTTCAAAAAATCTCTCAATATTCTGAAATACTAAAGAATTTGAAAATCTTTCTGTGGAAAAAAAGATGCTTTCGACTGCGCTGGGATTCGAGCCCAGGTCTTTCGATTGCAAGCGTCTTTTTTTCCACAGAAAGATTTTCAAATTCTTTAATATATGAATTCATTGGCATTATTTGCGATATAAGAGTTTGAAATTGTCTACAAGGATACCTGTCGGCAACGTATCCTATCTGATACGCGACTAGTGATTCTCCGATAATGTAGGCAGTGGCAGAAATTTCAAACTCAACTAATTAATTCTGAAATAGTCTTTGAGGATCCTATTTTATGTTCCAATAGTTTTTTCAGCAATTTGTTTAGCGATTGTTTATTTATAACAATTTTTTTCAACGAAAATATTTCACTTGAAAATTTCGTCATATCCGTTTTGGGACACGTGTACCTACGAAGTGTTAATAATATTCTGAATAGCCAACACTTTATATTTAATTCATTTAATTTATTTTTGGTTAAGTGAATTTTTAATTATTTTATTTTTAGTCGAATTAAGTAGCAATCATATTTATTCCAGACGTAATTAATATCTACATTTTCTTGAATAATGTTATTTTAGACGTGTTTGTTTGGAGAAGTTTTAACTGATAATATGATGGTTTTAGATTCTAAAATATGATGATGGTTTTAATAAATACCAGTTACACTTCACATATTTATGAAAATGAAGTTTCTGTTTCTAATATTCACGCTGTCAGCTGTCGCTTATTGTGACAGTAAGTATTCATTTTATATAGTTATAAAAAAGACAAAGATGCGTTATAATTGATTTAAAACTGAATTCGAACCCGTATCACTACACCGAAACGTTGCGCAAGTTTTTTTACAATTTTTTTATTTTTATGTAAATGGTGGTGGGAAATAGAGACAAAAGAGGACAAGAGAAAGAAAAAGAAGGAAGGGGTTTTGGAAGGTTGCCTTCTTTTTTCTTTCCTCCTTTTTTGTTGATTTTTCTCATGTTTGTTTTATTTGGGTAATGTTTTTAGTCCATTGAAAAGTACTTTAAAAAAATTCCAATCGTGGATCTTCACCTATATATAATATCTGGACTTGATTTTTGTCTATTGAGAGTAAAGACTAGAGTGATTAGTAGAGCGAATTAGAAGATTAGAGTGAAAAACCAATTTAAGATACAAAACTGTGTTTTTCGAGTCCATGTGAAAATCTTTATCTCTAAAGTTCTCTTTTTATCACTGCGGACTTTCTAAATCTCAATTAGTGAAAAGTGAGTCTCTGATTTAATTTAGTGAAAACTTTTTAATACTTATTAGTCATTTCTATAGTAAATATTTAACTGATAACCACTTTAAGAACTGTTTGACCCGTTTGAACTTGCTTGTGCTTTACTCTTTAAAAATGATTGGATTTCAAGGAATGATGGCTCATTTTCTTCTTTTAACATTTTTATAAAACTCCACCATCTTAGATTTTTTAATTAGTCATTCCTTAAAAGCAGATCATTTTTAAAAAATAAACTTGAATAAAAGTGCATTGAACTTTGACCTATAGTAATTGTTTCTAGAAAAGACATTATTTATATATTTTATTTTTATTCCGTCAATGTGAATATATTTTTTTCTAATACTATGTATTAAATAACAGCTAAAACAGTTGTTAAGGTGGTAATTAATTAAGTTTTTAAGGACCTCTTAAAAACGGTCGAACCCCTTCAAGCCATAGTCAAAGTTTCTTAATTTTCATAAAAACAACTTAATATTTTTTTCTGATAATAGTATTAATGTATCGTGGTCTGTAAAAAATACCATTTTCCTAAACCTTAGAAAATTTAAAAGCTCCTATTTTTGACATAAGACCAGTTCTTTCCGGCTTTAAAGGAATTTTATCCCATCATATTATTCTTATTAGTATTTTTAATTTATTTTATTTTCAATGATGATGCAAATAATGTTTACTACGACTCATTGAACGTAAAATTCTGTACATTTACACATAATAGATTTTCTTTGTTTGAATAGGTTTTATTACCTTTTTTGCGGTAATCACTTTCATAATTATTTACATAAAAATAGGTTGCCCTGAAATTATATGTACAAATCAAATATATTACTGAAGGTCTGAGCTAGAATATTTAATGTCACAAAAAGTTTAGAACATTTTATTGTGTTTGGAAATTAATTAATATACATCGCGTAAAATTAATGAAATGTAATACTAAACGTTGGTAGCGTATTTACAACCGGTGTTGTATCATGCCGAGGTTTGGTGCGGTACTAACTCCTCAATTACAACCGGTGTGGTACCATGCCGAGGTTTAACGCGGTACTAACTACCAGTACTGGTATAACTCCTAAATTACAACCAGTGTGGTACCATGCCGAGGTTTAACGCGGTACTAACTACCAGTACTGGTATAACTCCTAAATTACAACCAGTGTGGTACCATCCCGACGTTTGGAGCAGTACTAACTACCAGTACCGGTATAACTCCTCATTTTCAACCAGTGCGGTACCATGCCGGCGTTTGGAGAGGTAATAACTACCAGTACTGGCATAACTCCTCATTTACAACCGGTGTGGGACCATGCCGACGTTTGGAGCGGTACTAACTACCAGTACTGGTATAACTCCTCATTTACAACCGGTGTGGGACCATGCCGACGTTTGGCGCGGTACTAACTACCAGTACTGGTATAACTCCTCATTTACAACCGATATGGTATCATGCTGAGGTTTGGCGCGGTAATAATTACCAGTACTGGTATAACTCCTCATTTACAACCGATATGGTATCATGCTGAGGTTTGGCGTGGTAATAATTACCAGTACTGGTATAACTCCTCATTTACAACCGATATGGTATCATGCTGAGGTTTAGCGTGGTAATAATTACCAGTACTGGTATAACTTCTCATTTACAACCGGTGTGGTACCATGCCAACGTTTGGAGCGGTACTAACTACCAGTACCGGTATAACTCCTCATTTTCAACCAGTGCGGTACCATGCCGGCGTTTGGAGAGGTAATAACTACCAGTACTGTCATAACTCCTCATTTACAACCGGTGTGGGACCATGCCGACGTTTGGAGTGGTACTAACTACCAGTACTGGCATAACTCCTAATTTACAACCGGTGTGGGACCATGCCGACGTTTGGAGCGGTACTAACTACCAGTACTGGCATAACTCCTCATTTACAACCAGTGTGGGACCATGCCGACGTTTGGCGCGGTACTAACTACCAGTACTGGTATAACTCCTCATTTACAACCGGTGTGGGACCATGCCTACGTTTGGCGCGGTACTAACTACCAGTACTGGTATAACTCCTCATTTACAACAGATATGGTATCATGCTGAGGTTTGGCGCGGTAATAACTACCAGTACTGGTATAACTCCTCATTTACAACAGATATGGTATCATGCTGAGGTTTGGCGCGGTAATAATTACCAGTACTGGTATAACTTCTCATTTACAGCCGGTGTCGTACCATGCCGACGTTTAGCGCGGTACTAACTACTAGTACTGGTAGTTAGAACAACTTTTCCATATGAGTAGTACATCACTTATCTCGTAAGTCAAACATAGTTGAGAAATATGTACACTACCGTCGGAAAGTGTGCGCACGGTGCTTGTGAGCGCTATTAAAAATCACTGCTGACTTTGAACCACGATATCTCGGTGAAAAAAAGAGATAGGGCATTTTTAAAAAAACAGTTGAAAAGCTTATGAAATTCCACGTCTAGTGATGCTCAACAAATATTTTTTCGATTTTCCGAAAATATGCCTCCTTCGTTGAGGCAGGACGGAAATAGGCCATGCACAAAGGTGGCGCTTAAGTGGAGCCCCCTCTTATATGTTCTTTGATCCAAGAACGTGTTTCCTTTATTTCCATTCCTTTCATTCTTTGTTGATATTTACATTGACTATTAAAATTTTTATTAATGTTCTAGTTTATAAAAATGTTATGAAATAAAAAATGTTTACATATCATTGTTCTATTCGTTAATATGGGGATAATATTGGATTGAAATAATTGTTAATAATCACAAATAACAATAAATATTTTTTTAAATTTAGAATAATTATAAATAAAAATTACAAATGAACAGAATCAAAAATGCATATAAGAGGGCTCCACTTAAGCGCCACCTTTGTGCGTGGCCTATTCGGTCCTGCCTCAACGAAGGAGGCGAGCAACAAACCGGCCGAGAACCGTGATCGTCAATTAAAATTCAACTCAGATACGATTGAACATGAACCCATGAATATTTTTGAAGTTTTCTTGGCTTAAATTAAAAATAAGATTTTAGACTCTATGTCGTATAATTTTCAGATTTTGGAAAAATTTTCCCTAGGTCAGGCTAAAAGTTGAAGTTGAGGTAGATAATTTGAGAAAATCTTGAATTTTTTTTTAACTCCTCACGTGCTTTATTATTTTCAGAAGGTCAAAAAAATATTTGTTCAGCATCACTAGACGTGGAATTTCATAAGCTTTCCAACTGTTTTTTTAAAAAATGCCTTATCTCTTTTTTTCACCTAGACATCGTGGTTCAAAGTCAGCAGTGATTTTTAATAGCGCTCACAAGCACCGTGCGCACAATTTCCGACGGTAGTGTATATACGAAATGAGGATATATGAAAAAGATTGAAATTAATTACCACGTTAAAGATTTTCATAATTCACGTCTTTTTTCGGGGAAAATATTTTCCACGACCTTACTGTTTCCAATTCTAAAAGCATAGTTGTCAGTGGTTGAAATCGTTAAAAGTATTTTTTAAATTTGTTCCATAACTGCTATATAATATTTTTTGTTCTTCAACTGCAACATTTATGGAACAACTTTTTTCACAGAACTGTTATTTAACAATCACGTAAAAACTGTGACTGTTCACTGGGTACCCTTTAAGTAAATATTTTGTTTACAGAAAACAATTCTACCCTGCTAGAAAATAAGATAATTTATGGAGAAGCTTATGCACCAGGAGACAAACAATTCTTAGCGTATTTAAAATTAAATGGTGTTCACTGCTGTACAACGGTTTTAGCTACAAGAAAACATGCCATTGCTACTGCTCGATGTGTTCATAAATTAGTTCCGCCTTTTTATAATGGAAGTTTGATTGTATCAGGAATTTTTTCCTTAACAGAAAGTGGTGCAACTAGTAATATTAGTAACATAATATCACATCCATTATATCAACATCGACGAGAGCCAATTATTATTCACGATATTGCAGTCATAGGTGTAAGTAATCCCAAATAAAATTTTTGAACTAGATCTAAATTTTAAAATAATAAAAAAATAAAATAAAGAGATAAGTTGTGGAGATTGCTTTCATCATGAATTTTTTCTATCCACAGTATTTTGCTATGCTTTATCTAAAACAAATCAAATTTTGATGCTCCAGAGGTTTATGTACTCCGATAAATATTTGATTGAATCAAAAAATCTTTTGTTGCTTTAAGGGGTTCAATCACCTTCGAGTCTCCGAAAAATAGTGTCATTTTTAGGATTTATTTTCAGGCAGATAACAAAACGTGAAGAAATTAAAATTTATAGAGTTTATTAACTAACACACTAACTTTATAAAAAAAATTTTTTGTTATGAAATACAAAATGACGGCTGAGTATTGCCGTGTCCAAAAAAAAAAAAAAAATTTTCGGAGATCGTTCGCGGCAAGAAATTTTAAAATTTGAGATTTGCACCTGCATACAAGAAAACCAATTCTTTCCTAATGTTAATAAAATTGCCTAGTAAAGTACCCAATATTATAAAAAAATATTCAGTTTTGCAAAAATGGCGACTTATATTTGTTAAAAAAATAAACAATTGTCAAATAATCTCAAAAATCGTCGTTGATCTACTAGATAATTAAATAATCTTTTATTTAAAAAAAGATTCGTGTCAATCGGTTGAAAATTGTTGAAATGGCGTGTCTTGCCGATTTGAAAAAGTCAGTTTCGAGAAAAGCGCGTTTAAAGTTTTAATAACGTAAGATTACGTTATTAACGTTATTTTTTAAAAATTCTCTACTTTTACTTCAACTTATATGTTAAAGTTATTTCAATAACCATCCTATTGTTATTATACGAATTTATTTATTTATTTAATTTTTTTCAACGTAACTACGTTAAAATAAAAAGTAATTCAAACTAATCAAAAATTTTTATTGAGCATAGAAAACTTCTAATGATTTTTTTCAGAAGGAATTTTCAGTGAAACTGACTGCAATTTGCTGAAAACATCTTTTTAATAGTCGTAACCAAACTTTTCTCATATCCTTATAATTAACTGACTACTTCAATTAATATTACGAAATTTTTCTCTCAGTGTAGTAAAATCTAGTTCATTTGAATTTTACAATTTTGATGGCAGAGTTGAAATGTCACTGTCGGCTTTATTAGGGCACAAGTCTCCTTATCAGATGTGATACTTTCTTGACAGGTGTCCTCGCAGACAATTTCAATTCTTAAATTATGAAAAGCAATTAACAATTTTCAAATAATTAAAAATCTTTCTGTGGAAAAAAGACGCTTTCGACTGTGCCAGGATTCGAACCCGGTTCATTCGATTGCCGGTCGACTGCTCTTACCAACTGAGCTACACAGGCATTCGACATCCCTTTCTGAAAGATTTTAAATTGTTTGAAAATTGCTAATTGTTTTCCATCATTTAAGAGTTGAAATTGTCTGCGAGGGCACCTGTCGGGAAAGTATCATATCTGATAAGGAGACTTATGTCCTGATAAAGTAGACAGTGAGATTTCAACTCTACCATCAAAATTGTAAAATTATTAAATGCCGATACGTAATATAACGAGATCTTTTTGTGGAAAAGGGGATGTTGGACGCCTGTGTCGCTCAGTTGGTTAGAGCAGTCGACCGGCAATCGAATGAACCGGGTTCGAATCCCGGCACAGTCGAAAGCGTCTCTTTTTCCACAGAAAAATTTTTAATTATTTGAAAATAGTTAATTTGAGTCAAAGTGTACCTTTTTCCACAGAGAAATTTAAATTTGAATTTTTTCAAATATGTAGAAAATTTTATCTTGTCATAAAAATGATGTTAAAGTTAATTCTGAATCACAGGTTGATAAGCTCAATATAGTAGAGTTCCGATATCACAGTAAGTGATACACTCTCCCAATGATCGACATAATCGACTAAAATGATTTGGAAAAATTAGTAAATTTGAATATCTTAGATATTATAGCTGAACTCTCTAGACCCGAATCAGTGAACGGCCACTGATTCGCAGTGACTATCCCGTGCAGAAATTGCCCCTTTTGTTATCAAGTTCCGATCCGGGCCCGATCGGATTTTCCACATGTGGCCGCAGGAGGGCACATTGGTGTGGCCCGGGTTGGAACCACATCGGATTATGATAGAAAAGATTATTTTCAAATTTTCTGTTGTGGGCCTGATATTGTAGTGACTATATTGATATTAAAATGCCAAAAGCAAAAAGTACATGACGAATTCGGAAGCACAGAATCGTTGGTGAGATTTCTTATATCCGCATTATAGATCAGGCTAAGTTAATTCACTAGATTCATTACATAAATCCTAACATTGTAATGAACTAGATTAATACTTGAAACATTTTTTTATAATCGGTAATTTAAAAAGAAAATTATAATTTTAAGTGTAGAACGTTATTGTGTTTCATTATTTTTTATATCGTATATTCAATTTTCCAAAGTGAATTTTTTAGAAAGAAAATGATTAATAATGTAATTTATTTTTAGATTCAGAAGAATCGAATAGTTCTACTGACTACGAAAATGGGTTTGACGATTATACTGTTTTTATACTTTTAATTATACTGTATACTGTCGGCCACATGTTTCCCGATCGGGGCCCGATCGGCGCCCCACCAAAATTTCTACACGGGATTCACGGATGGCAGCAGCTATAAGTCTTTCACTGTGAATCAGTGAAATTCGACTGATGAATCAGTGAAATAAATTGATCTCACTTATTATCTATAATTAAAAATTAAAGATCATCGTTATACTTAATTCGTTTTAATCGAATACAAAAGTTATGTCACTGATTTCTCATTGAAATCAAAACAGAGCACTGTTTTATCAGTTGATATATTTTTACTGATTTAGGTTTAGAGAGAATATTTAGGTGATAAAAGTGAATATATAGGATGGTTTTAACGTAATTGTATATCTATATACTGATCCTGAATATCCATTTTTCTTCGTGTGCGCATGTTACAGAATCTCAATAATTAATATACACTAATTTTTAATTAAAATTAACAAAATTTGTTTTAGACGGTGAACAAATTTAATGTGCATAGAAATTATCTTATTTCGTTAAGCGGTAATATTCAAATAAATGAGGGGGAAATAATAACAGTGGGATGGGGCTGTACACAGCCTGACGGACATCGCCGATCTGATACTTTAAATCAAGTAACTGTTACTATCATAAGTAACGAAGAATGCGCAGCAATTCTTAATTTGCCAATTCATCCGAAACAAATATGTGTAGTTCCTCTACCTGGATATCCCTATTTTTTATCTTCTGTTGTAAGTTTATCGACTCTGAACAATTTTAGTTATAATGCAATATCGTTCAGGAATTTAATATGATAATAATTTATTCAAGGATGATTTTGAATTCTGTTTTATACTCAAATAATTAGATATTATAGGTTCAAGCATGAACTCTCTTAATATCCACGGAGAAAAATATAGAACTGACATTTGCTATCTCAACAAAATTTTAGTTCTTCTTATAAAAAGTTTTGTCAAGCAAAAAGCAATAACAATAACAAATAGGTTTGTTGGGAAAACTGAAAATTTGTTGGGAAAGCAAAAAAGTTTTGTCAGTTCTATATCAACAATCTGGTTGGTTAATACAACAATTTTGTTTTCTCCGTGTGAATCAGTCAAAATCTACTGATTACCAGTGAAATGTGACCGATTCAAATCGCTAAAAAGAGGTTACTGTGAATCAGTCAAACTTCACTGATTACTTCAGTGAAAGTAACTGCTTTAACAGTGGAAAATATTGTTTTCACTAATTAATCAGTGAAAATTAACTGATTTAACAGTGAAAAATATTGTTTCCATTGATTAAATTAGTGAAAATTTGACTGATTCAAATTTAGAGAGAATATAATGCAGATTACTTATCGCTGATTCAGATTCAGTGAGTAAAGTATGTTTCTCATTCTTTAGAGTGCAATGTCTTTTTATTTTTAAAGATGCATTTTTACCGAAGCATAGCGTTTTAATGATGTCAAAATTTGAATGAAACGCATGGGATGGCATGTTTAAAAAATATTTTTTTTCCATCTGTAATTCAGTCGATGATTCAAGATTTAGACGAGTGTATTTACTTATTGACTTGAGGAGTAATTTTTCCAAATTCAAAAGGACTGCAGTAATAAAAATCTGAAGTGTGAACGAGTTTGAATTTTTTCAAATTGAGTGTATTATTTTGAAGAAATGGTCGCTCTTTGGTTTAGATTTGGGGATAATGAATGAATCTCAGATAGAAAAAATAAAGTTCTTTAAACATAAAGTTACTTTTTTGTCAGTCGTACACCGAAAGTTAGCCTTGTCGGTATCGATTCTGTGCGGAAAGTTGATTTTCCCGCACTAGTGCGGGAAAATTTTAAATGTGTGGAAAATTAAAAAAACTTAAAATGTTACTGCACTAGTGCGGGAAAATCAACTTTCTGCACGCAAAACGACACCGACTCGGCTAACTTTCGATATACAGTATAATCCTTTTTGATATTTGATGGAAAAAAGTATATTACTGGGGACGATACAAATATCAACTTATATTATACTGAATGCAGCTTCAGCAATATTTCATTTTTCGTATTCAGACCGGAATCATGCAAATATCTCTCTCATTTGAGAACAACTTAGATGTTTTTCCTGATTCTAGGGGGACCTTGGTAATCCTCTGTTAAGTCGCAACCAAATACTTTTGGGAATTTCTTCCGTCGTGTATGAGTTTCCTAATATACCTAGTGTTTATACAAGAATTTCCCAATATCAACGTTTCATCGTAAATGCAATTCAAGGTAATATTGCTCCTGCAGAGTATTTGGAAGAAGATGTTCCGGAAATTCCGACATCAGAAGTCAAATACTGGAGCGATTCATCTAGTCATTCAAGTGGATTCTCCAGTTCTAATAGTGACTCTTGCTCGATTGATTAGGATGACGATTGTTTGAATAGGGGTCAGAATTTCTGAAACGGATCACCCGAATTGGATGAAAATTCAAATTTACTTTAAAATGATTTTTTACGATAGTGTTTGCCATTCCTGACATACCCAAGTAACACAGGATCATCTATTAGACGTCTAAAACAGCTTTTTGAGAAAAACGGGAGAGCTCTAAAAGACGTTCCGATTTTACGCTGAAAGTGCTATTAGACGTCTAGCAAAGCCCAAATTGGCCGCTAATTCAACTATTTTTGGCGTCTAGAAGACGATCGAAAAGAAGCATCTACAAGACGTCCTTATGTCGTCTTTTAGAGGAGTGTCATTCGATGAGTTTTAGATTGTTTGTAGAGCTCTATTAGAGCTTGCGATAATCTATTCTACAAGACATTACGAAAATCGTCTTTTAGACAACAATTAAAAGCTATGCTAGAACAGGTAAGTAAATATTTCCTAGAGCTCTAGGTTAAGAGCTCTAGAAGAGGTATGAAAAATTGTATTTTAGATATTATAAATGGGCTAAAAGTGATATTTTTACATAAGATTTTTTACAAATAAAAGCCGAAAAATGTAGTACAAATATTTCTCTTAAAACCGATATCTAAAATAACAGTAAAAGTATCACTTTTATCCCATTTTTTAATATCTAAAATACAATTTTTCATACCTCTTCTAGAGCACTCAACCTAGAGCTCTAGGAAATATTTACTTAACTGTTCTAGCAGAGTTTTTAATTTTTGTCTAAAAGACGATTTTCGTAACGTCTTGTAGAATAGATTATCGCAAGCTCTAACAGAGCCCTTCAAACAATCTAAAACTCATCGAATGATACCCCTCTAAAAGACGACATAAGGACATCTTGTAGATGCTTTTTTTCGATCGTCTTCTAGACGCCAAAAATAGTTGAATTAGCGGCCAATTTGAGCTCTACTAGACGTCTAATAGCACTTTCGGCGGAAAATCGGAACGTCTTCTAGAGCTCTCCCGTTTTTCTCAAAAAGCTGTTTTAGACGTCTAATAGATGATCTTGTGTTACTTGGGTAAATCTTTTGTTTATAGTGTTAACAATTAAAGATTTTTGTCACTTTTTTTTGTAAAAATAATTATGGCTGATCTAATTATCCGATTTTTATGTTTTTTGTGGCAATGGAATCGTCATTTAACATAGATTGACTATGATTTTTTCCGATTTGAAAACTTGAAATTTTATGTGAAATTTTAATAATTGTATAATTTATTCACCCAAGAAATCCTTTTTACATAGCACGAAGCATTTGCGCGGTGAAGAATAAATGCGCGCGAGCGAACGGCACAGTTTTGGCACCTCGCGCGACTATGTTTTCGACCGAATTGGATCGTTCCAAAATGCGGGCGATTTTTTTTCTCAACGGAATATGAAAGATAATTGAATGAAGTACATGTGGTTTTTTTTTGTCAGTCGAAATCCGATGAAGAAGACTTTTTTTTATCTATTTGTTATAAACAATTACTAAAATTTCACATAAAATTTCAAATTTTCAAATCGGACGAAATAATAGTCAATCTATGTTAAATGACGATTCCATTGCCACAAAAAACATAAAAATCGGATAATTAGATCAGCCAGAATTAATTTTACAAAAAAAAGTGATAAAAATCTTTAATTGTTAATATTATAAACAAAAAAAATGTTTGAACGAAATCACTTTAGATTTATGTCAGGAATGGTAAACACTATCGTAAAAAATCATTTTGAAGTAGATTTGAATTTTCATCCAAATCGGGTGATCCGTTTCAGAAATTCTGACCCATAGAGAATTAAAATTTCCATGTATAAAAGTAATTAAAAATAAATTAATTTTCGAATGTTCAATTATTATTTCTTTATTTCTAGCATTTTCCTTATTCGAATTCATTATGATGGAATTTTATCTATTGCCAGGTAGAAATCGCTATATCAGGGCTCCAACCAGGGATGAAACGCCAGCCCCGACTAGGCCCCGATCGGAAGTCGGGCTGACTGATCTGGACCCGTTCGGGCCGTGTGTTTCATCCCTGATCTGGGGCTCCCTGGTATGGCCCAATCAGGGCCACTGCAACATTTCTGCTGTGGTTACTTTTATTAACAAAGTTATTTTTAAATTAATTAGTTGAGTTTGAAATTTTTGTCACTCCCTACGTGTTAACAAAAAATATATGTAAAACTTGACATTTATAATAAAGAGTTAATCTTATTATTTAGTCTTGAATTAAACTCGCAACTTTCAACCGACTTACAAAAGCTCTCTTTATCTTGTCGCAAATAGACAATTAATATGGAATATGGTTTATTACTTTGGAGTATTAAAATTAGTCATTTAAAGATAACAAAACTATAAAATATTAAAATTCATAAATTATATCTTGGCATATTTATTCATTTTGCAATAAAAAAAAAACGCTATATACTTTTGTTTTTAAATTATCGACACCAAAATTTAACATGAAAAATTGTATATGCTATTTAAGTTAGTTGCTTCAGGAAAAAAGTATTTAATTATAAAGCAAAGAATTTGATCATTTGTCGACAATATCGTTTATAAGAGAATAAATTATTGTTCATAATCAAAATTCTGAAAAGTTATTTATTTAAAAACTTATGTTTTTGACTAAGATGTTTTCGATGTCACTGAATATGAATTTTTGGAAAATAATGGGATTTCAATGAATGACTTTCTTCGAAATCATGATAAAATAATTTTTCAAAAAAAAGAAATTCGAACAAATTTTGTCATTAACTTATTTATTTTCAAGAGCTTAAAAAGATAATGAAATGTTTTTACTTGAGACCTGATATTTCGTGAGGTCCTACCTTATATTACATTTTTCATCTATTCAATTTCCGCTTTTAAAGTTACCTGATACAGTCGGAACTCGTTTATCGAAACATTAGAGACTCGTCTATCGAGGCGCTCGATCGTTCCCTTTCCCCCCACTACTGAAAAGCCACGTGACGCGTCAACCAATTGCGATGACACAGCGGTAACCACAGTTGACTCGACGGACCAATCAAACGCTTCCCCTCAAACGAGCCCCATTAGGTGGGAGCCCCACGTGACCCGATAAACGAGACTCATTCGATTCGAGGTCGTCCCGATAAACGAGTCCCGACTGTATATCAAAGTGCTACAACCCAGGTGGAAATTTACTACTGGCGCGGTACCATGTCAGTACCGTTGTCGGATACCGTCGGAGTACTGCCTAGATCCCTATTGATAACTCGGCTGGGAGTTGGCAGCCGGTACTGGTCTAGTACTTCAAAGCTGTACTGGTCCAGTACTATCAGTAGGACTGGCTTAGTACTCGGCTGCAAGTTGGCAGTCATTACTGGCCTGATACTTTAAAGTAATACTGGTCGAGTACTAGCAGCCAATACTGGCTGGATTTTATCTGGTAAAATTTAGTAATTTCAAAAGTATTCTGACTCTACTACTATAACTATATTAGAAGCTATATTGATCGTTAAGTTTTACAATACTATTTAAAAGTAAATTTATACAAATTCAAGCAGAACCATTTTATTGAAATTTCATACTTTGTACTGCAAAATATAGTTCTTTTGCAAAAAAACTGAAAACTGTTGCCAGTATTTGAATTCTGTTTACAGCCAACACTAAGCCAGTACTGTGCCGAAGGTTGGCATAATTCACTTTTGGGTATTTGACTAGTAATAATAATGAGTACTTCGTCAGTAGCAAACCAGTAGAGTGCCAACTGTCGATAAGACTCTATTTCGGTTGATAGCCAGTATTTGGATTCTGTTTACAGACAACAGTCAACACTAAGCCAGTACTGTGCCGAAGGATGGCATAACTCACTTTTCGGTACTTGACCAGTAAAAATAATCAGTGCTGTCGCAGTAGCAAACCAGTAGAGTGCCAACTGCCGATGAGATTCTATGTCGTTTTATAGCGAGTATTTGCATTCTGTATGCAGCCAGCACTAAACCAGTATTGATACGAAAGTTAGCACACCTCCTTTGTCGGAATTTTCCAGTAATACTCTCTAAACCTAAATCAGTGAAATAATCACTGATTAGATCAGTGAAAATATATCAACTGATGAATCAGTGCCCTGCTTTGATTTCATTGAGGAATCAGTGAATGCGTCACTCCCTGAATCTATATAAGTCAAATTTTCACAGATAGAATCAGTGATTTGCATTTTCACTGATTCACCAGTGAAAAAATATATTTCACTGTTTAATCAGTTGATTATCACTGATTGAAATAGTGGAAAAAATATTTTCACTGTTAAGTCAGTTAATTTTCACTGAAGCAATCAGTAGAATTTGACTGATTTACAGTAACCTTTTTTTAGCTATTTAAATCAGTCAAATTTCACTGATAATCAGTAGATTTTGACTGATTCATATTTAGAGAGTATAATTATACACAATAATAATTACAATATATAATAATATTTACGTAATTTCTTTTTAGTGTTGTTTAGCCTAAAATAAACGAGTTCATCGATCGTTAAAATATTGCTGGTTTTATTATTCCCACCTAAAGATTTCTCTTATAAGATTTCACTTATTCAGGTTTAGAGAGTAGTAATCAGTACTGAGTCCGTAGTAAACCAGTAAAATGCCAATTGTCAATGATATCCCTACTTCAAAGTTTCACCAGTACTGCCAAAGAATACCGCACCAGTAGTAAGCCAGTAATATGCCAATGTTTGGCAGTACTGGAATTAATCCTCGTTTACAACTGGCACAATACTGCGCCCGTTGTAAAAACTGTCTTTCCTCCGACTTTTCCAGCTGGGAAGTTTGCTACTTTCTCAAATTTTCAAAAATCACTATACGATTTTTTTATGACCAAAGTACAGCCAAATTTCTTTTTAAAATTAAAATACTTGATCGACACAATGTAGAGTTCACAACAAATAAATTTTTGCATTAAATCTTCTGTTTAATTAATTTTTCCTCAAAAATATAATTTTTTAAATTGAGAAGTTGAATAAAAATATTTTATATTTTGGTCGAAATCTGGGGATTTTAAATTTGACCGTTACGTTAGTGTGATTTAAACGTTTCAGTTTTCTCTGCCACCCTCGATCAGGAAACGTGAGAAGCATCCCGGGATACTAATGGTTTTTAAATGCCTTCTAAGGCTCCTTTACTTTTAAATGCCCTCAAAATAGCTTGGATCTGTGAATAGAATCACCTTTTTCCGTTAATTGATAATATAATGAAAATATTGCATCCATTCGGAAAAAATACAACATATTTATAAATTAATCAAGTATCTACTTCAAACGTAACGCCTTCCCTACTCTCTAAATCTGAATCAGTCAAAATATACTGATTATCAGTGAAATCTGTCTGATTCAAATAACTGAAAAGAGGTTATTGTAAATTAGTCAAATTTCACTAATTACTTCAGTGCAAATCAACTGATTTAACAGTGAAAAATATTATTTCACTGATTAAATCAGTAAAAATTAACTGATTTGACCGTGAAAAATATGTTTGAACTGATGAATCAGTGAAAATGCAAATTACTCCTTCAATCAGTAAAAATTTGACTGATTCAGATTTAGAGAGTATCATTAATTTCCCAACCTCATATACATATCTCTGAAATAAAATAAATTCTTTTCTCAAAAATTATTTTCCACAAAAAAGTATATTCCTTAGCAGAATTCTTTTTTCCATTCTCCTCTGCTTTATCGTAAAAAGAATATAATAATGGAATGAATTATTATATAATTATTTTCTCAAACGTATTTTTTTACGTCAATAATTTTTTTTTGCTCCTTTTGTGCATGAGACGATTTGACGGTTAGGATTTAAGAATGATCTGGCATTTAAACGTTCGAATTTCCACACCCCCGAGCGAGAAATATGAGAAGCGGCAAGGTCCGGGTTTCTTTAAAGCCCAAAAAGATGAGCAGGCGGTTTTCTGGTGATTTAATTACTGTCGGCATCTGTCGATGGCAGAGAATCGAGCCAAGCTCTTATAATCTAAAAAGATTTTGTTGAGAATACTCATTTCTCTCACACCCCCGCGAACACAATCGCGAAACAAGGGCTGGAATGGAAAGGCGTGACTTAATGTTTTCCTTCTTTTACGACCCAGCTGCCTCTGTAACAACCACCTCTCATCCTCGAATCCTTCTGCATGATAGCTGTTCGAGATAGAAGACCGGTACAACTCGAACATTTTACTAAAGGAGGGGGTGGAACAGCTGTTCTTTCGAAAAGAGAGTCTCTTGTGGCGGATATTTAAAGATACTCCTGTTTCCAAGCAGACCTTTTACTCAATATTGCCTTAAGGGGATCCGACACCTTTAATATTTTTATTTTTTGAGTTTAGATTTTCCAAAAAATTTTTTTATGTTTAGTACCTTCATTTGGAAAGGTTTTTGGGCTTTTTAAAAATTCCAGCACCTTTATGTATTTTTAAACTAAAAATTTCGAGTTTTTTGGGCATTTTTATGACATTTTTTTACTCTTAAGGTAGTACACGAAAATTAGACCTCAGGTAAAAATAGATAATTTTGCTTTCAAGAATAACAATATTATTATTGAAGGGCTATTTTGAAAGGGAAAAGATTATTTTCTATGAAAAAAATTTGAAACAGAAAAATAATTTATTAATAAATTTTATTTTTGCCCAAACTTATTTTCTCATCACTTCGAACCAAATGTTTAAAAGTGATGCGATTTTAATTAATCATGGTTCATTTTTTTATAAAAAATATTCTCTACAACTTGACCGTTTTTGATTTTTGAAAATGAAATCCTTAATGGCTGAAAATGATAAAAAAACAATTTTTCAAAACAAAATTTTTATAAACAAATTGCTGTATTTGATAATAATTAATTCAATTTCAAAAATAGGAAACGGTCAAGTTGTAGAGAATCTTTTTTCTAAAAAACTGAATCGTGATTTATTAGAATCGCATCATTTTTAAAATTTTGGCTCGAAGCGATAAGAAAATAAGTTTGGGCAAAAATAAAATTTATTAATAAAATTATTTTTTTGTGTTTCAAATTTTTTCATGAAAAATAATCTTTTCTCTTTCAAATTAGCCCTTCAGTAATAACATTGCTATTCTTGAAAGCAAAATTATCTATTTTTGCCTAAAGTCTAATTTTCGTGATAGTACTACCTTAATAATTTTTTTGTTTTTTAACCAATTGCCATGATTATTCTTTTATTTTATTCCTTATAGCGTGTAGCAACTTTTTGAGTATGGAAAATAACGTAAAATGACTGAAAAAAGTCACACATAAAATAAAAATATAGCAAAATATAAAAAACAAATTTTGTAGTTATTTTTTTAGCTAGAGTACTTTCCATACTCACGAATATTGATAATATAACAAAGAATAAGTTGTAAAAATTTCAAAGGCCTGTGTACAATACTTTAGATTTTGTGTAAAAAGCTAATTTTCGTTAAAAACGGATTATTTGTAAATCGAAGTAACTTTTAATTTTATTTATTTTTCCAAGAACAAAATAAAATTTCCCTGAAAATTGAGACACATATTCAGAAAAGTATAGAGAATAAAAATATAACATTTTTGGAAAATGATAAAAAACCAAAAAATATACCAATTGAAGGTGACAAATCCCTGTAACTTTAACGAATTCCATTCAAAATTCGGTCTTTTGCGTGCAGTATTAGGTAAGAAAGTAACAAAGTTACTTAAAAAGTTAAGTTACTTGTAACTTTTGTAGTAACTTTGTTACTTCCAGAAAAAAAGTAACTGTAACGTAATTTAGTTATTATTTTTACGGTAGCTTGTAATATTTTTTCCTATTATATTTTCGTTACTTTGTTTTTTTGAGTAACTCACTTGCCGGTATTTGACCAGTAATAATAATCAGTACTGCGGCAGCAGCAAACCACTAAAATGCCAACTGTCGATGAGAACTGTCTTTTATTTGCTGTTATAGCTACGAACAGAATCTAAGGAGTGTTTTTCAAAATTTATAATAATAATGTAGAATAGATTGACTGGTAAATATATTTTGAAAATTTGGATAAGCGAAAAAACCAATTAATCGAAATTTTTACAATATTATATTAGTAATTGAACTTCATCAGATATATATAGATAAAATATATACTACCTATTTATCGAAACACACGTTGCGTATTTTACATTCCATGTGAAAAAAAATATCTTTCCGAATTGAAAAATTAGGTGAAGGATATGAAAATTAAGTTTACAATTTTTGCTAAACTTCGTTTCAATTTACAGAAAAACGTGTCATAGTAAGAATTTTTCGCCATGAAATACTTAAAATTCGAAAAATTATATGAAACTTTAGTGTAGGTTATAATACAGTTCAACACAACCTACTCTCTAAATCTGAATCAGTCAAAATCTACTAATTATCAGTGAAATTTGACTAATTCAAATAGCTAAAAAGAGGTTACTGTTAATCAGTCAACGAGTTTTTTTTAAAGTAACTTACCTAAGACTGCTATCGATATAGTTATTTTTATCAAAAAAGTAACTCGTTACAGTTCCTAGACAAAGTAACTTAAATTACTTTGAAACTTACTTTTCATATCCCTCGCATGATTTTTTAATTGGGGAAGATTAAAACGGAATTATTTTTTTGTATATGGAATGAAAAATTAGCTATAAACCAATCAAAAGAGAGATATATAAGAAAAACAAACTAACGAACAAGTAATTGATAAAAAAGATACAAGCTACTGTAAAAATAGTAACTAATGAAACAAAATTTTTAACGTACAAAAATTACTTATTTAGTAACTTTTATTCTTAACTAAACTTTCTTCACCAGTTTTTCAGAAATTATAGAATTAAATATAGTTATTTGTCTAAATTTTATATTTTGAAAAAAAAATTCCTCATGATTTTAGACATTGAAACGAAATTTAAAAAAAATTTGGAGTGTTTAAGCTGTGGAGAATTTTATACTAACTTTAATCACATCATTTTTTTAGAATAAGTCTTTAGAGATAAGAAAAATAAAAAATTTGGTCTATAATCAAAGTTTTTAAATCAATAATTTTTGTTTGTTCAAAATATTCTTATAAGGATAATATTTTTTCTTTTAAAAATAATGATTAATGATTTTAAATTAATTAGTTGAGTTTGAAATTTTTGCCGTCGACCGGCAATCGAATGACCTGGTCTCGAATCCCAGCGCAGTCGATAGCGTTTTCTTTCCACAAAAAGATTTCAAATTCTGTAAAATTATCATTACCCGTGTGGAAAATTTGTCCTGGCGCTAGCCAGGCCCCAACCAGGAAAAACCGGGCCCCAAATTGGGTATCGAGGCAGAACCAAACCGCAAATGAAACGCCTAACCCGACCAAAGCCTACCTCATGTCCCAGTTTGGTCCCAACTTGGCACCGTTCATTTTGTGAGTCTCAGTCAAATTGAATCAGTGCCTCAGGCACAGCCACATAAATTTTTTTTTTAATGTCTTCATCTAATCCTTCTAGAATAATTTTCGAGATTTAAAATGTAGTCCAAGTCATATATTTTAATATTATTAACAAATATTTTGAATTGAATTTGACTTTGAAATTATCACGGAGAAAAATGGATATTGACCCATAATATCTAGATATTGAGGCACAATGTCAGTAGCATTCAACTATGTGACAAACATTTAGATATTCTACTTCAATGCCTGCAGATATTGAAAAAAAGATATTAACCACCAGTATCTCAGATATTGAACTTGATTATCTCAGATATTAAGAATGAATATTCGAGATACTAAACTTCTGAATATCCTCGTTAGTAAACTTGAATGCCTGAGGTACTAGAGTTGACTATCTCAGATATTTAACATCAATATCAGGTATACTGGAAATGTAAGTTATAGATGTTACATCAGCTCAATATCTAAGATACTCAAAAAATTATTTTAAAGTTTTAAAGAATTTGAAAATCTTTCTGTGGAAAAAATGACGCGACTAGTGATCCTCCGATAATGTAGGCAGTGACAAAAATTTCAAACTCAACTAATTAATTTGAAATTATTTTAAAGGTTATAAAATAACTACATATTCAGTTTTTAGAAAAAAGTCAAATTATATTTTATTATGTTCTTTTCTGTAAAAGTAATGTAGATGTTTGAACCAAATTTTCATTATCTGGCATGTCTAAAATTAATTTAATGTTCTTGTTAGAAACTTAAACTTAACACTAAGGTTAGATTTAATTTTCGGCTATAAACCACATATAGAGAAAATATATAACTTATATGTTTTACTTACCGCATCTCAAGTTAATGACCCGATCACTTTTATTCCATTAGAAACACTTATTAGAATTTAAGTAAACTTTAATAAACTTTTAAAATTTATCTTTCCGGAACGCTGCAAGCATGTCAATCTTAGATTCACTTAGATTTCGATGAGAGCGAAAAAGTGATCACATAACCTTTATATATATACGCGCGCACTTCATGCTTCAATATCTAAACTATTGAATCTGAATATCAAATGTTACTTCTCGGCAAAATCTTATATATTGAAAAAAAAATTTTAATATTGCGTGTCAATATCTAGATATTATGGATGAATATTTCCTATTTGAATATCTACTTTTCAATATCCATTTTTCTCCGTGTACACTGTGAAACCAAGTATGAACTTTTTAAGAACCTTTCAATGGAGTTCACGACAGCCCATTCATTTATTAAAAATGAAAGTGTCAAACACGCAGTTGAAATAAATGAAAAAATTTAACACTTTATTCCAACCTCTAAAATGACAGATTCAAAGTCTAATCTACAAATTTGATTTAGTTACTATCGTTTTCATTGCTTACTCTTCTTGCTTTAATTATCGCGCGATTTCTCCGGACTCGTCCAGTGCTCTTTATTTTGGGCATTTTAATTAGCACGCACAGAAATTAAACACATACACTATCGAACATAATCATTAATATCTTTGGCATAATTTAAAGAACCCGGGTTTAAGATTGGAGGCGATCTAAAAACACAAGCACAGCCAAAGTAGGTGGCGCTGTAACCGCAACCAGTATTGAACAAGGATCAAGGTTGGCTTTATGCCACATCCAAGACATTCGCCATGTTGTAGCCAAATAATAATTTTCCAAGTTGGAACCAAAATTGTAATAGGGCAAAAATTTGGCAATTTCCAAACGGGTAATAATCATATGGAATACTTTTTTGGTTCAACGAAATTTCAGGTAAACAAAGTTTTTTTGTTTTGTATGAACAACTTATTTAGTTAATAGTATGTTTTGGTTGCAGAAAGGGTTTAATGTGAATTAAATAAATTGATTTTTTACTGCCTTTTTTTAATTTCGCAAATTTTTGACTCGATATCTCATTTTGCAGATATAAGTTTATGGACAAAAAATGCCGGTATGGTAGAAATCTATTCACGTGATCTGGTGGGTCCATGGCCTTAACAAGGTTAGTTTTAAATTTATTTTTAAAATATATAGCAACTAGACATAATGAAACATATAAAATCTATCTCATTGCTACTCTCTAAATTTGAATCAGTCAAAACAGTGTAAAATATTGTTTCCACTGATGATTCAGTGAAAAGGCAAGTCACTGATTGAATCAGTGAAAATTTGACTGATTCAGATTTAGAGAGTATTGTGCACCTGGAAAGAAATATATTTGATCCAACCAAACGTTTTTGACAAATGAATAAAAATCATTAATTGAATCAAACAAAATTCAGTTAAAGTAACTACATATTTTTCTGTGTGTGCTTTCAAATTTGTCAGGATAAATCTTTATAGGAGGAAATTTTAAATGTGATTGTATTTTTTCATAAATATACATTCTAAGTTCAATCAGTTATGTTTAAAATAATGAAAAGTAGTATAAGTTGTATTGACCCTCAAATTTAATAAAATGGTACGTTATGGAAAAAATTATTATTAAAGAAAAATTAAATGTTAACGAGCAGAATTTTTTAAAGCTCCAAAAATAATGTCATTTCTGGAGTCTATGTAGCATACTTGAAAAGAAGTATTTTATTCCTGTTTCCTGTTTTTTTAATTTTGAAGGGGGACAGAGCTGTTGCAAACGATCTTTTTTTAAGGGGGAGTATGTTCGTAAATCTTCTATTTTTCAATGGGGAAAGGACCTTTATATTTCCAATATGTTCTGCATTTTTGATATATGTTTTTTGATATTTTACTTACAAATAGATATTACCTTTACTTTTTTTACACAGGGAATTTTTTTCTAAAGGATATCTAATCATGTATCCCTTTTTTGAAATCAATATTAATGGTTCGATGCAGAATTATCGGGGGGTGCACTTTTTTCACAATTGTAAAAAAATCTTGGTTCTTGACAGAAAGAAAAATAATTTTCCGCTGATTTTCTATTAAAAAGCACCGTCGACAACATTTTGTAGATTTTTGCCAATTAAGTGTCTATTGTGAAAATACGTCCTTCGTACGTTAATTTTTATCTTCCCTTTTAGAGAAATCATCAATTTTATCTAAATTAAAAAATATATCCATACTTTACTACGAGGGAAACACTTTCAACCCCACGAAAAAAATCAGATTTTGAAAATTAGATATTAACCATTTTTCTACTACCTCTCAAACGAAATACGTTACTTTCGAGTATCAATTTTGTTTAATCAATCTTATATCGAATTAGTATATTGTGCAACTAGGAAAAAAAAAATTATTTTCCAAGTGTGAAGTTTAATTTCCGAGCAAAGCGAGAGTAACAACTACACGAGTAACATAAATTTTTACCCGCCTCGCACACGATTTTTTTTTCCACTAGGGGGTCAGAAAATGAACTTTTCCCCACACAGGGCAATAAAATCCACTTTAAGGGGTAACACCACTGTAGAATTTTCAAAAAATCATTCTTTCTTTTATTGGCTTAAAAGATGATTTGAACCTCCTAAAATATGGGGCAAAAAGTCCAATCCCAGAAAAAAAATTGTTATATGGAATTCCGAGAGTAGAATTTTTTAATTTGTTCATGTCTATAACACATTTCAAAGCTTCAAACCCGTTTTTCTCGAAATATGATTTTTCAAAACGGCACGCAGTCAATATTTTTAATCGGGTTTTTTCCTACATTTTTATAATAACATTTTAAAGAGAAACACCTAGGGGATTTTCGATAAATTAATTTAAACAATCGTTATAAACAATTAAGTGCCGTTTTTTTTGGTTGAAAAATGAGTTTTTTTTCAAATGCTTAACAATTACGCAAAAATAAATTTTTTTAAAACCCCTACGTGTTTCTCTACCTATTCTCATGTAGATTAAGAAACAAATTTTTATTTTGTTCCAGATTAAATTTTGCACCCTGTGTGCTACGTGCCGCGGAGCTCTTCCAAAAAAAAACACACATTACGGAAATGTCTCCAGTGTTGCCATTTTGAAACATTTTTTATTGGAAATTTGTAATTTTTTATTTCAATATATAAATAATAACCTCCTAAATCATTATAATTGTATTCCCTTTCCTTCCATCAAAAAAATTCTTGAAAAAACGTGTTTTTTTGGCGTTTACAGTGGTGTTACCTCTTAAGACCCCCTAATAGAAAAATTCATATTTTCAAATACAATCATTAAATATTTTTTTTATCTGATTACCATTAGAATTATTTCTGAATTGTGGATTATGCATCTGAAAATTATTATCATCCAATAGTACAAATTTTCAAAATTTCGAAACTCAAAATTTAAAGCCTAGTAAGTTTTCTAATTAAAAAAATTTTCAAAAACTTTTTTATCCTTTAAGTTTCTAGAATCTAGTATTTTCCATCTAGATCCCTTAGGAATATTCATTCTTGTATTGACAGAAAATGAGTAGAATTTTTTAAAGAGCCCCCATGACATGCAAATTCATTGAAATAGAGGGTGCTTGAATTTTAAAAAGAGAATCGAAATCCGAATAGGGGATCAAGCATGCGTGAAGGAGGAATATGCACGGAACTGATGGGGTGCTAGGAAGTAACCTTGATAATTGACCTACTTCCGGTTAGATTGAAAAGCTTCATCAAGTAATGCGCTTCATTATAAGATCCCTTCTTTCCTTAATGAAGAGACCACCTTGAATTTGAGGATTTCGCGGGCTTCGAATTGCATGATTCCCGCCAATTTCTTGGCGGGAGCCTTGGGGCTGTAACGGTCGTCGGTCTGGATGCTTCGAAAGTGGCAGGTGCAACCTCTGCCAGACTTCATTAAACACAATCCCATCTGCGTTTTCGTGTTCCCGAAACGATGCGTGGTCGGCATTCCTTTTAACCTTGGAGGGAACAAGGTGAAAAATGGAAAAGGCACAGGCATGGCAAACATTACTTCTTACCTATCGCTCATTCATAATAAACAGTCTCTTACAGAGGTAGATAAGGTGTAAAGACCGCTAAAAACATTTTTTTCACCAACACCTCTTGAAACAACCAAAATTTTTAAATAATCGATGTGAGACCATTTTTTTTTAAGATAAGGAACAATTATGCGTTTCAATGTCAAATTTCTCAAGATCTGAAAAAATTTAAAAAGTATCTTTCAGAAAATTTAGGTAACGTAATTTCTCTTTAGCAAAAATTTGGGAAAGTTATCGATAATTACAGTTAACTGTACAAATTTTAGCAAAATTTGATCAATCGGATCACGTGACTAAATTATATATTTATTTCTTTATGTAAGATAACTTTTTTAATTTACAAAATATCTTTCTGAAAATTTGGGAAACGTAACATAAGACAATAAAGCACGTCTGTTAACTTCTATTTAGGAAAAATTTGGAAAAGTTATCGATAATTACAGTTAACTGTAAAAATGTTAGCAAAATTTTCACTTAAGGTAATTCGTTCAAGAAAATTATAGACCTCAGGCAAAAATAGATAATTTTGCTTTCAAGAATATCAATATTATTATTGAAGGGCTAATTTGAAAGAGAAAAGATTATTTTTCATGAAAAAAATTTGAAACACAAAAAATAATTTTATTAATAAATTTTATTTTTGCCCAAACTTATTTTCTTATCGCTTCGAGCAAAATTTTTAAAAATTATGCGATTCTAATAAATCACGGTTCAGTTTTTTAGGAAAAAGATTCTCTACAACATGATCGTTTCTATTTTTGAAATTGAATTAATTATTATCAAATACAGCAATTTGTTTATAGAAATTTTGTTTTGAGAAATTGTTTTTTATAATTTCCGCCATTAAAGAATTCATTTTCACAAATTGGAAACGGTCAAGTTGTAGAGAATCTTTTTCCTAACAAAATGAACCGTGATTTATTAGAATCGCATAATTTTTTAAAATTTGGCTCGAAGCGATAAGAAAATAAGTTAGGGCAAAAATAAAATTTATTAATAAAATTATTTTTTTGTGTTTCAAATTTTTTTCATGGAAAATAATCTTTTCTCTTTCAAATTAGCCCTTCAATAATAATATTGCTATTCTTGAAAGCAAAATTATCTATCTTTGCCTGAGGTCGGTCTAATTTTTGTGAACAAACTACCTGAAGGCCATGGATCAATCGGACCACGTGACTAAATTACACATTTATTCGTTTATGTAAGATAACTTTTTTAATTTACAAAGTATCTGTTAACTTCTATTTAGCAAAAATTGGATCAATCGGACCACGTGACTAAATTAAACATTTATTCGTTTATGTAAGATAACTTTTTTAATTTACAAAGTATATCTTTCTCAAAATTTAGGAAATGTAACAAAAAACAATACAGCACAACTGTTAACTTCTATTTAGCAAAAATTTGGGAAAATTATCGATAATTACAGTTAACTGTAATTAATTTTAGCAAAATTTTCACTTAAAGCCATGGATCAAGCGGACCACGTGACTAAATTAAACATTTATTCGTTTACGCAAGATAACTTTTTTAATTTGCAAAGTATCTTTCTGAAAGTTTGGGAAACGTAATAAAAGACAACTAAGCACGTCTGTTAACTTCTTTTTAGTAAAAAATTTCAAAATAATTGGAAGGCTTTTTGACAATTAGAGTTAACTGTAAAAATTTTTGCAAAATTTTCAATGAAACGAAGTTGACAGATGTCCTTCATCGCCTTCTCTTGTATTTTCCAAATTATAAAAAAATTATTTTGCAAAATGAAAAAGTTATCTTACATGAACTTTTACAGGAATTTGGTCACGTGGTCTTGTTGATCCATGGCGTTAAAAACATTCACTGTTATTAATGTTCTGAAATTCATGAAATTTCCACGTTACAAATGTAACGAAAATACAAATAAAAATTACTTGTAGGAATGTTGAGAAACAGTATTGAATGTCAAGTAACTATCAATAAACAAATAATTTTTGAAAAATATTAAAAATATTAAATATTAATCATTGTTTAATTTTTAAAATATTAAAAAATATCAAATGTCAAATAACTATTATAAAAAAACTATTAATTAACTATTGTAAAAAAAATAAAGAAACGCAATCGATTAAAAATTCAACCAATTGTAAAGTTGCACCTATTGAATACTGGAGTTTGTATTAATTTATTTTTTATTATAAAAATTAAATATTAGTTGTGCTTTTGATTCTCGTGGTTATTCTTGATTACCTATTGAAAATGAGGTAACATAGGGTTGCATAATTGACTTAGGACCTGAAGCCCTTGAATTGGAAACTTCTGGTCTGAAGGATCTCCGAATCTCCAAAAACTAAACAAAGATCCTGAGGGAGCAAAAATTTAAATGGCTTTTCAGAACAGAAAAGTCGTAAGTCAATTAATCCACAGCGCGTGCCTTACCCCATGACACTTTTTTCACAGTTTTACTCTTTCTGAATATTTCAACTTAAGGCCATGGATCAATCGGGCCACGTGACTGAATTATAATTATAATTATATAAAAATTATAATTATAATTGTTCTTTTTAGTAAAAATTTTGAGAAAAATTCCAAAACTTATCGACAATTACAGTTAAATATACAATTTTTTGCAAAATTTTCACTCAAACAAAGTTGGCAGACGTTCTTCATCGTTTTCTCTTACATTTTCCAAATTTTCATAGAAGAATAATGTATTTAACAAATTTTATTTTCAAGTGCTTTTTTTTCATATAGCTTCTTACCAAATTTTAAAAAATGGTGCGATTCTGATAAATCATAGATAATTTTTTCCAGGAAAAGATTCTCTACAACTTAACCGTTTCCAAATTTTGAAAATAAATTCGTTAACGGCTGAAACAATTAAAAAACAATTTTTTTTAAAAAAAATTCGATAAACAAATTGCTGAATTTAATGATAATGGATTCATTTTCAAAAATTCGAAACATTCAAGTTGTACAGAATCGTTTTCTTGAAAAAATTATCCATGATTTATCAGAATCGCACCATTTTTAAAAATTTGGTAAAAAGCAAAATTTAAAAGAAGCACTTGAAAATAAAATTTGTCAAATACATTATTCTTCTGTTTTAAAATTTTTTATAGAAAATAATCTTTTATCATTTGAATAATCCCTTCAATAACAATATTGCTATTCTTGAAAGCAAAATTATCTATTTTTGCCTGAGGCCTAATTTTTTGTGGCTCAACCATCTTAAGGATTTCATTTCTGATCTATAAACTAACACGAAATCAATTTTTTCTCATCTTCTATTTCATTTTTATTAGATTTATTTACCATTTTTATTACGTTTTCTAAACTATTTTCATTATCTTAAAAAATGATAAGCCTTATAATTCATTTGAAATTATACAACAAATTTAGTAAAATTTGCCCTGAATGGAGGGATCATGACTATTTTCAAATTTCAAAATAACACGGTCATGGAACCTGTGTGTGACTTGGAAAAGATGAACGAAAATTACACTTGCATCCTATAGGGCATAGGGTCCAAGAGTAGGAGGACCATGGGAATATTCCTTCCCATTTTCCCATGATACTCACATGTCCCAGACCAGTAGACACACCTTACCGAAGTTTTATAATACCCCATAAGAAGCAAAAAGACCCCATCCATCTACAACTGACTAAAATCTAAAGTCATAATGAGATTCGGGACTTTTAAATTTTAAAGGGACTCCGCTTGCCGCAAGCTGCGACTCCACAAAATTCGAACAGCTGACATTCCCACTTTGTGTTTGTTAAGTACATACGTTACGTTCTTAGAAAAATTTCCACATTTAGAAGTTTCATGATGAATGGCAAGATTGCCTCAAAGTTAAAATCGATGATGAATATATAATAAGGGAAAGCAAAGATATTAAGTAAATTTGGATTTGAGGAGAAAAAAAGTTTTTTCCTGAATTTATATTTTTATGATTGATGCGATCTTCTATCAAATAGGAAATAGAATTTCTGAGATAGACTTATAAAATATAAAATAAATAATCTGCCATCAGCGGGGAAAAAACATAAAAGTCTACATCTCAAAAAAAGTTCTACAAAAATTCTTTCGTAAATTTCATTTTTCCAGTTTTTAAGGTAGTTGATCCACGAAAATTAGACCTCAGGCAAAAATAGATAATTTTGATTTCAAGAATAGTTATATTATTATTGAAGGGCTATTTTGGAAGAGAAAAGATTAATTTCCATGAAAAAAATTTGAAATACAGAAAAATAATTTTATTAATTTTATTTTTGCCCCTACTTTTTTTCTTATCGCTTCTTACCAAATTTTAAAAAATTATGCGATTTTAATAAATTACAAATCACTTTTTCAAGAAAAAGATTCTCTACAACTGAACCATTTCCAATTTTCAAAATGAATAAATTATTATCAAATGCAGCAATTTGTTTATAAAAATTTCGTTTTGGAAAATGTTTTTTCAATGGTTTCAGCCATTAAAGAATTTATTTTTAAAAATCAGAAACGGTGAAGTTGTGGGAAATTTTTTCTCTGAAAAAATGATTCTTAATTTATTAGAATCGCATAATTTTTTGAAATTTGGCTCGAAGAGATAAGAAAATAAGTTTGGGCAAAAATAAAATTTATTAATAAAATTATTTTTCTGTGTTTCAAATTTTTTTCATGTAAAATAATCTTTTCTCTTTCAAAATAGCACTTCAATAATAATATTGCTATTCTTGAAAGCAAAATTATCTATTTTTCCCTGAGGTCTAATTTTCTTGGATAAAAACTACCTTAAACGCTCTTTATTGTTATTTTCGGATTAAGGTAGTTTATCCACGAAAATTGGACCTCAGGCAAAAATAGACAATTTTGCTTTCGAGAAAAGCAATATTATTATTTCAAGGGCTAATTTGAAAGAGAAAAGATTATAAAGTGACATGTTTGATAACATGTTTACTATTATATTAACCCAAATTCATAGAATTATTTTCATTTCTCATTATTTTGGCATAGGGTCAGATTCTTTTTATTTTCTTTGAATAAAATTTTCACTATTAGGTATAAAAATACACAAAAATTAAGCAAGGCAAACGTTTCGGCCACATATGGGGGCCCTCTTCAATGCCATAAATTCAAAGATTAATTCAAAATTTCTGTAAAACGCAGATAATTAAAATAAAGATTATCATAGAATTGAAAAACTTATCTCATAGCTTGCAATTCAAAATGAAGTAGTCCAGTATGCAGCATCACGAATTGAAAAAATATTTAGAGTTCACTGTGAATAAAAAACCGGATAACAAATAAACCGGAAAACATAAAAAAATTTCACACGAACCGACCGCAATTTGAAAAAATTTTTTTATTAAAGAACGATGCCAAATTGGTTATCAATGGCAAAACGCGAACAAGGTTTACATTTTTAAAAAAACTTTTCGTGGGTGAATAAAAAACCGGATAACAAATAAACCGGAAAACATAAATAATAGTGAAAATTTTATTCAAAGAAAATAAAAAGAATCTGACCCTATGTCAAAATAATGAGAAATGAAAATAAGAAAAGATTATGTTTCATGAAAAAATTTGAAATGCAGAAAAATAATGTATTGAACAAGTTTTATTTTTGCCGAACTTTATTCCTTATCGCTTCATATCAAATTTTACAAAATTATGTGATTCTAATAAATCACTAATCATTTTTTCAGAAAAAAGAATCTTCACAACTTTATGGTTCACAATTTTTGGAAATAAATTCTTCAATGGCTAAAACCATTAAAAATCAATTTTCCAGAACACAATTCTCATAAAAAATTGCTAAATTTTATAATAATTTATTCATTTTTAAAAACTGGAAACGGTCAAGTTGTAGAGAATCTTTTTCTTGAAGAAACGATCCGTGATTCATTTTGTAAAATTTGGTATGAAGCGATAAGAAAAAAAGTTCGGGTAAAAATAAAATTTGCTAGATGCATTCTTTTTTTATGTTTCAAATTTTTTTCTTGGGAAATAATCTTTTCTATTTCAAATTAGCCCTTCGTTAATAATATTGCTATTCTCGAAAGCGAAATTGTCTATTTTTGCCTGAGGTCCAATTTTTGTGGATAAACTACCTTAAAAATCTCTTTAAGATAATAATTATTTAAAAGTTTTTAATTTTGCAAAAAGTATTTTTTGAATTTATTGGAGATGGAATGAGAATTGAAAATTTCAAACTTTATCAATAAGAAACACTTTCTATTGATCATGAAAGTATATAAAGACATTTCCAATTCAAGTGGAGAAATATATTTGCGAATCCTATGTAAACTAATAGATTTCAGGGGAAAGATTGAAACGTCAGTAAAATTGCATAACAATGCTGGTTTTCTTTGGTCCATTTCATCAGATTTGAGTAAACTTCTAATCCCAGTACCCCTACTGTGTCACTACTTTGCCAAAACCCTAATGCTCACTTTGGAAAAAAGGCTATTGAATTTTCCTCGTTTAGTTGACCAGAAGTCAACCGATTGACACCTCCCAGAATATCTTAAATAACTTTTTCTATGGGTCAGCCGTCGTTGCGTTGGAATAGAAATTCTTGTGAATAAGTCTTCTAACGTTTCTTCGAACCCACGGAATAATTGTTTACTCGTCAAATAATTTTTACAATTTGAACAAATCGTGTCTTTGCGGTATTTGGTTGACTTGTTGACATTTTTAACGTGAAAATTTCACTTTGGAAGTTTCTAAATATGAAATTTTCACTCCACGAAATTGTTGGCGAAACTTATGAACTTATACAACAATTTCTGGTTTTATTTTAAAAATCGTGATTAATTGCAAGCAGCTCCAAATAGAAAATAACAATACAATAGTTCTCATGAAAAATAATCATGAAAGTTAATTTAATTGTGAAGTATAATATAAATTTCAAATTTTAGCGCCTTTAGTTTTAGGTTGTGTTAGGTATGATTAAGTATAATTGATTTAATTCGATATTAAGATTATTTTTCATTATTTTTTATAGTAGGATGCAATTCTAATATTGAAAAGGGTATTTTGAATGTAAATTAGGCACTTTAGATTTATAACTGTTATAAAAATATCAGAAAATGACAAAGTTTCATTTACTTTGAAACTATTTGTTGAAAGTTTTTGAAACGGCACATTCTTCGGTTGACTTAATGAATTTCATAGCTTAACCAAATTTACATTTAACAAACCTAAATTGTTTGTTCAGTTTTAAAAAATAATTTGATTCAGTAGATGATATTGTTGGAATGAAAAAAAAAGTTATATGAAAAAGTTACATTAAAAAAATTCTGCTCATATAGAACTAATTTTTTTGAAAACTTATATTCATGACTGAACTTTTTTTCGTATCGCTAAACATGAACATTTAAAAATTGATGAGATTTTAATAGATAAGAGCTTATTTTTGCAGATAGAAGATTTTTACAACTTTACTGAATTTAATTTTTAAGAATAAATCAACTAATGTCAAGTATCGTTTTCTGTTAGAATTTTTGTCTGTTAAAAAATTATTATATCATAATTTTAGAAATCAAAAAATTTTTTTTGTTTAAAATGTTTCGATTAAAAATAATCTTTCCTCCTTTAAACGACATTGTAAATATCATCAATAATATTTTACATCTTGGATATATATTTTAATATTTTCTCCATAAGACAACTACTTTAATAGTATTTTTTTGACTCATGGTCATGAATTACTTGGGAAATCAGCAAATTCTATTGATTTTATGCTTTTACATATTCATTTAAAAAAAAAGAAATTTTTATCTGCAAAATTTGGAAAATTGTAGAGAACTTTGTTTTAAGTTTGACAAAATCTTTAGTAAAACTTTTTTTGGGCATAAATATGTTTTTTTTTATATCTTTTTTTAATCAAAACGAAAAATATACCTTTTATCAAAAAATATTTGGAAGAAAATTTCTATATCTTATTCAAGCAAACAATTCTGCATTATAATGTTTTTTCCATATCTCGCATATAAAGGTTCATTTTATGAAAATATAATGCATTTATCAATACAAATATGGACAAATCCTCAAAATTTTTAACGTTCGAATTTCAAAAAAGTGTAAAAAAATGACTTCATATAGTTTTTGTTATTAATTGTATAGTAATAAAAAGTAGACTATTTTTTGTAAAAATGTGTCACCTAGTGATTATACTCTCTAAATCTGAATCAGTCAAAATCTACTGATTATCAGTGAAATTTGACTGATTCAAATATATAAAAAGAGGTCACTGCAAATCAGTCAAAGTTCACTGATTACTTCAGTGGAGATCAACTGTTTTAACAGTGAAAATTATTTTTGCACTGATAAATCAGTGAAAAGGCAAATTTAGAGAGTACTGAGAATTGCGGTAATATTTTTCACGCCACGAAAATCAAGTTTTTAAGAATGAAAATTTTTGTACGATTATCAATTTATATTTTAGCAATTTTTCAGTTTTAAACGTATTTGACTAATCGAGTAAATAACTTTTGGCATTAATACTGTTCAGATGTATTGTTTCTAGTATAATTGACTATAAATTAATGACAACTAGAGCTTAAATGAAAAATAAATCAAGATTTTTGTAGCTTTATTCAGGGATCATAAAAGTTAAAAGTTTTGTGGATTTATCCATATATCCGGTTATAATTAGTTAATTCTAAATAACAGATGCACTTTTAATGTGCAATCTTGTCATTTATGGCTATGCACATTTTAAACGTTATGAATTCATGAACTGACTCAAATGTATTTAGGGTGAAGGTTCGCGTGATGTGTATTGTATTTCCGACCCCCGTGGGAAATAAATAATGAAAAAAATACGCCAATTGCTTATATTGATTGTTTAACCGTTTTTGAAATCGATTAGCCATGACGCTAAATTATAAAACCGATATCCGATAATCACCGTGAGAATTTCACATTTTATTATAAAACAGCTGTACATTTTTTTGTTCATAACTTACAATTTGTATCGTGTATCAAGATCGTTCCCAAAAAAATTCACTTTCTTGTAAAGAGTTTCTATTGTGAAATATATAAGAATGATCAATTATATCTTATACAAAAAATCTTTGTAAAGAACGAGGTTCTTTGGTTTCAATTTTCAATTTCTATATAATATATAAATGTAGATTTTATTTTACTAAATCAGTTATTAATTTAATAATATCATTAAAATTGAAGATACGTGAGCCAGTAAAATACTTATTTTTACAGAAGTAAAAAATTGGTCTAAATCATTTTGACTTTGGATTCATTCGGATTAGTTCGGATTGAAACCTTGGCTGAGATCAAATTTAGTTTGGATTAATTCGGATTAAAAATTTTTCTTAGATTAGTTTGGAATGGTTCGAGTTCATTCGGATTGAATTTTATGCAAGATAATTTATTTATTAAATTATATATTTATTATTACATGGATGAAAAATAATAATTGAAAATTAAAATTAAAAAATCCTCTGAAATTGAATAAATAACCAAAATCTGTGTTAATATTTATTGACCGGCTACTTTATCTTCTACATACAGATATGAAGTGGTTTTTTATTCGAAACTTATAAAAATCTGACTGATAGTATGTCCAAAAATTTAATACAATGAAGATAATTGTTGCTATTCTGATTTACATCTTCATGATCGTCGCTAATATGATTGGTATTTATTTGTATATTTTTAAATATTTTTTCTAAACGCACCGATTTTATAACTCAGAACTCATATTTAATTTTTTTTTCCAAATATACTTTTTCTGCTAGCGGGTCATACAGTCCTTTTTATTCCATTTGGTAAAAAATAAGTTATCAAATTTTTGTAGAACTATTCAGTGATGTCTTTATAAATTCTGAGATAATAATCAGAGATACAAAGTTTTATGTATAAATAGCCTTGGTGATAATATTTTCTCTGCTTAGTGAAGTTATTTGAAAGCAAAACCAAAAATATTTCAAAAATTTTTTAAGGAATTTTTTACATAAAAAATCATGAAATGTCTATTTTTAACCCCTTTAAGGGGTGATTTTGTAATTTTTAAGATTTATTCCTTTTGTCTGTTAATAATAAAAAAATGTCAATCATGTTAGCATCATTCTTCAATTTTCACTCGAAACGCTTGAATTTTTTTGCTGAAAAAATGACAGTTACTATTTTTATCACGATTTAGGGTGATTTAGAGGGTTTAGAGGGATTTGATAAATTATTTTTTACCCAATGAAAAATAATGAAGGGGTGAGACCTGAAAATTTTTTTTTTTTAAAGGGCACACCCTAATGAATTATTGCTAAGTGATTTATTGTTCAAAATGTTTTTGTTTCTTCATAGACTCTACTTCACGTTTAATTGAAAGTAACATAATTGGAGGACCGGATGTTCAACGGGATACAGAATTATATTCATATCTCGTATTCATAAAAATAACATTGAGACACTGTTGGCTAATGATGGCGAAAGAGAGTAAATCTTGTGTTGGTTCTTTAATTTCTAAGTCACACTTTTTAACTGCTGCTCATTGTTTCTTCTTCGAATCAGGAAAAAAATCTAACATCGATGAAATATCTGTGAGAACTGGCAGTATTCATCGAAATGAAAAAAAATATCATATTCAAAATATACATTTGCCCTACTCTTTTTCAACATTTACAAAGTGTGTTGATGATGACATTGCAGTTGTAAAAGTAAATAATATAGTTATAGAAAAATTAAATTTGTCTAATCTTCCAAAAAGACTCAAATTAAGGCCATATATCAACCAGATCACGTGACCAAATTCCTGTAAAAGTTCATCTATAGATGAACTTTTTCTATTGCAAAATGTCTGCCTGAAAATTTGGAAAATACAAGAGAAAACGGTAAAGAACGTCTGTCAAGTTCGTTTGACTGAAAATTTTGCAAAAAATTGTACAGATAACTGTAATTGTTGATAAGTTTTTGATTTTTTGTAAGTTTTTACTAAGAAGAATTTGACAGACGTGCTTTATTGTCTTTTGTTACGTTTCCTAAATTTTCAAAAGTGATCAGATTAAGCCCATGGATCAACCAGATCACGTGACTAAATTCCTGTAAAAGTTCATCTAAGATAACGTTTTTCTTTTACAAAATGTCTTCCTAGAAATTTGGAAAATACAAGAGAAAACGGTAAAGAACGTCTGTCAAGTTCGTTTGACTGAAAATTTTGCAAAAAATTGTACAGATAACTGTAATTGTTGATAAGTTTTTGATTTTTTGTAAGTTTTTACTAAAAAGAATTTGACAGACGTGCTTTATTGTCTTTTGTTACGTTTCCTAAATTTTCAAAAGTGATCAGATTAAGCCCATGGATCAACCAGATCACGTGACTAAATTCCTGTAAAAGTTCATCTAAGATAACTTTTTTCTTTTACAAAATGTCTTCCTAGAAATTTGGAAAATACAAGAGAAAACGGTAAAGAACGTCTGTCAAGTTCGTTTGACTGAAAATTTTGCAAAAAATTGTACAAATAACTGTAATTGTTGATAAGTTTTAAATTTTTTTTTAAGTTTTTACTAAAAAGAATTTGACTGACGTGCTTTATTGTCTTTTGTTACGTTTCCTAAATTTTCAAAAGTGATCAGACTAAGCCCATGGATCAACCAGATCACGTGACCAAATTCCTGTAAAAGTTCATTTTTCTATTACAAAATGTCTGCCTGAAAATTTGGAAAATACAAGAGAAAACTGTAAAGAAAGTCTTTCAAGTTCGTTTGACTGAAAATTTTGCAAAAAATTGTACAGATAACTGTAATTATTGATAAGTTTTAAATTTTTTTTTAAGTTTTTACTAAAAAGAATTTGACTGACGTGCTTTATATTGTCTTTTGTTACGTTTCCTAAATTTTCAAAAGTGATCAGACTAAGCCCATGGATTAACCAGATCACGTGACCAAATTCCTGTAAAAGTTCATCTCAGATAACTTTTTTCTTTTACAAATTGTCTGCCTGAAAATTTGAAAAATACAAGAGAAAACGGTAAAGAATGTTTTTCAAGTTCGTTTGTTTGAAAATTTTGCAAAAAATTTTACAGTTAACTGTAATTGTTGATAAGTTTTAGATTTTTTTTCAAAATTTTTACTAAAAAGAAGTTAACAGACGTTCTTTATTGTTTTTTGTTATGTTTCTAAAAAGTTCAGAAAGATACTTTGTAAATTAAAAAAGTTGTCTTAGATGAACGAATTAATATATATGTCAGTCACGTGATTCGATTAATCAATGGCCTTAAGTTGAAATATTGAGAAGAAGTAAAACTGATAAAAAAGTGTCATAAGCCCTTTTTTTTGCTTCTTGAGGATCTTTGTTTAGTTTCGGAAAATTCGGAGGTCCTTAAGACCAGAAGTTTCCAATTCGAGGGCTTCAGGTCCTAAGTCAATTATGTAAACCTATGTTACCTCATTTTCAATAGGTCCTCAAGAATAACCACGAGAATCAAGAGCATAACTAATATTTAATTTTTATAATAAAAAAGAAATTAATACAAGTTCCAGTATTCAATAGGTGCAACTTTGCAATGGGTTAAATTTTTAATCGATTGGGTTTCTTTATTTTTTATTTACAATAGTTAATTAATAGTTTATTCTTTTAATAACAGTTATTCGAAATTTGATATTTTTCAATATTTTAAAAATGTAATAATTATTAATATTCAATATTTTTGATAGTTTACTAAAATTATTTGTTTAATGATAGTTACTGGAGATTCAATATTGTTTCTTAATTTAATTAGTTAAGTTCGTCGAAAGCGTATTTTTTTCCACAGAAAGATTTCAAATTCTTTAATATTTGAATTGTTTCTTAACATTCTTACAAGTAATTTTTATTCTTATTCATTCTGAATAAACAAGAGTTTATGTTACGTTTCCCAAATTTTTAGAAAAATACTTTGTAAATTAAAAAAGTTACCTTACATGAACAAATTAATGTATAATTTAGTCACATGGTCCGATCGATCCATGGCCTTAAGGCCATTTCTTACTTATCCGATCCCTATCTTACCAAAACTTTTCTTTTGCATTTTTACATTAATTAAGATATTGAGTTAAAACTTTAAATAATCAAGTTAAAAGCACTAATTAACGTTTACCTGCTCCTAAATATTTAAAATTATTTTTTTAAAAATCCCAAAATTTTTTTAATTATAATTATACAAACTTTGAACTAGATATGCGTTTTTTACTCATTTTTACTTTATTCTCAAAGTTTTAACTCCATATCTCAATTAATGTAAAAATGCGAAAAAAAAGTTTCGGTAAGATAGGGATCGGATAAGTAAGAAATGTCCTTAATTCATAAATAAATAAAATTAGGACTTAAAATGACATCTATTAGGTTTAATTGTAAACACTTTCGTGAATTTATAAACTTCATAATATTTTTCAGCTCAAAAAGGAAGTTGATTTTACAGATGATGTATCTTTTATTCAATTGGAAAGATATAAACGTCCAATCAACACGAAAGCTACATCATTAGGATGGGGTCAACAACATATTAATAGGATGGGAAATCTATTCAATGTGTCAAATACGTTAAAAATTATAAAACTCGAAACTATAAGTTTGTCCGATTGTCGAAAAAAGCTTGGCATGAAATATGCTAGCTCTGTAAAAATAAGACATATTTGTGCAATGTCAGAAGAAAGCAATGAAATTTTTTATAATGTAAGTAAAGCAATTTCACGCATGTACAGAAATTTTTGAGATAGTTAATTTATGGGTAAATTTATCATAGGGTGACAGCGGTGCTCCTCTGGTTCAAGATAATAAAATTCTAGGCATTTTTATTGGTGGCCTTAAAATGGCTATTAACAAACCTTGGTTATTTGTGAATGTTTCTAGCCACATTACTTTTATTGAAAGAGCAATGACAATTGAAAGTAAACCGGAAGCCTCTTCTTCGAAATTGATTTAATTTCCTATTACTGCTGTAATCTATATATAATAATAAACGAAGATAAAAAATCTGCCCGCTTCACGCGCAGCTCGCAAATTTGAGCGCGCCTAGGGCGCGCGATTTGATCGTCACGCTTCGCGCTCTGTTCTTTTTGGATCTCACGCTTAGCGCTTGGTCTTATGCTTTTCGCATACATTTAAGTTTATTTCTTATAATTTGATACTGAAGCTCAAATCAATTTTATAATAATATTACAGATGATGTGAATTACACATTTTCTCAAAGTCACTAAATTTCTTTTTGAATTTAAGTGAAACAGGAAATTCAATTTATTTTCTTCCAACTCTCTAAACCTGAATCAGTGAACGGCCACTGATTCGCAGTGACTATTCACTGAAGGCATCAGCTATAAGTCTTTCACTGAGAATCAGTGAAATTCGACTGGTGAATCAGTAAAATACATTGAACTCACTTATTGAATCAGTGAAATCTTCAGGTGGGAATAATAAAACCAGCAATATATTTTAATGATCGATGAATACGTTTATTTTGGGTTAAACAACACCAAAGAGAAATTAGGTAATTATTATTGTGTATAATTATATTATGCATAATTAAAAATTAAAGATCCATCATTATACTTTAATCGTTCGCAGGAACTTTGCGAATTCAAAGGTTATGTTCACGTTGGTGCGTTCACTGATTCCTCAGTGAAAGCAAAGCAGGGCACTGATTTATCAGTTGATATATTTTCACTGATGTAATCAGTGACTATATCACTGATTCAGGTTTAGAGAGAAATCTCTCAAAAAAGAAAAACAATCGTAGACTTTATTTAAGGAAACGATTTTGCAGAACAACGCTTATTTCGTATCTCACATATTTTGATGAAAAAAATGGAATTTTTGCAATATTTAAAATCAAAACATAAAATATACATCCTGTCGAAAAATGTCTGAATGAGAATTTGTAGACCTCATTTAGGCAAGTAATTTTACATCTAAGCGTTTTTTTTTGTATTTCACATATTTTGTCTAAAAAATGGAATTTTTGAATTTTAATCGTATTTTTGGAATTGAAACGAAAAATATATGTTTTATCAGAAACTGTGTGAGACAAAAATTGTAGATCTTTTTAAAGCAAACAACATTGCATTCTTACGTTTTTTCGTATTTCACATATTATTGTTTAAAAAAATTGAATTTTGGATTTTTAATAGTATTTTTTAAATTAAAAAGAAAAATATACATCTTATGAAAAAATGTTGCAATTCAAATTTGTAGATCTTAATGTAGAAAATAATTTTGTATCATAACTTGTTTTCATATCTCGTATAATTTAACTGGAAAATGGAATTTTTATATTTTGACTTGTTTCAAGTTTTAACATGCTGTAACATTTCTAATTTTGGTTTAATCAAAGAATGTTGTGAAGATAATTTGTAGAGATTTATGAGCACTATCAAAAACCAGTATTAGAATTTTTGATTTTTTCAAATCGTTTATTTCAACAACACAAAAAATGGCCGTTTCCTCAATTTTGGTTGGATATGTCTGGTAAACGAACCTGTCCTTACTTTTTCGGCTCCGAAAAAGTGTGCCAAAGCTCAATTCAATCTGATAATTCTATCGAGAGTTATGCCGCACACGACCTACAGACAGACAGACAGACACTTTCGTAAAAACTACTTTTTCTGACTCAGGGGATCTCAAAACGTAAAGATTTAATGAAAATTTGGAAAATCATTTTTCACATAAAACTAATACCTTCTCATCCATGATAAGAAGGTAAAAAGACCTTTTTATCAAAAATATGCGAGAGATATGAAAAAAACGTCATCATGCAAGATTGTTTGCTCAGATTACTTTTACAAATTTTCACCCAAGCATTTTTTGATAAAATGCGTATTTCTTGTTTTCATTTTTAAAAATATTATTAAAAATAAAAAATTTGATTTTTTTTATCAAAATATGCGAAATATGTATAATATTTTAATATTTAGAGAATTTGAAAATTTTTCTGTGGAAAAAAAGACGCTTTCGACTGTGCTGGGATTCGAGCCCAGGTCTTTCGATTGCCAGAGCAGTCGACCGGCAATCGAAAAACTTGGGCTCGAATCCCAGCGCAGTCGAAAGCGTCTTTTTTTCCACAGAAAGATCTAAAATTTTTGTCTCACACAGTTTCTGATAAAACATATATTTTTCGTTTCAATTCCAAAAATACGATTGAAATTCAAAAATTCAATTTTTTAGACAAAATATCTGAGATACAAAAATAACGTTTAGATGGAAAATTATTTGCCTAAATGAGGTCTACAAATTCTCATTAAGACATTTCTCGACAGGATGTATATTTTATGTTTTGATTTTAAATATTGAAAAAATTCCATGTTTTAGCCTAAATATGTCTTATGCTTATTAAAAAGTTACTAAAATGTATACAGAAAATCGAGCGCGAAGCGCGAGTGTCATGATGAGAATGTGTTCCTTACTCTCTAAATATGAATCAGTAAAACTCTACTGATTATTAGTGAAATTTGACTGATTCAAATAGCTAAAAAGAGGTTACTGTAAATCAGTCAATTTCCACTGATTGCTTTAGTGAAAATTAACTGATTTAACAGTGAAACTATTTTTTCCACAGATTCAATCAGTAATAATCAGCTGATTAAGCAGTGAAATATATTTTTTCACTGGTAAATCAGTGAAAAGGCAAATCACTGATTCAATCTGTGAAAATTTGACTGATTCAGACTTAGAGAGTAAGGCCGATAGAGCCTTAAGTGAACTGAATTTCCTATTTCACTCAAACTCAAAAACAAATTTAGTGACTTTGAGAAAATGTGTAATTTACATCATCTGTAATATTATAAAATTGATTTGAGCTTCTGTATCAAATTATAAGAAATAAACTTAAATGTATGCGAAGAGCATAAGACCGAGCGCTAAGCGCGAGGTCCAAAATGAACGGAGCACGAAGCGCGCGATGAGGATGTGCCCGCGAAGTGGGCAGATTTTTTTCAATCAAAACGAAAAATATACATTTTATGAAAAAATATCTGGATGAAAATTGATATTCCTTATTCAAACAAACAATTTTGCATTATAATGTTTTTTCTATATCTCGCATAAAAAGGTTCATTTTATGAAAATATAATGCACTTATCAATAACACTATTTACATTACCGAACTAAATTAATTCTTGACATTTATGATGAATATATAAATGAATTAATGACTCCAATTATCTTACTTTTTATGTTTTGAAAATAAAATGCGGTTCAAATAGAAAACTTAATGAAACGAGTCTTCATTTTTAAGCAACTGGACCTGTGTTATTAACGAAAGTAACTAAACCGGTATTGGATCACATAACATGGTCACGAAACGAAAGCGATGAACAAAATATGACCACCACACCCCTTATTTAACACCTGGATATGGTATCAAACAGCAGATGTTGTGTAATCTATGATATCAATTTATAATAACACGGGGTGGTCATCCTCTTCATTTTTGTTACCTTATCTAAAAATCATCGAATTATGTATACTCAGTAAGATTATTTACCAATCGTTTTTGTCGTGATTCAAATTTCAAACGTATATCAATTATGGCCCCTTCAATAACAAACATGATCTAAAATTTTAAATATGTTTCTCTTATTCTTGTCGCTATTTTTTTAAAGATGACCATAGAGTCAAATTTTATCATTTTATTTCCATTCTGAATTCATAAAAATTTTTTAATTAAACTAAATTACATGTTAGATTTAGACCTTGAAAGATAAAAAAATAAAATCTTTAGGTTTGTGATCATAACAAAACTAAAATTTAATACTTTAAGTAAAGTTGACTGATATTTAAAAATCCATGATTTATTTTGTCGGCAAGTTTTTATGACTTTTAATTGTGCGGTTATGTTATATTAATTAAAAGATTTTCGACAAAAAAGAACTATTTTATAAGTTTATTAGATTTAAAGAAGGAAACTCAATTTTTCTCAAAAACTGCAATAGATATTGAAAAACAGTGAAAATCTTTCTTGTAGAATTATTTCAGAAAAATAAAATATTTTTTTCCCCTATTTCTCATTGTTTATGAAAAAATTCAAGTTCCATATTTTTGCTAGTATCTCAGAATTAGTTACGATTTTCTAAAAATTATAAAGTTGATCACTTTTAAAAAATAATCTGAACCCATTTAAATCCTTGCTAGACGTAAAAGGATAGAAAAGATTAAGGACTTTTCATCCCTTTCAAAAGGATATATTGTATTCCTTAAAAGCTTTTCTTTTCTATGCCGATTTTATTCATTTCTAGATTTATCTGCGACGTCAGCTGGTACTTATTCTTTCCTATCTGAATACACCTAAACCTAGATTTCAAATTAGCCAATTAGTAGCTTTTTTTCTACTTCGGTTTCTGTGTCGTATTCACTAATTGAGGTACCGGATTCTATAAGGGCGTATACAATTATTGGTCCGAGTGCAAAAGAACTCTGACAATTCAGAAGTAATACCCTGGCGAAAGTATCGGATAGGAATTCATTTCGAGCCAATCAGAACTATTCCGATATCTGTATCCGAGCCAATGCGAATCATTCCGAACCAATCCGAAAAATGTTTTGTAAGTCGTTTGATGAAAAGCGGTAAAAAATCGATCCAACCTAATCCGATTTAATCCGAGGCAACAATCCGAATGAATCCGAACCAACCGGAAACCAAGTTTTCAATCCGAATCAATCCGAGTTCGGATAGATTCGGATTAATTCGAATTGTTGCCCGGATTAAATCGGATAAGGTCAGATCGATTTTTTACCGTTTTTTATCAAACGAGTTACAGAACATTTTTCGAATTGGTTCGGAATGATTCGCATTGGCTCAGATACAGATATCGGAATGTATCGGAATAATCCTGATTGGCTCGGAATGAACTCCTATCCGATACTTTCGCCAGGGTAACTTTCTGATATATTTATTTATATATGCACGGAGAAAAATATTATTTTTATTATTATTTATTATTATTATTTATTATTATTATTAATTATTATTATTATTTCATATGCACAAGTTGGAGATTATTTAATTTAATAAACATTAAAAGAGACCAATTTTGTAAACAATATCAAAATCAGGATTTACATCGATCCGCAATAATTAATTCATGTATTAGATTGGCTTCAGGTTCATAAATTAAAAAGTCAAAAGACTCATGAGAAAATTGCATAATTAAGATTTTTTCATATGAGTTTATAAAGAGTCTTGGCAATTGCTTCAGAATAAATATTTGTTTGGTATAAAGATAATTTAAAATAACATATTTTTTAAAAATAATATAGTAGAGAATGAAATAAAATTCTGACTAAATTTCTGCATGAGATGATACATCGATGTTTCTTCAGTATAAAATAGAATTTGTGAAATAAACATTTTTTCGCATGAATTAAAAAGGGGAAATTAAATTCTACTAATATATAATTGAAAACAGTATGATAGTTTTTGAATAAATAAAGAACAGAAAACGATTGAAGTAGATGTAAGTGAATTCGAATAAAAGGGTTAAAAAATACAGGAAGAAACTAAAGTTTACAATTTTTATTAAACTACCTTTCAATTTAGGGAAAAACGTATCATTATGAGAATAATTACCATTGCATCTCGATTTCCTCTAGATTCCTAATATTTTTTAGAATTATCATTATTAAAAAAACATATATTGCTATACAAAGTTTCTCCGTGTAATTTACTGATAAGATAGGATAAGTTACTTAAATCCATTTTGATTTCAAAAGTTAAAAGTTACCAAAACGGTTATCCACTCTACCCATTTATATTTATCAGGGAAAATCAGTTTCTGGTATATTGTTATGAATATTAATTTTCTAATTTAATACACGAGGAAGTTAAATGAGCTAGCTCTCACATTTCTCTCATTAAACAGTTTCATCACGCAATAGGTATTATAGTTTTCAGTTTTTATAACATTTGTAGGGCGGAAGATTCACACGATCGTGCAGATGTCATGATTAACACCAGTGTTTAGTAACTAAGAGGGTAATTGATGCGGGTGTATCCGTGACTATAATATCGAGGGAGGTACCGAGTACGTTTAAATTCGAATGATTGGAGAACGTATTCCCCAGTATTCCCAGTGCCATATGCAAACAACTTGAGAGAGAAGTACCGGATTGAAATTCATTCCAAGTCAATCAGAACTATTCCGATTCATTCCGATATCTATATCCGAGCCAATGCGAATCATTCCGAACCAATCCGAAAAACGTTTTGTATCTTGTCTGATAAAAAACGGTAAAAAATCGATACGACTTAATCCGATTTAATCCGAGGCAAAAATCCGAATGAATCCGAATCAATCCGAACTCGGATTGATCGAAACCGAATTTTCAATCAGAATCAAACCGAATGAACCCAAGGTCGGAATGATTCGGATTGATTCTGATTGATTCTGATTGAAAATTCGGTTTGGATCTATCTGAGCTCGGATTGATCTAGATTAAAAACTTGGTTTCGGATTCATTCAGATTGACGTCTCTGAATTAATCGGATTAAGTCGGATTGATTTTTTACCATGTTTCATCAAACGAGATACAAAACGTTCTTCGGATTGGTTCGGAATGATTCGCATTAGCTCGGATAGAGATATCGGAATAAATCGAAATAGTTCTGATTGACTCGGAATAAATTTTAATCCGATACTTTCGCCACGGACCCTTTCGTGAAATCCTCATATTATTTGTTTCCAAAATCCCTGTCAAGGAAAATAATTGACTTTGATTGTTCAATTTTTCGATAAGTATGCATAAACATAATAATGTATGTTTTAAAACATTTCATTTTCCTTGACAATTTATTGAACACAGAAAATACGAAAATAAGCAAATTTGAGCACTTGAATAAAAATGATTATTTAGTTTGGAGAATTTTTGAATTGCGAAGGAGATTCCATGAATTTTTGTTTCGAGTTGAAAGACGAATGGTGAATAAGACAAGTCCAAGGCAAAGAAGTGCTCCTATAACACCTCCTGTGATGACTCCAACATTTACTTTGTTCTGACTCGTTTTATTGCTTGAAAGGCAAGGCTCCTCTGAAAAGAAATTAAAATTTAATTACAATTATACTATTTAAATTTGAATCAGGACAAACTTGACTGAATTGATTAATTATCAGTAAGAGGGACTGTGTGGCGAAAAATGCGTCAGTAATTTCATTTCAGTCAAATTTTGACTGATTTAGATTCAGGGAGTTTTTTATCATCACCTAAATTGAAGTAGAAATCTTTTTCATTTTGTGATAAGACAGTGCAACACGATTTTTATTTCGTAGACCGTGAGGGGTGATTCTTATAGATTTTTTTATACTGAACACGAATTCGAAAACAAGATTTTCGTATCACATAAAGTTTTCAAGAAATTCGATACTTTCAAACACTTTAAAATTCCTTTTTCTAGAAAAATTATTTACAGCTGAATTCCTCGCTGACATAAAAAAGGCACAATAGGAGTTCAACCGTGGGTAACTTTTCGGAAAAAAGGAATTTTAAAATGCTTGAAATTGAAAATTGTTAAGAAACATATGAACTTTCATTCAACTATTTTGAAAATTATTCCAAAATTTTTCAATTTTAATAAAAAAACAGAAAATACTTAAAAAATGACTTTTTAAAACTTTTAGTCTTAACTTTCTTAAAAATTTTGTGATACAAACATTTTGTTTTTGGATTTGTGTTCAGGATCGAAAATAAATAATAATATATTATACTAATATAAAATAATAAAAATAATTTTTTTTTGTTGCACTGTGTAATTTGTCATAATTAACAGTTTAAAGTTATTTTTCGAGTTACCTTTTTTTGAAGAAAGGTCACTTTGATTATTGAATGCAATTAGTAATACATTCTCGAGCCTCAATATGATGGGATCGGCATTCACTTCATATGTTTCATTGCAATTATGCATACCTGCATCCACCGAGGTTGAAAATAATTTTAAATCTTCGGAACTATTTCCCGTGATCACTGATTCTGAACAAATTTCAAACTATAATTATTCGCAAATAATAAACAGCATAAGATATATTGATGATTAGAAAATTGCAATGATTTGATCAAGTTATAATTAATTACATTTTTTCTAATTAAAGTTTTTTAATATGTAAGTTAAATTATATATTAAGGCTATATATCACTTGTGATTTCCTACTTTACCGACATTTTTTACATAAACGAACCTGTGGCATTTGGGAAATTAATATCATCCAGGAAAAGTGAAACAACCACATATTCGACATAATATATGTCACCATTGTTTTTCATTCTCAAAGTAACACTGTTACTTCCGTCAGAAATAGATTTTGTCACGTATAACGGTTCTTCCCATATTATTGTAATAATTGATATTGTTTCTTCGCAACTGCCGGTTACGCTCGCGTTCAATGGAACTTCCAGGGTGCTTGTCAAAATCTTCAAATGTTGTACCCAAATCAAGTTTTTTATTTAATGGAATAATAAAAAACATGAAGGAGAACTAATACTTATGCAAAAAATTTCCCATGGCCCAGGCCAGGGCCAGGTCAAGAATTTTTTGCACGAGTCTCAACTGCCGAATAACTTTGATTTAAAATTATAATTATATAATAATTTTATATAGGAAATCAAACATACCGTTTCATTTTTTGTTTTATAAGGTATAGTCAGAGTAATTCCCATATTTGTGAGGGTGCAAGGAACGCCAGTTTCATCATTAAAAATGATATAATCAAAATCTTTTCTTGTGTCAACTTCAACAATCACTGCTGAAGTTTCATAATTTGTGGTTGTAGGAACAAAATCAGTTGAAGTAGTTTCTTCAACAGTTGTTATATTCGATTCAAATAAAATTGTTGGTGATATAGAAGTTGAATTGGCTGCATCTGTTACAGAATCTATGTTTTTTTTCGACTTTTCGGAAACCAAACTCGCAGTAGATGTCACCGTTGAAACATTTCCGGCCAACACAATTTCTATAAAAATTAATTATTTTGATTTCCTAAATTAACAGATATTTATTTTAATTGAAGTGATGGAATTTTTCATTTTTATTTATTCTTATTTTCAAACACTTGTTTTAGTTTCTTTAAGAGCATGTGATATTTCCAAAATTAGCAAATTTTATTGATTTTAGGTTTCTACATGTTTGTGTCCGAAATACATAAAATTTTGTTTTCAAAATTTGGAAAAATGGTAGAGAAGATACAAACGGACGTAGATAGATTACTTTTGGTTTAAAAAATGGAAAAAAGTTCAATTTTAGAAAAATTTATATTTTATTTATATTGTTTTGAAATTTTGTGAAAATAATAAAAAGTTACTGACAGGTCTATTATGTCTTGAATATTCATAATGATATAAAGAAAAATTAATAAAAATAAGTAGTTTTAGCAAATTTGTAGAATGTATTTCCTTTGGCCTGCACATGAAATCCTTTGTCGTACAAAGGAAATATAATTTCGAGGATAAAAGAAAATAAATTGTATGATATAACCTATAAGAAATGTACACAAGCCCAACTTTGACAAATATCAATATTAAATCGATCATTATCAATACTATTTTCAAAATTCATTTCTAAAATGTTTTTATGCAATTTTATTAATCATATTAGTAAGAATTTCTATATAAACTTCAAATTTTCACATATTTTTTCATTACTATTTTGAAATTATTCTATATTATAAATTGAAATTTGTATTACAGATCTTATTTTAAATTTGTATCATTGTTTAATTATAAATGTGAATTGGAATACAATTCGATTTGAAATTATTAAATTTTTTTCTTCAAAAAATTATTTTCGTTTATATGTTTGAAAATTATGTAAATAAAATTAAACTTTGATCAAATTGGGACATTTAAACAGTTGTAATTTCAATAATTTCCATTTTTCAATAAATTTTGAAAACAATACTATGCTTCTAAGAATAAAATAAAAATCTATTCATAATTTAAGATATCGTCACGATTTTTTTCAATTTCTTTGGAAAATTTTAGATTTTCTCGCTTTGCAGCAGAATTCTATTTTATTATATTCGGGAGACGAACAGTAATTATTCTGGTCCTTTTTTTTACAACAGAGAAAAATTTTCAGATTTCATTATATTTAAAGTTTAATAAATTGAGATTTTTAAATCTATCTAGATTTTTGATGAAATCTGCTTAATTTCAATGGATGCATTCTGTAAGAAACATAATTTCACTATAAATAGACTTTTTTTCAGAGTGCAGTGTTATATCAGTGCAGCAGAACTTAAGACACTTAATTAGTATTATATTAATAAAAATTTTATTTAAATTTAATTTTAATACATTATTCCTTCCATATGCTATTATTTATCATTTCCTAGATTTTGATTGATTTATTTCGATTAAAAATTTTATACATTGAGAAAAAATCAATAGCCAGGGACTTAATTGTTGACGTGACCTGCATGGCCCATGGCCTTAAATATGTGCAATAGTTTATATATATTCTTTGCGTTAATTACCGAGATAAAAAAAACAGCTAAATGTCGTCATGAAGAGATATGCAAAACTTGTGTAATGTAGAGGAATGGAAAATTTTAATTGTTCAGATATTTACATTCAAATGTCAATATCTTATTATAGTTGAGAATTCATTAGATTGTTAAAAAATTACTTTAGAAAATTCTTTACCTTCTCTAAGTATTAAATGGGTGTTTTTTCTACATTAAATGAAAATTTCTTGAACTAGAATTATATTTATATTTACAGTGTTATGGCTATACTATAATACAAAGTAAATTCTTACCTCAAATTCAAAATTTTACAAATTTTAATTTTCAATTATCTTTAGTATTTAAGACAAAACTTAAATTCTCATCAATTTTATAAAATTTGAAATAAAACTGTATTACCTGCTTGCATTGTACACAATGCAACTATCATGATTGAAATCGTACTTCCCTCGAAAATCATTTCAGCTATAAAACTCGGTTTTTTATAAAAAAGACAATAAATACTGTATGAAGTAAGTATTAAAAAATATGTGTCTAAACTGACGATCTATAGATCGGTAAAGTAGAAAGAATATGGTTTAAAACCGTTCGATGTGACAAGTCTTTACAATTTGAAGAAACTAAAAACCTGATCAAGCATATCTTTAGAATTATGAACTTGGACTATGAAAAGGTAATTATTTCCACTCCCACTTTTTTAGTTCGATATGCGTGTAGTTAATTTTCTTCTCTGTGCAATAGATTGAAGGTAAAAATTTGTTTAATGAAATGCAAATTTAATTTAAACGCATGTTTGAGATATTTTGAGGACAAAAAATTTTTAAATTATAAATATAAACTACTCTCTAAATCTGAATCAGTCAAATTTTGACTGATTGAATCAGTGATTTGCCTTTTCACTGATTCTCCAGTGAAAACATATTTTTCACTGTTAAATCAGTTAATTTCCACTGAAATAATCAGTGAAATTTGACTGACTTACAGTAACCTCTTTTTAGCTATTTGAATCAGTCAAATTTCACTGATAATCAGTAGATTTTGACTGATTCAAATTTAGAGAGTAAAGTTCAACTTTTGATAATTTTTTAGTTTCTACTCTTTAAATCTAAATCATTCAAATTTTTACTGAATTGAAATCAATCATTTGTTCTGGTTATACAATCAGTCATTTTAAAATGGAAATCAATAAAATGTGACTAATTTTGACTAATTTATAATTACAGATTATATAATTACTTATTTAAAAAATTGCTCTAAAAATCTGTGTAAATACAAATATATTAAATATTTAAAACACTAATATACACATTTGAATCAATAAAAAAAGACCTCACTAAAATAAATATCCTTTTTACATATAAGCGGAAATTGGGTAATTTAGAGCTAATAATACTCTTTTTATTTCCTACTTCCCCCTTGGCGTACAGCATTTGTAGATATTAAATGGCAATCTATTGACTCGCAGACCGTTTTTAGGGACTTGAAGTTGTCAACTCTCACAAAAGGGGTTAATATGTAATTGCAGTTCTGATTCCAAATTGACTTGAAATAAGTATTTGTACCCCCTAGTAAGTCATTATACCTTATATTGAATACACGAACATCCACTCGGAAAAGTATAAATTTTGTAGAAGGAACCCTTTTAGGTCTGTGGGGGGTGGAGTTGCGGTTTCGGAACCCATAATTTTGCGTTACAAAACCAGAGGAATGAATTTCAATAAAGCATAGGAAGCGGTTGCACCCACATGCGATCATGTGGTCTCCATTAAATTATCTGAGCGCAGGTTTTTTCTTAAACGCCGGTCTTTTGTTCTCCAAGCTCGCAGCTGTCTAAACGATCCAATTTTTCAGACTATGCGTAATCACGAATATTCCTATATAAATAATTGATGGTTAGACTAAAAAAATTGAAGAATTCTTAATTTTATATTCTACTCATTTTCAGATTTGTCTTGAATTCAGTCAACTGGGATTAATTACTCGTACTATGACAAACTTTAACTTTTAAAATTTTTTTATTATATCATTGATCCTTTAATTTTTATAAAATGGGATGAGTTTATAATAAATTAATGAAAATATGAAATTTATATAATTTATAAAATTTATTTTATAAATTAATTTTATCCCATTTATATAATAAGTATTTTTCATGGATTATTAAACTTAATTAATGTATTTAATTTCATTTATTTATTGAATAAACTCCTTTCGTACAAATATTTAAAATATTATTTATAGATAAAAAACAATCTAACTCTGCCTCCTTTGTTTACAAAAATTATAAGGTCTAGGGAAGGCGGTAAAAATCAAAATTATTAGAATTTATTTTTAAATTAATTTTATACCTTACATCCCATTTATATAATAAGTATTATTCATAAATTATTGAACTTAATTAATATAATTCATTTCATTTAATTTTAATTATTTATTTTAAAAAGTCCTTTCGTACAAATATTTCAAATATTATTTATAGATAAAAACCAATCTGGCTCGGCCTACTTTCTTTATAAAAATTATAATGTCTAGGGGAGGGGGTAAATATCAAAATTATTATTTAAATAATTGTGAAATATATACAACCAAACTTAGTTTCAAGGAATTTGACTGAGAATATAACTTTTTCAAACATTAATTTAATTCTATTCTAAGAAAAAAACATGAGCATTTGGCATTTTCGAAATTTTAATTCTATCTAATAAACAAATTTTCAAAAAGTTTCTTTTTTGCATTTTTTAAAACAATTTTAGTCCCTCTCTCCTTCTGAAAACATTAATTCTTAAAATTTGTCACTTTGTGCAATTTCCTTGAAATCGAGTGTTCAAAAAATATAAATTGGCCATTTTCCCATATACCTTGAAAATATTCTCTCCAAAAACAACAATTTATCCTAAATAATGGAAAACTTTTCAATTATACGTAAATATATGTTTCCTCCCCAAAATATGGAATTTCATACAGTAATATTTATAATTATAAATTATTTATAAACAGCTCTGATAAATATTGATCCATAAATTTTTACTTTTAACCTTCATATTCATTTAAACAATTTTTAACCAGATCATTGAAATTACAGTTATTAAAAGTGCTGTAAATTTTGAGTAAAATTTTCAGAATGTATTTTAACATCCAATCGACTACTATCGATTTAAATATCAAAAAAATTAGTAAGCTTTAGATAAATATCTTTGCTGAATAATAGGGGTGCGTTTTTTTCTCTTTAGCTCATTAAATTGACACGCCAGGACTCCAAGTTTCATCGTTAAACGAGAAATTCGTTTCTCCAGAGGGGGTTTTAGTAATGAATGGAGATGTTAAACGTAGAAGATGGCACGAGCGATATGCAGAGAAAATTTCTGTCCAGATACAATATACATCGCGCAATCAGAAGAGAGGGGCTTAAATGAAAAAAAAAATGACGAAGCAACGTTGGTTCGCATTGTTCGAGTTTTTAACATGCCCATTCCTATTGCGGCATTGTGGCTACCCGCTCGTCCATGAAACGTCTACGAAGGGGTTGCCGGCATTCGATACATAGAAACAGATGCTCGATCACGGAAAATCGATTTCGACCGATCAAAATCTCTTCCGGACACACCCCTGATCATCATCGTTATCGACCATTGACTCGACGCGTGTCAAGATCGCGAGATAATATTTTTGTCAGACAAATACATCACTTTCATATGCAGCTGTCACGTCGGTCATTTCATCCTGAATGATTTCCATTTTTCTATTTCACAATCAGGATAGTTACTCAATATTGAATAATGCAATCGGATAGTTTTTTAGCAAAAAAATATCCAAAATTTAGAACGATTAAAGAAATTATCGAGGGAAATTTGCAGCTGTAGGAAATAAGATATTTTTTGCCAGCTTAAAGCCATAGATCAGCCAGGTGACAAAATTCCTGTAAGATAACTTTCTTAATTCATAAAATATCTTTATAAAAGTTTAGAAATTGCAAGAGATGATAATAAAGGACTTTATTGATTTCTTTTTTTTGGCATTGGCTCAGTTTCTTCTTATTTTCTTTATTTAAAATATCAATGGTAATTATAAAAAAAAACGTAAAATGGATGAAAAATTATATAATTTTGTGTCAATATAATAGCAGAGATGTTTCCAAACATGTCATGTTATAATAATAAAGGACATTTGTTTTATTATATTAATTAAAATCTCCAAATGATAGACTGCAAAGTAAAAAAGTTATTTCACAGGCAAAAGTTTATTTTATATTTTAGTCAAGTAGTTTGATTGATTCACGGCCTTAACTTATTTTGGAGAAAAAATTGTATGATGTGAAATAATAAATATTAAATTGCAGAATTGAAGTGAAAGGTCCTTAAGGGGTAAGGCCACCATGCAACTTTCAAAAAATCGAATTTTTTTTGTAAGCCTAAAATTTTCCTAAAACCCTCCAGAATAAGAAAAAAAATGTCTTGTAATATAATTTTCGACCGTAGAATATTACTGAAAACTTTAAACGCGTTTTTCTCGAAACACCATTTTTCAAATCGGGCGAACTAATAGCAGCTACAAATCTTTATTGATTGTTTTCAAATTTTGAGAAAATTTTTATAGACATATAATCTAGTGAACTACGTAGGGATTTTTTGATATGTTTTAAACTTTTTTTTTAAAAAACAATGCAGTATGAAATTTTTACGTAAAAAAATGAACTTTTTGCTCATATGCTTACAATTCTTCAAAAAATTAGTATTTTCAAAATCCCCTACGTGGTTCACTAGTGTATGATATATATTTTTAAAAAATTCTTTGATTTTTGTTCCAGTTTCAAATTTGAAGGTACAGCTAGTTCGCCCGTTTTGGACCTCCCGAAAAACTAGCTGCAGAAACTCGATCCGGAAGAGGCCATTTTTTACCGGAATTATGTAAAAAAAATTTTTTTTTGTACGTTTACATACACTTAATTAAAAACTGAGAAAGAAAATTTGATAGCTTTCACTGTATTTCCGAAAAACGTTCCTGAAATTGTCCTTTTTTTTGACGCGCAAGGTGGCCTTACCCTTTAAGGTAGTTGTCTCTAGAAAAAAAGTATTTCTATGGTTTTAAGAGTCGAAATGATATTATCAGTAGTGTTTCATGAAAGAAAAAATATTATTTCTTATGAAAAAGGTTGAAAACGTACGAAACATAATACGTTTAATAATATTTTTTGTAATAAAATTTTTCCTTACTACCTCTTCTAAGCGATTTTTCAAAAATTATCAGATTTTCATAAATTATCATTATTTTTTCGAGTAAAATATTCTAAAGAAACATTTTTTTGCAAAATAATTATATTTCAAGATTATTTACTTATTTTTAAAATTGGAAACAGTAGAGTCATAGAGAATATTTTCCCCGAAAAAATGAGCCATGATTTATGAAAATCCAATAATTTTTAAATAATTTGTATGAAAAAATAGTAAGGAAAAATTCTATTACAAAAAACATCTAAAGTATTATTTTTTTTTAATTTTTATTTTTTCAAATGATTTTAAGAGTCGAAATGATATTATCAGTAGTGTTTTATGAATGAAACAACATTTTTTTTAATGAAAAAATTGAAAACTTACAAAAAATAATACTTTTAATAATATTTTTTGTGATACAATTTTTTCTTACTACCTCTTTTTACCGTTTTTTAAAAAATAATTAGATTTTCACAAATTATTATTATTTTTTCGAGTTAAATATTCTTTTCAATTTTAAAAGTGAAGTTTTCAGTAGCTGAAATCGTTAAAAGAATTTTTTTAAAAGAAACACTTTTTTATAAAATAACTATATTTGAAGATTATTAACTTATTTTTAAAATTGGGAAGAGTAGAGTCATAGAGAATATTTATCCCGAAAAAATGAGCCGTGATTTATGAAAATCCAATCATCTTCAAAAAATTTTATTATAAAAAACATTATCACAAGTATTATTTTTGTCAAGTTATAATTTTTCAAATGAACAATAATGTTTTTTTTCGTAAAATATGAATGATAATACCATTTCATGTCTTAAAATCATAGAAAAACTTTTTTTTCCAGAGACCTGATTTTTGGCACAACTACCTTAAGAAACGTAATCAGGAATATTTCGAATTTAAAAATAAAAACAAAAGTTATTTCAACGAAAAGTTATAATGATGAGAAACGTTGAGCGAATTTTCCAGTCCTGCAATTATCGAGCAATTAGCGACTTATTGACGCGACAAGTTGACAATGGAAGGCTTCACTGAAGGAAATTTAACGACTAAGGTCTAATAAGAGCCTGGTTTTTCTTCAAAAAGCAAAAATGGCACGAGACACAATTACTAATGGGCAGCTTTCCAGACAGCTGTAAAATTTTACTATTTGTGGATTTAAGGTCAGTTTCGCAGCACGATATTTCCACTTTTCTATTGCAAGGCCGTGGGAAACATTTATCTTAGAATAAATGGTATTGCACTTTTCAACAGACGCGTCGTTGATTTAATTGGAGGGAAACGATAAGTACCAATAATGGTGCTTAAGCACGTAGGCGTGTGCAAATTTGAGAAAGATTCGAAAACTGAATAGATTGTCTGAATAAATATTTCTTATTTGAATCTAGGACTGGAAATATATTGTATGTTGAAAATGTACTTATTTGACCAAAAGGAATTTATTATTGTTGGGTTCAGACCAATTAAAGGCTACAATTCAAAAAAAGTTCATGCTTTGAATTTTCTTAAATATTCTCTAAATCTGGAATCAGTGAAGTTTCACTCGTTCAGATTTAGAAAAAGAGTTTTTTCTCTATAATTTTAGATAGAAGATACGATTTGAGAGTGTATTTTACATGATCCAAAATTTTATTAAAAAATAATAGTACTTTTTGTAATGATTACAACATTTGTTTAAATAATTACAAAAAATTTTGAAATTTTTAAAGAAAATTTCGAGATGTATGCAAAACTACTCAGTAATAACTTGTATCCAAGACTGCGAAGCAGTTCTGTAAAATTGAAATAACTCATTTTTTCACTAGAAAAAATTTTTTTTTGGATTTAGGGGAGAAGCGGCGAAATTGGCGCACCTAATAGAAAGTGCGAGTTTAAAAAGAAAGTATATGACTAAAAATTATCAAAAAATATTTATTCAATAGCTGGATATCTTTTCTATACTTTCCAATGGATAAAGATTGCATTGAAAATTATTAAAGCAGTTTTTTATTCAGATTTCCGAAGGTCTGCACCTGCGTCAATTTACCCGCCATGTCGGGTAAATTGACGCACTAATATTATAATATTCTCTTGCCACGTATTAGTTATATTTTCATAGATTTAGAATTACATTTCAGTAGCAAAGGTTGATGAAAAGAGGTAGTTATAATTTGAAACTAAATTTGAGATAGTATATCAAGATATGTGAAGTTTTTTATACCTTTATTCACATAAACCAGCCAAAGTTAAAATATATTTTATATTTGTACAATAAAATACTGGCAATTGTGGATATTTAAGTGAATATTCAAATTGAAATCATTTTTATAGAGAATTATTTGAATTTGTAATCAGAAGTATATACAGTTATTAACTTTAGAAGACTTATAAATAATAGAAACAATCAATCAAAAATACAAATTTTTTACTTACATTGCTTTCACATCTTAAAATTGAGAAAACTTTCAAAACACTGTCAGACTGCAAATTAATTATTAAAAATCGCTTTTAAAATGCCTTAATACCTCAAACTTAAAAAAAACATTTAACCACTGATTGTTCAAATGAATATAACCTTACAAAGTCGTTACATCAGTTTTGCGAACCACATTACCTCCCATGTCACAAAAAATCGTAAGAAAAAGATTAGCAGAAAAGTCCAGCGACATTCAAATGTATATATCTATATATTAATAATTGTGTACTTACTATCTTCTTTATATTTTCAATCATAAACATCCAAGCACTTGACTTCAGTCACCGGTTTCCAGAAACACAACACGTGTGCCAACTTCGCCTCTGATTTGAATCTCGTATGCGCCAATTTTGCCGCAAGTGTATCGTTCATTAATTAAATACTTTTTACGTAAAATGCTTATTTTTTCATACAAATATTCTATCCTAATCGTAAGATTAAATATCAAAGGTTATAAAATCGTTGCATTAATCTAATTCACCTTGAATTACTATTATTTAACGATTTAACTCAATGGCTTCGAACATAACCATTATGCCAAAAAACGATTAATCGCAATAAAACTGTATTAAGCAATTAGATTTTTATAATTTTTTCTATCAAATACATATCATACAAGAATGCACACGATAGAACTATTTTTATTTTTTGTTATGTTATCATTTTCTGAAAAATAGGGTGCGCCAATTTAGACGACGCGCCAATTTCTCCGCTTCTCCCCTACAAAGCTTTTTACTGATTTTAAGAAATCTTTTAATTGGATATAATAAAGACTTGAAATTTATTAAAAAATAAATTCTAACTTGTATCAATACTAACTCAAATTCCCCTTAATGTCCAAACAAAAGTATAATTCAAAATTTCAAGAATTCCAATCCGCTCAAACACTCAAAATACAAAAAAAACGACCAAATTTGGACCAAAAAATATTTCTTAAAATGAAAAATTATGAGAATACTAACAAAAAAGGAGAAAAGTTGGTTTTGTCATAATTGTTTATTTTAAGAAATATTTTTTGGTCCAAATTTGGTCGTTTTTTTGTGTTTTGAGGATTCGAACGGTTTCGAATTCTTGAAATTTTGAATTAAATTTATTAAAAATAACTAAAATATTCGACTGGACCAACCAAATCTTTTGCTGCAAGTTTATCTAAAAAATAATATGATTAAACCAATAAAAATTTTGTTGATTCAACTAACTTATTTTTCAAGCATGATGACACATTATAAATAATATTCATTATATCTTTTATTCTCGATTTTGCGTACATTTTGAAAAAAAAAGAATATTTACTTTTTTGAAAATCGCACTGTTAATAGTTTCTCTTATAAAGCAACTCCTGCAATAGAAGATATTCGTGATCACTGTCTTACACTGATGTAAGTTGAAAAGCCCTCGTTTAGGGGCCTTTGTTAGAATGTTTTTGTGTTTCATATATTATAACTATAAAAAGATTTTTATTTTTATTCCTTTAATTTACTAAGAAGTTCCAACTAGTAAAAGATTATAAAGTAAAAGATAAGATTATCTTATCTAAAAATGCATAACATTTTTCAAGAACTTTAATAATCAAGAAAATTGAATCTTAAGCATTCATGGTTTAGAAAAATTTTTAATTGAAAGTTTATAAAATGCAAAAAGTAAGAAAATTTATAAGTTACGAGAAAGACAAATAAATTAACGAATTTCTGAAATAATCTGTACTAATTGTAAGTCACTACAATTATATATATACGAATTTCTGAAATACAAATTTTTATAAAAATATGTTTTATTTAAATAGAAATAGATTTCAATTGTAAAATCCCTGCAACTAAATACAGGAAACTGTTTTAATTAAATCGCGTTTTTAATTAATTTTTAACGTGGGAGCGTACTAAACTTCCCATAAATCCGAGCTAAAGGTAACCGGAAATTGACATAATTTCACCCCCTTTAAAATCCCGTAGATTGAGGACGTTATAAATAATTTGTATATTCACTGTGTGTCAGTGTGCGTTGTCCGTGAAGCGTGACAATTTTGCTAAGAAGAAAAGAAACAGAAATTTCCATAAATTTTGCATGTTTCCTGTGTAACCGTCGAACCTCGTAATTCTTTTTCCAAAAGAAGAACTTATTCCCGACTAATGACAGATCACTTATGAATTTATAAAAATTATGAAACAGAATATTCTTTCCTAAGAAGTTGATAAAGCGTTTAATCAGGTTTCGTACTCCCTGAATCCGAATCTGTGAAGAACCACTGTTTCGAATGTTATATGTCTGCCACATAGAATCAGTGAAATTTAACTGATGTCACTAAGGAAACTCACTGGTTAACCAGCGAATTTCACGGTTGACCAGTATATTTCACTGATTAACTAGTGAGCTTCCCTGGTGGAATCAGGTAGATTCCACTGATTTTTATGTGGAAGATTTATAACATTCAAAATAGTGGTTTTTCACTGTGAATCAGTGAGTTTTTACTGATTCAGATTTAGGGAGTAGAGTTTTAAATTATCTATATATGTAGAAAGTCCTACTCTCTAAACCTGAATCAGTCACTGATTATATCAGTGAAAATATATCAACTGATGAATCAGTGCCCTGCTTTGATTTCACTGAGGAAGCAGTGAACGCGTCAGATGAACATAACTTTTGAATTCGCGAATTCAAAACTTTCATCTACACTTTACTGATTTATCGTCCCTTAAAAATAATAACAATTACGTAATTTCGTTTTAGTGTTGTTTAGCCAAAAATAAACGAGTTCATCGATCGTTAAAATTTTTTCTATCTAATTCTAGAAATATGATTTCCACAATAAAACTCTGACACAATTTGCACGATACAATCAACTATTTTTTAGTAAAAATCAGTAAAAAAAACTGATTGAATCATGCAAAGTGCGTCCTCTCTAAATCTGAATCAGTCAAATTTTCACTGATTGAATAAGTAATTTGATTTTTCACTGATTCAACAGGGGAAAATTATTTTTCACTGTTAAATCAGTTAATTTTCACTGATGAATCAGTGAAAAAAATATTTCTCACTGTCAAATCAGTAAAATTTCACTGATTATTTTAGTGAAAATTGACTGATTTACAGTACCTCTTTTTCTTATAAGGTGAATAAATTCTCAATGCAATTATAGGTTCTGCCTGATGCTAAAATGAAGTTTAACTTGACAAACCATTTATCTTCGTTTCTAAAGTACTTAACTCGTTTTGCTGCATACGTTTATTGCAATTGGGTAAATTTATGTTCCGTAAAAGTGCAACGAACGTCTTTCTTGTATGTGCCAATTCTCTTTTCCGTTGGCTCGACAGGAAGTACCAAAGTCGTTTGACGGAATCCTTCGAAAGCTTACTTCCTGCTCAAGGTGCTATCGCTTCCGCATTAAGGGCATGAAATAACTGATCGAATGGCACGCGTACGGCTCTTGTTTGGTTTCTTTCTAAAATCCAGAACATCATACAAAGAGAAATATAAGACCGGAAATATGACATTCGACTTCATGTCCTTTTTTTTTAATTCATCCTGCAATATTTAAAGTTTTTATATCATGAGGAAAAGTATTCAATGTTAAATTAAGAGTTATTCAATGTTATTTATTTACACAATTCAGATTTATCAGAATTTTTGCCAGAACATTAGTGTGTTTCAAAATTTTACAAGGCTGTGCTAAAAATATTTCAACATAGGTTTACCACACAAAAAATGATTATTCTAAAAATATTCTTTTGGATAAAATGAATTGGACGAGAAAATAAGCTCTTAGAAAAAAAAATGTTTTCTCTGGCTAGGCTTTTGATGTTTTCTTTATCACTTAAGGTAGTTTTCATCCAGGAAAATTAAACCTCAGGCAAAAATAGATAATTTTGCTTTCAAGAATAGCAATATTATTATTGAAGGGCTGTTTTAAAAGAGGAAAGATTATTTTACATGGAAAAAATTTGAAACACTGAAAAATAATTTTAATAATAAATTTTATTTTTGCCGAACTTTATTCCTTATCGCTTCCTACCAAGTTTTAAAAAATTATGCGATTTTAATAAATCATGAATCATTTCTTCAGAGAAAAGATTTCCCACAGCTTCACTGTTTCCGATTTTCAAAAATAAATTCTTTAATGGCTGAAACCATTAAAAAAACAGTTTCCAAAATGAAATTTTTATAAACAAATTGCTGAATTTGATAATAATTTATTCATTTTGAAAATTGGAAATGGTTCAGTTGTAGAGAATCTTTTTCTTGAAAAAAAGATTTGTAATTTATTAAAATCGCATAATTTTTTAAAATTTGGTAAGGAGCGATAAGAAAAAAAGTTGGGGCAAAAATAAAATTTATTAATAAAAATATTTTTCTGAATTTCAAATTTTTTTCATGGAATTTAATTTTTTCTCTTCCAAAATATTGCTATTTTTGATAGCAAAATTATCCATTTTTGCATGAGGTCTAATTTTCGTGGATCAACTACCTTAATTACATTATATAATTCATCAAAAAAACAGTTTGATTGTATCTAAGAAACATGTTTTATATGTATAAAGTAAAACAAAATTTGTTTGATTCAAATATAGTCTTTAAAAACGAATCAGTGAAAATCACTGTGAAATAGTACACATGCACTGATTATCAGTTATAAGTATGTTTAACATGCTGCATATTTCAGGTGATATACTTATAACTGCTAATCAGTGTATATGCACTATTTTGCAGTAAATTTCACTGATTCAGATTTAGAGAGTAGGATATTTAAGGCCATGGATCAACCAGTATACAGCTGATTAAATTTGTCTGATTCAAATAGCTAAAAAGAGGTTACTGTGAGTCAGTCAAATTTCACTGACTACTTTAGTGAAAATTAACTGATTTAACAGTGAAAAATAATTTTTCCACTGATGAATTAATGAATATTAACTGATTTGACAGTGAAGAAGATCATTTTCACTGATGAATCATTAAAAGGGAAAATCACTGATGCAATAAGTGTAAATTTAACTGATTCTGATTTAGAGAGTGTATTAGGATTTTAATACATGCATTTTTAACTAGTTATAAATAAACTCACTAAACCTGAATCAGTGAACGGCCACTGATTCGCAGTGACTATTCACTGATGGCAGCAGCTATAAATGTTTCACTGTGAATCAGTGAAATTATACTGATGAATCAGTGAAATAGATAGAAATCACTAATTGAATCAGAGAAATCTTCAGGTGGGAATAATAAAACCAGCAATATATATTAACGATCGATGAACACATTTTTTTTAGGTTAAACAACACTAAGAGGGAATTACATAATTAGTATTATATATTATAATTATTATTGTGTATAATTATATTATGTATAATTAAAAATTAGAGATCCATCGTTACACTTTAATCGTTCACAGGAACTTCGAGAATTCATAGGCTATGTTCACGTGGCACGTTCACTGATTCCTCAGTGAAATCAAAGAAAGGCACTGATTCTTCAGTTGATATATTTTCACTGATATAATCAGTGACTATTTCACTCATTCAGATTTAGAGAGAAAAAATTGTGTTATTTAAATGGTAAATTCTTATTTAAGGAATCATAAAAAAAATGTTTTCCATCTTTCTTGGGTGGCCCTATCTATAAACTTGGTTAATTCGAAGGTAATTATTGTTGATGTTGCGATTTCATAGTCGATTTCACGGTCTAATTTTACCGGTTAGACGATTCAAGGTGGGATATACTCAAGAAGAAAGCCGGTTGTTTCTGTCACACAGGGTCTTCCGGGTGCAAAGGAAGCCTATTAGTTCCATGCTGGGGGCACCGTGAACCATATGGTTCATATTCTGTTGATCGAGTACACGCATAATGGTCAAATTGAACTATCGAATTCTCGAAACTTAAGCCTCCTACGCACGATTGGCTATCAGACATTTGCGCAGCTCCAAGGCTTCGTGGGAATTGACATTTACCTTATGTTTCAAATTTTTTTGGGCCTTATGGCATACATAGGTACATTAATTTATGTAATAATGGGATGGTCACTGATTCCTATATATATAATTTTTTTAACATTCTCATCATATGAGAAGGTATTATTTTATGTAAACCTTGACCCTTCTATTTTTTTAGTCTCCACATTTTCCGACTACATGTTTTGGTGTCGATAGACAGAAAAACTTTTTTACAAAATTGCTTGATCGGATTGGGCTTTGGGATACTTTTAAAAAGTTTAACAGATAGGATTAAGGTCGTTAGACTGCCGTATCAAAGACAAATTTTTAAAATTATACGGTTCTTAGAAAACTAATATAAACTTTTTTATGCAACGGAAGCACGTTTTTCGCTTCATTCCGGGACTGTTTAGTAACATTAGCCAGTTGGGGAATATTTGGGGTGGGGATTATTACCGTACTTGTACGGTAAAACTGTCTTTACCAGCGCTTGCGCATGCGCAATTCGTGAGTTTTACAGTTTAAGTACGGTAAAAATTCCTACCCCAAATATTCCCCGATTCGCTTATGTTATTGCTCACAAAGTGGCGGCCTTTTCAAGGCCATGGATCAACCAGATCACGTGACCAAATTCCTTTAAAAGTTCATGTAAGACAACTTTTTTATTTCACAAATTACTTCGCAGAAAATTTGGAGAATGTAACACAAAACGATAAAAAATGTCTGAAACAAATTTTTTTTTATTTATCATTCCTGCCAATCTATAGTGTTTATTTTTCCTTAAGATGCGGCAAACTTGGATTTTATTCAAATTGTTTGCCGATCGATTAAGTTTCAGCAAATAAGATTATGTTATATGGATTAGATCGGATTGAAACTGTTTCGTGCGGATGAAAATTCCTGAATGATTCGGGAAATTGCGGATTGGTTTGGAATGAATTTTAATCTAAAACTTTCGCCAGAGTTATTGATTACTTTGGATATGAGAAATTTCTTTTTATTTTAGTTAAACGAAACCGTCAAATTCTCCGACCATGTAACAGCAATCCCTATTTTACAACGAATTGTAAGTGATGGGACTGAAGGTTACGTAAGCGGATGGGGTGGAACCGACCCAAACGGTCCTCGGCCGCACTTTTTTCTGTCTCATAATTTAAAAGAGTTGCGTGTTAGAATACTTTCTCGTGACGTTTGTTTACAAACCTATCCTCAGATTTCTAATACGCAAATGTGTGCAAATACCGCAGCAGGAGGTGCAGCGCAACCCTATATTGTACGTAGACTCTGACAATTTATAATAGTATAAATTTAAATAAATAAGTATATACAGTTTAATATAAATTAATAGTAGATAAGTGTTATTTTATTATTTGTACTGTATTTTGCAAATTTAGTTGATAACTTTACAATTATTATTTTTTTTATTAATATAAACATCATTTGAGTGTTTAATAAACCTTCAAAACGTTAGCTAAATCTCGAATGTAATTATAAATAGTAAAAATATTCATTTGTCTCTCCTAGAAATGGTGAAAAGTTACGACAGTGATTTTTTTACATTCCAGGGTGATCATGGCGATCCTCTAGTAGTTGAAATAAATGGCCAACAAATGCTCATAGGAATCCTCATCACTGTGCATAATGAACACAGTGCTCCTGCAGCTTATACAGAATTATTCTCCTATTACAATTTCATCATGGAAAAGGCGGATTGGCCCATTATACCATCAGTCATAGATGAATCATCTCACTATGAATTGTGCGAGTCAAGCGAGGAAGAATAGGTTATGTTTTCATTTTTACCCGTTGATCCAGTTGAAAGTAGCAATGTCCATTAGTGATGCTCAGCATTACACTGAGAAACTGTTTTTGCTTGACCAACCAAAATTTTCTTGCCGCAACAAAATAATTTTGTTGTTATTTGTGCAACAAAACTGTTTTGTTGAGATAGAAATTTTTTTTGCTGGTTCTCTTTGATAGTCTAACAAAACTATTCTGTTGATGTAAGAAAAATGTTCTGTGGGTCTAACAAAATGGTTTTGTTGAGGCGAGGAAATTTTTTTATCAGCCCAATAAATCATTTGATGGCTTAACAAAATTCGTTGGTTAGCCTGGCAAAATAGTCTTGTTTTCCCAACGAAATACTTTTGCTCATTTGAAATAATATAATTTCGCAGCTTTGTTTCAAATTTCATTTAAATTCCAAGCCCTTCATTTTCTAATAGTTTTGCGAGGAAGGAACTGCTGGGCATGAGAGCCTCAAATGCTTCTTTATGTATACCTTGCTCTAAAAAGCAAAAAGGAAAGTTTTAATATATTTAACAATTTAATTTGAGATATATAAAAAGTATTTTAAAAAAATAAAATTTATAACGATGAATATATCTAGGTTAAAAGTTTGACTATACTTAATACTTATTTTTTAAAGGTGTCAATAAGGCACCTTAAATCCCAGTCCTCTAGGAGTCGTTTTGTTTCCTTGTCTGTCATATTATTTGAATTAAATACATTACATACCATCGACTAACGAAAATATATTTCAACCGAGCATAGAGAACAGTATATTAAATTGAAAATACTTTAATCTTAAAAAATACACTTTTATTTAAATTTTAATACACATGTGTCTATATTTTAATAATTTTTATTAATTCTTACATATTCATTGAAAAGTTATTAAATTTGATATGAATGTATATTAATTTTTCATAATATACAAATATATTAATTTTAATATACAACTTGTATAATAAAGTCTATTAAAATTAATAAAATTTTTAATAGTACATGTAGCAACACAAAATTACATTACATTAATCGATTGTATTCATTAATTTTAATTGTGCATTAAAATTTGATATACTCTTTAAGTCCTAAATTAGTATAAAGTGATCCATTAATTTAATTTAGTGCAAATTTACACTAAATAACTCAACGCCATTTATGCTTTAAAAATTATTTCTGGCATATGACCACCACAACCAATCAATATTGCTGTCATTATTTTATTAATGGCTCGGTTAGTATGATTTCAAGACTTGAAATGATATTTCCAATCGTGTTTTATGAAAGGAGAGTTTCATTTTCCTATGACAAAAAATTAAAACTTACGAAGAATAATACTTTTATGTGCCTCCGGCGCGTAAACTCGTTTTTACTCCACAGTTAAGAGTAGCGTAATGTTTTGTATTACGCTATGGAGGAATTTAATGTGAAAATTGAACTGCGCATGTGCCTATAACCATACAGCGGAGTGTAATCTTCTTCTTCTTATTCTTCTTCGTACAGCGTTGGCACTGTACTGATACTGATAATATGGTGCCAATGCACACAATTCGGGTAGTTACGAGACTCGCTTAAAATGCTCGCAAGACTGATCGCACCTTAGCTTCGTCTCGGCTTTGCCTCAGCTACGTCTCGACTACACATCGGCTAAGCCTCGTATACGCCTCACCTACGCTTCGACTACGCCTTGGCTTCGATCTCTTGCGAGCATTGTTGCTCGTCGCGTAATAACCCTCATTATGCGCCTAGGCACATAATATACTATTAATAATGTTTTTGTACACTGAGAGAAATTTCGGGTTTCACGAACCAAAGTTTTTTTGTTAAAATCGTCTTTACGAAAAATGTTAAAGTTGTCATGACAATCCTGGCATAGTGGCTGTCATACTTTGGAAAAGTGTTTACTCCAACTGCAAGGAACGTTACTGAGACCACGATTCTGGTAGGCCGAGTGGCAGAAACTTGATTAATGTGTTCGGGGTAACTGCTCTTATGTACTTGAAATACCGTAAGAGCTGCGGTTATAGGAACCAAAGTCCATCGTAAAGCCGCGCATAGAGTTTAGTTAAAATGACCAAGTAACGAATTGTCAATGGACAGTAAATACCCAGCCAAAATTATTTTTGAGGTTATAGGTATGGTTCTCCTAGTTATCAAAAAATGAATTCAATTTGATTACAAAAAATAAAGTTTCACCGAAAAGATCTAGAAAAATAATCCGGTATAATGATATTTATGATAACTTTCGTCAATTAAGTTAAAAAATTGTCACTTTTTTCATCACTATAAACTTTTTTTGATTGATTATAGTTTTCACAAAATACGACGAGACAGCAACATTGGAACGCATTGCATTGTCCCCGAACAAATTCGTTTATCATTTAAAAAGAATTGCCAAACTATATTTAAAATAGAATTATTTACCTGATGATGCTTGGCACGGTGAAATATAGTCCAGGAATCGAGAACGAGAATCGGCAGGATTCAACTTAGGCTGCATATCTTTTTGGAAGTAACTACTTATCTCCAATGCAGTGCAAGTTAAATTGTGTGACTATTACAAGATTTAATAGTTGTCACGACAGGCTTACCTCGTTGTAAAAAATGAAAGTTATACTTGATTTGTCTAGCGCAACAGCGAGCGCTGCGGTTGTAGTAATCAAAGGAACTTGGCAGTACATATAAAGAAAATGTATGTGTACTAACCATTGGGGTACGTATAAAGCTGATTCTAATCATCAACTTTGGTCACAACAACCAAATACACAAAAAAGTCCAAATTACTGTCATGATCACTATAAAAGTAGTAGCTTCTCTGAACTTTTTTGGTCAAGGCAACTACTGTACAAAAAATTTATGTGCTATGTGCACAGGAATCAAAGCCGATTTCTCTCAGTGTAATAGAATTTTTCTGTACAATCGCTTTCTACCAATTTTTTAAAAATGATTGGATTTTGGAAAACGTTTCAGTCGCACATTGAGGAGGAGGAGAGGGACTTCAGTTTTATAATTTAAGAATAATTGTACAATATAGCCACTTCATAAATGTTTACATTTGGATATTATTTTATGAAAACGTGTAAAAACAAATTAAACATGATTTCAAATTTTATTATATGTGTATAAAATTTAATTTTACCACATGGATCACTTCAAAACTGCGTAAAAGAATTTTATATAAGAATATATTTTATTGGCAGTGTCACATAGTATTATCTACCTTACAAGGATTATATACTGCTGTTCAGCTGTCATATAACAAATGCGATAAAAGTATGTAAATAGTATTTATTTTTATCGCCAAAGAAATCATTGCAGCCGACAGAAATGATCCAAACTTCCTGAAATCAATTGTTACGGAATGGAAGTCGAAAAATTCACCACAAGCCAAAAAAACACGGAAAGTTCCATCAAAACTCAAAACAATACTCATTACATATACATTCTTCGATACCAAAGGAATCATCCACAGGGAATTAGTTTCAAGTGGCCAAACAATCACCGGATCACACTTCACTCATTGTTCGTCAATTTTTGGCTCGAAATCAAGTCTGTGTGTTGAATCATTCGCCGTATTCACTTGATTTGGCTCCATGCGATTTCTGTCTATTCCCAAAATTGGAAGGATTTTTTAATGACATTTCTACCATCAAAACAGCTACAACAGAAGCACTTGAGGTAATTCCACAAAATGCGCTAGAACACGCATTTGAATCACTGTTAAATCGCTGTAACAAGTGTATTGAAACTGGAGAATATTTTAAATAAAAAAATCAAAAAATATTCAGATATCTTGTTTCAATGATGTTTTCTACGGCCAGTATTGGAACTTATTTGTCGCACTATGTATAATAAGAGTGTCTTAAGGGGGTATTCTAATCTAGAAAGTTGAAAAAATTGATAAATTTTTTTTTCATATTTTAATAGTTTAGATATTCAAGAATATCTCCTTAAAAGGATTTGACGAAACGTAAGTTATATGTACTGTCTTATCAGTTAGACCACCTGAAGTTAACTTAAAAACTTTGAACGCGTTTTTCTCTAAATGACTTTTTTTTAAATGTTTGTCACAAAATCTCAAATTCTAACCGACCGATTTTCTTGAAGTTTGGCAATTTTTTTTTATATATCCCTCTTTGGTACAAACCAACAAAAAATCAAAATTTTCAATTTCTTCTAACTTTCAAAAATTTGAAACCGTTATATATATTTTTGTTTGAAAATCTTTTGTGACTTTTTAAAATATAAATAAATAAATGATAAAAAATGGATGTTTAAGAATTTCATTGCTTTTTTTCTATTGACCGTCAAAAAACGTCCGAAATTCGGGCTTCTAGACTAGAATACCCCCCTTAATATATTGAGTATCGAATACTCAAGCTCTGTTTGTATCTTGAAAATAAACACATTTTTTAACAAATACAAACTTTTTTATGCAACGGAAGCACGTTTTTCGCGTCATTCAGGGAGTGTTTAGTAACATTAGCCAATTGGGGGATATTTGGGGTAGAGATTTGTACCGTACTTGGACGGTAAAACTGATTTTACCAGCGCTTGCGCATGCGCAATTCGTGAGTTTTACAGTTTAAGTACGGTAAAAATTCCTACCCCAAATATTCCCCGATTCGCTTATGTTATTGCTCACAAAGTGGCGGCCTTTTCAAGGCCATGGATCAACCAGATCACGTGACCAAATTCCTTTAAAAGTTCATGTAAGACAACTTTTTTATTTCACAAATTACTTCGCAGAAAATTTGGAGAATAAAACACAAAACGATAAAAAATGTCTGATACTAGAGATATGTTAAGAAACACATTTTTTTAAATTTATCATTCCTGCCAATCCATAGTGTTTATTTTTACATAACGTGCGGCAAATGTAGGTTTTATTCAAAATGTTTGCCGATTGATTAAGTCTCAGCAAATAAGATTGAATTCTTACTCATAGCTATGTAATCTAACAAGCCACGTTTCCAAAAAACCATCAACTTTTGTGAGTTATTAAAAATGAAGAATCCAACAGTCGCAGTATTTTTTACGCTTTTAGCTGCCGCTCATTCTGATGGCAAGTTCACTCTTAACATTTTGTGAAATTAATGATTTGAACTTTCATAGAGTCTACACTGATAGAAATGGTTCAGGAAATTTATTTTTAAATAATTGTATTTATAATACAATATGTCTCTCTAAACGATTCAGCATGTTGAACACAGCAATCGAAATATGGTAAGTGAAACTGGTCGAATTAGAAATATAACATAGGAAGGTGAATAATAAATATTGCTATAGTAACCAATAATATGGATGATTCTCTCATATTCATTCAGTTATGATCGGATGGTGAAAATAATAATCCCATATTGCTGTATCTATGCCACCAAAAAGGTAAGGTTAAATGAATCATAAATATGATGGTGAGGGCCATTCCTTTCTATCAGTGTAGGCTCTAGAGTTAATTTTTGTTTACTTAAGGTAACAATTATTTTAGATCTGCACAGAGCTTTTCGACTCAATATGGAACGGTCGTTTTAACTCTAGAAAGATTTCTCCATACGGAGTTTATTTGGAATGAGATTAACTATCATTTTTTCAACAATTTACGTAATTTGATTACATATTGTAATTAAGGCTTCCATTCCATAAAGATTTCATTCCTTGTTTAATCAGTTACTTATCAATAAAATATGGAAATATCCCTTAAAATTGGAATTTATTATAAGTAGTACAAAATACGAAAAGAAAAAAAAGATAACCAGAAAAAAATTGGAAATTTCCCAATTAGTTTCCATTTTCAGGCTTTAAATTGGTGAAAATATGAGCCGAAAAGTGCGTGAAGTTCACACAAAAAATGTTTGCTTTGGAAATTTGTATAGCATTAAAAAAAAGAGACATAAAAAACGATTTATATCACTCAGACTCTAAATAATCCCTTCAAAATGTATTGATTACTTTATTTTAGTTCAATATCTGTACAAAAGTAAATTCGAATCTGTATCACTACAAACCCAAAGCATCTTAACATCCAAACACAACTACATAATTAAAAATTTCAAGAATCGAAAACAGTTCGAACCCTCAAAATACCAAGACGATCAAATTTGGACCAGAAAAAAACAAAATTTTGTTTTGGTCCAAATTTGTTCCTTTTGGAATTTTGAAGTTTTTAATTGTTTTGGAGTCTTGAAATATTCAATAATATCTGTACAATCGTTACCCAATCATTTGAACTCGGATCACTCAAACTTCTACCCACTATTTCTCCCCCAAAAAGTACGAATAATCTAGGTCTGACTCTATTACAGAAAAAAAGACCACACTGTTAAATAGCAAGATAATAGGAGGAAATCCTTCTTCAGCCACATATGTGGTTAGTTTACACAGCCAGGGACTTTTTTATGGAGCCGCGAGCTTGATTTCCAATAAACATGCTATAACTTGTGCTAGCATTGCTCTTCATTTTCCTCCACCTGATTTTAAAAGTGCTTATGTCAATGTTGGAAGTACTCATGTTTTCGAAGGTGTAAAACATTATTTTGAAGACATAATCTACCATAATTCGTCAAATCCTCTACCAAATTTTGCGATCTTATGCGTAAGTTATTCCACCAGAAAAAAATTATCAGAATGGTACAGAATTCCCTGGCGAGATTTCGGATTAACGAATCTTTTCAGAATTTTTATTCGAACCAAACATTTTCACTGCGATGTAATCCATATTGGCAATTCAAACTTGCAATGCGAGACCTGGTGGTCGACAAGCGAACTAATCAATATGGCTACCGTTGGGCTTCGCGCAGCATTGTGTATACTATACTAAAGACAGATGCTCACAGTGTAACGCAGTAATTAATCAATTGTTTGACAAATAAATATATAGTTAACATAAAAAGTAAGTGACAAGTGCTTAAATAAATATGGTATAAGCGTGAAAATGGAATAGCTCTTTCGCCTTCGATCATGTTTCTAGATGACGGCGTTGCAACAGCGTACTCGCATAACGTATTTAACGACAACAAAAGCATTTTTAGCACTTACAGATAAACGTAATTTGAAAAGTCCTATTCAGATCAACAGTAAAAACGTGAACGCCGAAGCCCTGCGGCAGCCATGATTGTTTCCATGCAGCAGCGCCCCTACGCCCGCGGTGGACGTTTGTTTTGCCAATAACGTTATAAATCCCATTCGATTTAAAACGGTTGAAAATCAATCTGACCAAATCCGATTTATTACGATTCATTCGGTGATGCTAATTCGAATGAATCAGCACTAAGTTCCTGATGAAAATTCGTTAGGATTAGCCTGAACTCGGGTTGATTCAAACCGAATTTTTTAATGTGAACCAATCGGAATGAATCCGTGGTTGAAATGTTTCAGATTGAGTCGGGATGATTTTCAACCATTTTGAGTCGAACGTGATTTATAATGTTATATGGATTAGATTGGAGTAAAACTGTTTGGTGCGGATGGAAATTCCTGAATGATTCGGGAAATCGCGGATTGGTTCGGAATGAATTTTAATCCAAAACTTTCACCAGAGTTATTGATTACTTTGAATATGAGAAATTTCTTTTTGTTTCAGTTAAATGAAACCGTCAAATTCTCCGACCATGTAACAGCAATCCCTATTTTACAACGAATTGTAAGTGATGGGACTGAAGGTTACGTAAGCGGATGGGGTGGAACCGACCCAAACGGTCCTCGGCCGCACTTTTTTCTGTCTCATAATTTAAAAGAGTTGCGTGTTAGAATACTTTCTCGTGACGTTTGTTTACAACACTTTCATCAGATGACTAATTCGCAAATATGTGCAATTACCGCAGCAGGAGGTGCAGCGCAACCCTATATTGTACGTAGACTCTGACAATTTATAATAGTATAAATTTAAATAAATAAGTATACCATATATAGTTAAGTATAAATTACAGTAGATAAGTGTTATTTTATTATTTGTACTGTATTTTGCAAATTTGGTTTAGTATGTTATGTGCCTAGGCGCACAATGAGGGTTATTGCGTGACGAGCAACAATGCTCGCAGGAGATCGAAGCCGAGACAGAGCCGAGACGAAGCTGAGGCGTGATCAGTCCTGCGAACATTGTCGCGAGTCTTGCAATTTCCCGAATTGTGTGCATTGGCACGTATTCTATTTCATGTGACTCCGGTGCGTATACGAGTTTTTATGCGTACACTCGAATCTAATCTAGTATTGTAGTTGTTTGCGGCGCTAGTCATTACACTTGATATGTCACGACTAGTCCCGGCCATTTTGATTTTATCGATCTTGTGTAGTAGTAATGGATTCTAGTAGACGCATTCGCAGTTCAAATGTACAAGGCTGTGCCAGTAAGATGCTAACGCTGTACGAATAAGAAGAAGATTGTGCTTCGTTTCATGGCTATGGGCGCATGCGCAGTTCAATTTTTACATTTCATTCCTCTGTAACGCAATGTACTACATTACGCTACTCTGAACTGTATCGAAAAAACGAGTTTGCGCTCCGGTGGCACATAAAATAACTTTACGTGCCTCTGGCACGTAAACTCGTTTTTTCGATACAGTTCAGAGTAGCGTAATGTAGTACATTGCGTTACAGAGTAATGAAATGTAAAAATTGAGTGCAATAGACAAGAATCATTATGAATACTAGATTAGATTCGAGTATATGCATAAAAGCTCGTATACGCGCCGAAGTCACATAAAATAGAATACGTGCCAATGCACACAATTCGGGAAATTACGAGACTCACGACAATGCTCGCACTTTTTGAGTGTTTAATAAACCTTCAAAACATTGGTTAAATCTCGAATGTAATTATAAATAGTAAAAATATTCATTTGTCTCTCCTAGAAATGGTGAAAAGTTAAGACAGTGATTTTTTTACATTCCAGGGTGATCAAGGCGATCCTCTAGTAGTTGAGATTGATGGCCAGCGAATGCTCATAGGAATCCTAATCTCTATGAGGAATCAACGCGGTGCTCCTGTATTCTATACAAAATTATTCTCCTATTACAATTACATCATGGAAAAGGCGGATTGGCCCATCATACCATCAGTCATAGATTTACCATCTCACTATGAATTGTGCGAGTCAAGTGAGGAAGAATAGCACACTCTGCATAAAGGGGCAAAAATAGCTAATATTTATCAAGTGTGGAATTTGTTTCCCAAATGAAGCGATGGTAATTAACCATGCGAGATCAAATTTAGTTGTCCCATGTTACACACGATATTTTTTTCCTCGAAAAAATTAAAGTTGCTCGTTTTTAATCGTGTTGAGTTGACCAGAACTTGAGGTTATGTCAGGTTACGTTTTCATTTTTACCCGTTGATCCAGTTGAAAGTAGAAATGCCCATTGGTGACGCTGAGCATTAGTGGCGCTTCACTCCAGCTAAAATTAAAGCATTTTCATGCCTCGGATTGGGCTAGAAATAGTATATTGTGCAACTAGGGAATAAAAAATGCATTTTTTCTCATGCGTGCATAGAAATAGCTATTTTTTTTGCCTGAAATGCGGTAAGAAAATCCTCTTCTTAGGGTACACACGAAAAATGCGGGAATTATCAATAATTTTTCATGTTTCCCCCATAAAGAGGATTTTCTTCCCGCGTTTCAGGCAAAAAAAGAGGCCATTTCTGAACATGCATGAGAAAAAATAAAGTAAGCTACAAGGAAGGAACAAGATGGTTCTCACTCGTGTTTTTGCCCTCGTAACAACCACACGAGTAAAATTAATATTTTTCCCGTATAGCACACGATGTTTTTTTTACTAGGGGGTCAGGAAATAGATTTATTTGCCCGGAATGGGGCAATAAAATCCACTTTATGACCCGCTAGTAGAAAAACGTGCATTTTCAATATTTGAGAAGCAAAAGAGTTTATTCGAAACTACTCATAGCATAGATTTACAATCTCAAAGTTGAAAAGAAATTGGTTATTACAGTCAGTCTTGAAAACCTGAACATACAATAGATCAAAGATATGTCAAGAGCATCATAAATGAAGAGACAAAACTTATAATTGACAAGGATCTCAATAAAAAATGTAAAATAGGTTGAAGGGACCAATTACCGAGCTGATGACAGTTTTCGAGTCATTGGAGTTACTATTGCGGATTTATAGCAAATTACATTAAAAACATGAAATACAGTAATTTTATAGTACATCCCCATTTCTTTTGTGTCAATATAAAAAAATGCCACGCTGTAAAAGGAGTTGTTTTTTTACAATTAAATACATTGTGTCAAAAAAGTACCGGGAATCGTTAAATGAAAAGCACAATTTTCATTTATTCATTAATATTTATTTTGCCGCCTTCAAAGTTGGCACTATTTGATGCAACACACATACAATCCCAAAGACCAGGAAGGCTTGTTAGCTTTAGATCTCTCACACGTCGGTCCAATTCTTCCCACAATAGCTCGATGGGATTTAAATCAGGGGATTGAGGTGATCATTCCATTATATTAAGGTCACCTGCGAATTTTTTTCGTTCCAAATAAGAAGTACAAAGTTTTGATATATGTTTCGGATCGTTACCTAGTTGGAAAATGAATCCACGACCAATTAAATTGATGCCAGATGGTATTGCATGGCGTTGGAGTATACTGTGATACTGCTCTTTTTTCATAATTCCTTCAATTTTTTTAAGTTGACCAACGCCAGCGTGGCTGAAACAGCCTCAAACCATTACTGAGCCACCGCCATGTTTTACAGTTGGCACAATACACAATTTCTAATGCAGATTTCTGTCGATTGCCCTTACATATTGCATACATTTTTTTGTCGATTCTTTCATTTGTCTTTCTTGGTCGACCAGATCGTTTTCTGTTAGTATTTTGTCCAGTTCAGTGATCCCAGAATGCGTAAGATTTTTTCTCCCACCACGTTCCCGCGTGTAAGCAACACATATAAACGCGTCGTGTCGATGTATCCCCGCTCCATCGCTTGTTTGCACGCTTGCAAATAAAGAATTGGATGTTTGTCACTGCTTCTTCGTTTTCTCTCGGCTTCGCTTCGGCTTTTGAGTTCGGTACTGTTGGTTCGTCGAAAGTCGAGAATTGCCGAGGATGCACGATTGTAACACATATATTTTCAGATTTCATGCTGTCGGTTATTGAGTGAAAATTGAGAATTGTGTTTCTCTCTACTCTCTCGACATCGTGCAATAGAGGCGCGAAACATACGACAATTTTAAATATATTAAATATGTTGTTTAAGATATTATATTTCTTTTTTTGAAATTTTTAGAAAATATGGCTAAAATAAATATCTGAAAAATCCTGTCAAATTATTTAAGGGTTTTAACACGTTAAATGTGAAAAATTTGAATCAATATATACATTTAAAACATTTTTAGCTTTTCAAAAATCAAAGCTTCAATTAGTAATTACGAATTTCCATACTTCTTAACAAATTCGTACATTTAAACAATTTTCAGTTGGTAAGCTATTTTCCATTGAGAAGAGATATACATAAAATTTATGTTTGAAATTTACATTCTTAGTTTTATGTCAGAAATATTTTCATCTCAAGATTTAGTAGTCTAATTACACTTGTAATTTACACTTGTAAATTTCGCAGATGAAATCGGTAAATTCTGTAGATTAAATATACAAATTATACAAATGGAAAATGTATTTTCTTTTAGTTCAATCTATTAATTTTACAAATACAGTTAGTCAGTTTACGGGCTATGTCGTAGATTCTGCAGATGAAAAATGTATATTCTATATATTCTATCTGTTTTTGTACACAACAAATTCTGTATATTCTACAGTTTTGAAAACTATAATTTCTGTAGACTAAATCCTTTGTATATATACCAGAAGCAAATTTTTTGTATGTGAACCTTTTAAAATAAATGTCTTGCTGTTTGGAATTTGAAAAAATTATTGTAATGTCCAAACTATTATTTAACTACAAACATACTCATTCTGCTGCTATATGCAGCAAAATTAAAGTATTTGGTTCATCTTGTTACATTGTAAAAAGATTTTAAAACTCCAAAACAAATTTTTATGCTTAATCCAAAGTCTATAAATTTTCAATGTTTCTAATCGAAATATTAAGTGAAAGATTTTCAAGCTCTAGAGATCAACCACTTATTTAATAAGACATTTCAAATTTTCCCACAATTTTACAAAATCTTATAAATCTTTATTTTAGGCCATTTTTGTTTTGAAATATTCGAGAAATACGTGTAATTATTTTAATTAAATACTTTGAAAACTTTTGCAATTGGCTGATCTGGCAAATTTGTTGAAAAATTTGAACGTTAATCGAAAAATCTTTCAATGAAATTCAAAGTCAAGAAATTTTGCTCAGGTCGAAAAACAATATAGTTTACACCGGATTTGCATTTAAATTCAATATTAATTTAATATGGTCTAAGTACAAATTTTTAATTAAAAAAATTAATTGCTGTACTTTAATTTATTTATGATTGTATGGAATATGATTGCCATTGTCACTTCGTATTCTGTCGGCTTAGCTTCGACTCTTCGGTTCGGTATTGTTGGTTCGTAGAAAGTCGAGGATTGTCGAGAATGCACGAATGCAACTTGTATTTTTTCGCCGGCTTGGCTAATTTCAAGATTTCAAGATTTGGACAGATTTGGAGGTTGGGGTCGTATTTTGTCACTTTTGTTTACAAAATTTGACAACTCCAAAAAGGCTTGAAAACATTGACGTTTAAAGTCTTGAAATATGATATGTTAATTACTTTCAGGACATTTTACAGGATGTTTTCGAGTGTGTAATCTACAGACAATATATGATAAGTTACTGGAGGTTTATAAAGTTGTAATATATTCAATATATTACATAAGAAAAGTGGAGGTTAGGTTTAAAATATATATATCATTCTCAAGTCTCAAGTGGGTTTAAATTTTGAAATTTCGTGTTTTATTTTTCAATTGATTTAAAATATTGCAAATTTAGAATAATACTAATTATATTTATTATACATTTATTCAGTTAGTCAACATTTATTTTAATGATATTTTCGTAAAGAAGCATGAAAATTAAAAAATTTATAATTTATAACAATCTATTAATATTTAAACATTTTTTTTGCATAAGTACTTTCTTAAATTTTCATTAAATTAAATATTAAATATTTATAATATTTTCAATGAAAATAGAGCATATATATGAAATGATAAATACCACAACTTTGAGAGGAAAACTTATTAATATCTACAAGTTTTTTTTATAAAAACTTTACAAAACTATTAATGGCTTAAAAGTCTTATATCAGTATAGGGATAAAAAATATTGAAAAGTATTGAAAGGATGAGTGTCAACAGTATAGTGAAAATATGAACAAGTTATTTACTTTTTGAACCCTAATGAATTGAAGCAAATAAAAATTGTAATATTTATAAGAATCAAATTTTAAAGCGCTCTACTTAACTTTATATAATTAAATATCAGTCCCACCAATATGTAAAGGAATACTGTGACAGAAATAAAGTTTTATCATGTTAAACGGAGCTTTTGTAAGGGTAAGTAATTCTTATATTACATAATTTAAATATATAATATATGTATATGATATATTTAAATTATTTTGGGTTTAGGCAGTAGGTTAAATTAAATTTTTCTATAAACTGTGTTCGCCGGGTAAAGAATATTTGATTTCAATCTTGACAATAAGAAATGGTACAGCCAAGGACCATAATTTCTATTTATAATTTATTTATTATTTATAATTTTTTCATCCTAATTAAAAATATTTTGAACTTAAGGTCACTTTAAAAAAATGAATGCACCTCTTTTCCACACCACCACAGAGGTAGAGATGAAAGCGCGTTTTTTTTTCGTGGTATCCCCTGTAGGCCTAATCCACGGTCTAGAACTCTAGAATTCTGAGATCTACCCAGAACTGATCAAAAAACAACATGCAACATGCAAAACGTGCAAAACAACAACTCATCAACAAACAACTTGCCTCTCACGTTCCCCTACAATTAAACGAAATACAAAAGTTATTTCAACATTCGTCAGAAGCAAAGAGGTTTAAACAACTTATCCTATCCTCTTTTTTGTTGGACTTGTACAAATTTGCAGTATTCATCAACTCAAAATGTTTCTCATTGACAGTTGTTGTTCGCGCGGTCTCATTTCTTGCCTTCAATGCTGAACGAGTGACACAGATGGAATTAACTATCGCGGTTCCTAAGCGATTTCTTTTATTAGTTTTTACATCTGTGAGTATAGAAAAAGCTCGTTCAGCCTCAGCATTGGAATGAGGAAGAGTACGCACGCGATTCAACAACGAAGTCAAGTTTGGAAACATTTTGTGTCCACTATCCGTGCAAAAAGAAGCAATGGCCGAACACATATCATCAAAAGACAATTTCGACCATTTTTCCTTCAGTTCAGGACTGATTTCGAACAGATACCTCCATTCATTTGATATGTCAGTTTGCAGGTATGACCCTAAATCCTGACATACTTTCCAGACTCTTGAAAATGTATCTTTCCTATCAGCGTAGAGTGCACTTTGCGGTCGGAAGATCGAAACGCAAGATAAAAACAAGTCGTCGAAAGGAAGACGTTTTCGGATTTCATTGCTTGCAGTTATATAAAACTGTAAGCAATTGCGACGAAATTCATCAACCTGCTCTTGTCTTATTGTTCCTACCGAAAGCTCTAGATCCAGATAGGCTTGCGCCTCCTTTCCTACATTGATAGCCTCAAGTGCTATTTGGTTATCTGAATCAGAGAAATTTATTTTCCTGACGACATGGAAAAATAAATCTGGCTTAAGAAGGCCTTGTTTCAGATAATTATTCAGAATCTAAAGCAAAATCTTGGCCGATTGAGGTTGCAATTCTTGAACCATCGTTTCCCGTTTTTGAAATGTGGCATTATACACATTGAATACGGTCAACGTATACTTCAGGAAAAAAAAGTAAGCTTTCGTCAAAGAGTTTTGCATTTTATTAACGAGATCGGCAGCCTTTTCTACCTTCTCAGAGACGAGGACTAAGAGAAAGCGAACAATGTTATCCCAATCATTAAGAATAACATTAATACACCTAAGACGAACAAGCCAACGAGTTTCCGCATGGCTGGGAATTTTGTGGAACGTGTCACCTATCTCCTCAACAATACCGCGATAAATAGCAGTACGTTTGGGACTCGCGTTGAGGAAACTCGGTAGACCTTTGATAACAGCATCTACATCGGGAATTTTTTCGCACGAATATTTGGCTGAAGTTGTCGCCGAATGACAAACACAGCCGATGATAAGCACCCCTGGATTTTTTTCCTTCAATTTGGTTTGAAAGGAACATTTTGTGCCAAGCATTACATGGTCGGAAGTCATTCCACATATATTAGATATAGGGATTTGTTTTTCACACAAAGCTCCCTCGAATGCTGTGAAGATTTGATCTGCAGAACAATCTGAAGAATCTACATTGATCAACTGCAACAATTCAACCCTAATTTCATTATTTAATGGATGAATGTATCGAACCACTAAGGACAACCACTTTTCATGACTTATATCACTTGTTTCGTCTGGATAAACTGAAAATGATTGCTTGCGCAAAATATTGATCATGCGATCAGTTTCAGCAGCACAAACGACGTTATTTGCAATAGCAGTCATTTTTGAGGGGCTGAATTTTACATTATTTATAACCGACGGTTCTAGGTCTTGAAAAAGACCTATCAACTCGGGAGCTATTGAAAATGGCAGATTATGTTCTAAAAAGAATGTTGTGATTTTAATTTCAGCCTCTTGAACTTTCTGTTTGAAAGCAGCAGGCTTACTATCAACCCCAACATCCTCGACATCTAAATCCGCCTTTTGCTCATTTCCTGTAAGAAAAGCGACTCTAGAAGAATGACTAGCTGGATTAGAGGAATTGCTATCATATAAAATCCCGTAGCTAGTCAATTTGTCCGAAAGTTCTACTTTTTTTTGATGACCTGCAGTGCTTTCATGATTTAAAATCTGTGACCTACCACACTCCAGCGTTTTATCGCAAATTTTACAGTAAAATTTAGATAAATCCTCTAATCTAACTACCCATTCTCTCCACAATGGGAATTCGTCGAACCACGCCTCTTGAAAATTTCTTAATCTACGCGTACAAACTTTTTTTCCTGGACTTACATTTTCGTTTGAACCCGTGCAATTATTGGAATCGCGATCACTCATGATGTGGGAAAAATAGAAGATCTCAATTCAAAACGAATCTACATTAGCGATAAAAACGCGTACTAATTGAAAAAAAACCGACCTAATTGAAAAAAACCAAACTGATTGGAAAAAACGCAAACTATGAAATGGAAGGAAGAAAAACTTACCACATGCAGCCCAAAAGAATACAACACATAAATTAAAAATTGAAATATTATGAAATGAAGAAAAATATTTGCAATGAACTTTTTCTTTCGCACAAAAATATTTTCTCGAACAGAAAAGCATAAAGCAATATGTCGCAGGAAGCAGTTATATGATTTTAGAAACAAATGAAGATAGATGAATGCAAAATGACCGCTTTAATATTCTAAAAAAGTTCCCGCTCATTTACCGGTCTTAAAAAATAGCTTCCAATAAATAAAATTTTATGCAACCATTTTTAAATATTACAAAAATTATTTTATTTAATATTTTGAACGTAAAAACTCTAATTTTTTATCGTAATTTTAGAAAAAGTTCTACTGATAAACTATTCTTCTTTATCACATATCAGAAGTAAATTTAATTAAAAATAAAGCGAAGTAAAATTGGAAAACAAATTTTTTTCGTTATACTTGTAATAAAATACAGTTTTCGCTTTACCTCGAAGAATTGCGAAATGGTGCATTCATATTTTGAAAACATTTTCAAGGGTATGTGAAATTCTACCATAAGACCAGTTTAATTTTCCCGAGTTTCTATTCCACAATTCATCATTTTTCAAAAAAATACTTATGTGCAGACCTCCGTGATTATGTTCTTCAGGTCTGTGCATTTTTCTTCTTTTAGAAAATTGAAAATTCTGAAAAAAATACTCTGAAAAACTAAATTACTTGTATGGTGAGTATCACATGACCTTAAGTTTAAAATATTTTTAATTAGGCTACAAAAATTAATTTCATCTACTTCTTCTATTAAATACTAAAATTAATATACTCTATCTCTTTGTCCATTACATATATTTTAAAATAAAAGTTATGGTCCTTGGTTGTACCATTTCTTATTGTCAACATTGAAATCAAATATTCTTTTCCCGGCGAACACAGTTTATAGAAAAATTTAATTTATCCTACTGGCTAAACCCAAAATAATTTAAATATATCATATACATATATTGTATATTTAAATTATGTATAATGTACACTTCAAGGATGAATCCTCCAAAAGTAGATAAATTTCTTTGAAATTTAAATTACTTCATCTATAAGAGTTCATGCAATTTAATATTAAGGTAGTTTTCATCCACGAAAATTAGACCTCAGGCAAAAATGAATAATTTTGCTATCAAGAATAGCAATATTATTATTGAAGGGCTATTTTGAAAGAGAAAAGATTATTTTACATGAAAAAAATTTGAAACACAAAAAAATAATTTTATTAATAAATTTTATTTTTGACCCAACTATTTTTCTTATCGCTTCTTACCAAATTTTAAAAAATTATGCGATTCTAATAAATCATGAATCATTTTTTCTGAGAAAAGATTTTCCACATCTTCACCCTTTCTGATTTTTAAAAATAATTTCTTTAATGGCTGAAACCATTTAAAAAACATTTTCCAGAGCGAAATTTTTATAAACAAATTGCTGAATTTGATAATAATTTATTCATTTTCGAAAATCAGAAATGGTTAAGTTGTAGGGAATCTTGATCTTGAAAAAGTGATTTGTAATTTATTAGAATCGCATAATTTTTTAAAATTTGGTAAGAAGCGATAAGAAAAAAAGTTGGGAAAAGAATAAAATTTATTAATAAAATTATTTTTCTATGTTTCAAATTTTTTCCATGGAAATTAATCTTTTCTCTTCCAAAATAGCCCTTCAATGATAATATTGCTATTCTTGAAAGCGAAATTATCTATTTTTGCCTGAAGTCTAATTTTCGTGGATCAACTACCTTAAATAACGCCATACTAATCTTTGCATTAGAATTGAAGAGGAATGGAATTGCATGTATTCCTATCGAAAACATGTATTAAGTTCTGAATTTTAACTTCAAGACCTGATTTTGAAACTTGTACAAAAAAATCTTACATTAAGCTTTTGAAAATGTTCTTTTAGTTAACATTTTCATTGAAAATATTATAAATATTTAATGAAAATTTAAGAAAGTACTTATGCAAAAAATTTTTTTAAATATTAATAGATTGTTATAAATTACAAATTTTTTAATTTTCATGCTTCTTTACGAAAATATCATTAAAATAAATGTTGACTAACTGAATAAATGTATAATAAATATAATATTAGTATTATTCTAAATTTGCAATATTTTAAATCAATTGAAAAATAAAACACGAAATTTCAAAATTTAAAACCACTTGAGACTTGAAAATGATATATATATTTTAAACCTAACCTCCACTTTTCTTATGTAATATATTGAATATATAACAACTTTATAAACCTCCAGTAAGTTATCATATATTGTCTGTAGATTACACACTCGAAAACATCCTCTAAAATGTCCTGAAAGTAATTAACATATCATATTTCAAGACTTCAAACGTCAATGTTTTCAAGCCTTTGTTGGAGTTGTCAAATTTTGTAAACAAAAGTGACAGAATCTCCAAATCTGTCCAAATCTTGAAATCTTGAAATTAGCCAAGCCAGCGATAAAATACAAGTTGCATTCGTGCATTCTCGGCAATTCTCGACTTTCGACGAACTAACAGTACCGAACCCAAGAGCCGAAGCGAAGCCGAGAGAAAACGAAGAAGCAGTGGCGATCATCCAATTCTCGATTTGCGAGCGTGCTAACAAGCGATGGAGCGGGGTTTATATAACACGCCGCGTTTATATGCATTGCTTACACAAGGGAACATGGTGGGAGCAAAAATCTTACGCATTCTGGGATCACTGGTCCAGTTTCCCGATATCTTCTTATGGCCGTATGAACTGAACACAAAGATATGTTCAATATTTTGGCTATTTCTCAATAATTTTTGCCTGTTTTTTGCAAAATAATGATTTGGGTCCGTTTCTCGACAGATATTTTCTTTTGCTTGACCATTTTCAATCTGAAATAATACAATTCTGAGGCTATTTCAACGAAAAAGCGGGCACAATTATGGATAAACGCAACGACTGTCAAATTAACAGACTTACAACTTTTTATGACACTTCAATGCAGTAGACACGATAATATCATCTTTTTTTGTTTACATGATTGACATGTAACCTTTTAAACCGCAGCCGAATAGATTTTTATGCGAAAAACAACTGAAAACCCAATGTGGCAGTTTTAGACACTTTTCACGATTTTCGGCTATAGGCTGTTTTCTTATAAATTTGTATGGAATCTTCAGTAAAATGCATTAAAAATGTCTTCAAATCATAAAGCCACTATTTTTTTCAGTCTTCGATACACTTTTTATAGACATTTTCCGGTATGTCCTTTAGCTCGATCCTTCCACGAATTTTGTTTCATGGCTTTAATCGAGTCATAACGGGTATCCTAGAACGGCTGCTTTAGTTTTAAGGGAAGAAAGATGTCACACGGAGCCAAACCTGGTGATTACGGTGCTGGACCGATGGTATTTGTTGCGTTTCGGGACTCAAATTTGGTCACAACTGTCGCTTCATACGATGGCGCATTATCGTCATGTAAAATCCACGAGTTGTTCTTCCACAAATCTCGCTGTTTCTGACGCATTTTCTCACACGAACTCTTCAATACGATTAAATAGTATTCTTTATTGACCGTCTGTCCCTCTGAAACAAATTCGTGATGCACCAAACCATGAATAACAAAGAAAACAATGACCATAACCTTGACTTTTGAGCGACTTTGACGTGATTTTTACATTCTCATCATGGATGAGAAGGTATTAGTTTTATCTAAAAAAAGACTTTCGAAATTTTCATCAAATCTTTACGTTTTGAGACCTCCTGAGTTAGAAAAAGTAGTTTTTACGAAAGTGTCTGTCTGTCTGTCTGTCTATCTGTAGGTCGTGTGCGGCATAACTCTCGATAGAATTATCAGATTGAATTGAGCTTGGGCACACTTTATCAGAACCGAAAAAGTAAGGACAAGTTCGTTAACCAGCCACGTCCAATCAAAATTGAGTGATTGAGCACTACTTTTGTGTTTTTGAAAATAATTTTTTGAAAAAATCAAAAATTATAATACTGGTTTTAGATAGTGCTCATAAATTTCTAAAAATTATCCTGATAACATTTTTTGATTAAATCAAAATTACAAATGTTACAGCATATTCAAATTCGAAAAAAGTCAATATCAAAATTCCATTTTCCAGTTAAATTATACGAGATACGAAAAAACGTTATGATACAATATTATTTTCTACATAAAGTCCTACAAATTTGAATTGTAACATTTTTTCATAAGATGCATATTTTTCTTTTTAATTCAAAAAAAAAATATTGAAAATCCAAAATTCAATTTTTTAACAATAATATTCGAAATACGAAAAAAACGTAAGAATACAAAGTTGTTCGTTTTAAAAAGATCTACAAATTTTGTCTGACTCAGTTTCTGATAAAAAATATATTTTTCGTTTCAATTCCAAAAAATACGATTAAAATTCAAAAATTCCATTTTTGAGACAAAATATGTGAGATACGAAAAAACGTTTAGATGGAAAATTGTTTACCTAAATGAGGTCTACAAATTTTCATTAAGACATTTCGGGACAGGAGGTATATTTTATGTTTTGATTTTTAATATTAAAAAAATTCGATTTTTGTCACCAAAATATGTGACATACGAAATAAGCGTTGTTCTGCAAAATCGTTTCCTTAAATAAAGTCTACGACTGTTTTTCCTTTTTGAGAGATTTGGAAGAAAATAAATTATTTTAATCATGTAATTTATTAAAAAGTTACTGAAATGTATACAGAAAATCGAGCGCGAAGCGCGAGCGCCATGATGAGAATGTGTTCCTTAAGGCTGATAGAGCCTTAAGTAAATTGAATTTATCTTTTTTTTTCACTTTCAGATGATCAGAAGGGTGGGAATCGCGACAAGATAGACACGATCTTTTTATTTCCCCCTCTACTTCAACAGCGTGTAACTTTGCGAGATATATATATTTTTTTTGACCGTCGAAAAACGCCCGAAATTCGGGTTTCTAGACTAGAATACCCCCTTAATATATTGAGTATCGAATACTCAAGCTCTGTTTGTATCTTGAAAATAAACACATTTCTTAATTAATATAAACTTTTCTATGCAACAAAAGCAAGTTTTTCGCGTCTGTCCGGGATTGTTTAGTAAGATTAGCCAATTGGGGAATATTTGGGGTGGGGATTTTTACCGTAATTAGACGGTAAAACTGACTTTGAACTGACTTTGCCAGCGCTTGCGCATGCGCAATTCGTGAGTTTTACAGTCCAAGTATGGTAAAAATTCCTACCCCAAATATTCCCCGATTCGCTTTTGTTATTGTTCAAAAAGTGGCGGCCTTTTCAAGGCCATGGATCAACCAGATCACGTGACCAAATTCCTGTAAAAATTCATTTAAGAAAACTCTTTTATTTCACAAGTTACCCCTAGAAAATTTGGAGAATGTAACAGAAAACGATAAAAAATATCTGATACTAGAGATATGTTAAGAAACACATTTTTTTAAATTTATCATTCCTGCCAATCCATAGTGTTTATTTTTACATAACGTGCGGCAAATGTAGGTTTTATTCAAAATGTTTGCCGATTGATTAAGTCTCAGCAAATAAGATTGAATTCTTACTCATAGCTATGTAATCTAACAAGCCACGTTTCCAAAAAACCATCAACTTTTGTGAGTTATTAAAAATGAAGAATCCAACAGTCGCAGTATTTTTTACGCTTTTAGCTGCCGCTCATTCTGATGGCAAGTTCACTCTTAACATTTTGTGAAATTAATGATTTGAACTTTCATAGAGTCTACACTGATAGAAATGGTTCAGGAAATTTATTTTTAAATAATTGTATTTATAATACAATATGTCTCTCTAAACGATTCAGCATGTTGAACACAGCAATCGAAATATGGTAAGTGAAACTGGTCGAATTAGAAATATAACATAGGAAGGCGAACAATAAATATTGCTATAGTAACCAATAATATGGCTTATTCTCTCATATTCATTCAGTTATGAACGGATGGTCAAAATAATAATCCCATATTGCTGTATCAATGCCACCAAAAAGTTAAGACATAATCATAAATATGATGGTAAGGACTATTCCTTTCTATCAGTGTAGGCTCTAGAGTTAATTTTTGTTTATTTAGGGTAACAATTTTTTTAATTCTGAACATAGCTTTACGACTTAATAAGGAACAGTCGTTTTAACTCTAGAAAGATTTCTTCATATGGAGTTTATTTCGAGTAACATTAACGATAATTTTTTCAAAAATTTACGTAATTTGATTACATATTGTAATTAAAGCTTCCATTCCAAAAAAATTCCATTCCTTGTTTAATCAGTTACTTATGAATAAAATATGAAAATATCCCTTAAAATTGAAATTTCTTATAAGTAGTACAAAATACGAAAGGAAAAAAAGAGAACAAAATTATTCAGGAATTCTCTAATTCTTTTGTGAAACCAGAAAAAAATTGGAAATTTCCCAATTAGTTTCCATTTTCAGGCTTTAAATTGGTGAAAATATGAGCCGAAAAGTGCGTGAAGTTCACACAAAAAATGTTTGCTTTGGAAATTTGTATAGCATTAAAAAAAAGAGACATAAAAAACGATTTATATCACTCAGACTCTAAATAATCCCTTCAAAATGTATTGATTACTTTATTTTAGTTCAATATCTGTACAAAAGTAAATTCGAATCTGTATCACTACAAACCCAAAGCATCTTAACATATATAATAACTATTATATTATATATTGTAACTATAATTCGAAATTTCAAGATTCGAAAACAGTTCGAACCCTCAAAATACCAAAACGTTCATGTTTGGACCAGAAGAAACATAATTTTGTTTTGGTCCAAATTTGTTCCTTTTGGTATTTTGAAGTTTTTAATTGTTTTGGATTCATGAAATATTCAATAATATCTGTACATTGTTACCCAATCATTTGAACTCGGATCACTCAAACTTAAGGAACACATTCTCATCATGGCGCTCGCGCTTCGCGCTCGATTTTCTGTATGTATTTCAGTAACTTTTTATTAAATTACATGATTAAAATAATTAATTTTCTTCCAAATCTCTCAAAAAGAAAAAACAATCGTAGACTTTATTTAAGGAAACGATTTTGCAGAACAACGCTTATTTCGTATCTCACATATTTTGGTGAAAAAAATCGAATTTTTTTAATATTAAAAATCAAAACATAAAATATACATCCTGTCCCGAAATGTCTTAATGAGAATTTGTAAACCTCATTTAGGCAAACAATTTTCCATATAAACGTTTTTTTTGTATCTCACATATTTTGTCTAAAAAATGGAATTTTTGAATTTTAAACGTATTTTTTGGAATTGAAACGAAAAATATATGTTTTATCAGAAACTGCTTCAGACAAAATTTGTAGATCTTTTTGAAATGAACAACTTTGTATTCTTAAGTTTTTTTCGTATTTTACATATTATTGTTAAAAAATTGAATTTTGGATTTTCAATAGTTCTTTTTTTAATTAAAAAGAAAAATATGCATCATATGAAAAAATGTTATAATTCAAATTTGTAGGTCTTAACTTATTTAATAATATTGTATCATAACGTTTTTTCGTATCTCGTATAATTTAACTGGAAAATGGAATTTTGATATTGACTTTTGTCGAATTTGAATATGCTATAACATTTCTAATTTTTATTTAATCAAAAAATGTTATCAGGATAATTTTTAGAGATTTATGAGCACTATCAAAATCCAGTATTGAAATTTTTGATTTTTCAAAAAATTATTTTCAAAAACACAAAAGTAGTGCTCAATCCGTTAATTTTGATTGGATGTGGCTGGTTAACGAACTTTTCCTTACTTTTTTGGCTCCGATAAAGTGTACCAAAGCTCAATTCAATCTGATAATTCTATCGAGAGTTATGCCGCACACGACCTACAGACAGACAGACAGACACTTTTGTAAAACCCATTTTTTCTGACTCAGGGGGTCTCAAAACGTAAAGATTTGATGAAAATTTCGAAAGTCTTTTTTCACATAAAACCAATACCTTCTCATCCATGATGAGAATGTAAAAAATACAAACTTTTATTTGAATTTTAATACACATGTGTCTATATTTTAATAGTTTTTATTCATTCTTACATATTCATTGAAAAGTTATTAAATTTGATATGAATGTATATTAATTTTTCATAATATACAAAAATATTAATTTTAATTTACCACTTGTATAATAATGTCTATTAAAATTAATAACATTTTTAATAGTCATGTAGCAACACAAAATTACATTACATTAATCGATTGTATTCATTATTTTTAATAGTGTATTAAAATTTGATATATTCTTTAAGTCTAAATTAGTATGAAGTGATCCATTAATTTAATTTAATGCAAATTTACACTAATTAACTCAATGCCATTTATGCTTTAAAAATTATTTCTGGCATGTGACCGCCACAACCAATTGTTACGAAGCACATTCGATCAATCTAATTTTTGACCCCTTTTTTCAATATTGCTGGCATTATTTTATTAATGGCCCGGTTAGTATGATTTCAAGACTTGAAATGATATTTCCAATCGTGTTTTATGAAAAGAGAGTTTTATTTTTTTATGACAAAAATTTAAAACTTACGAAAAATAATACTTTTAATAATGTTTTTTGTAATAGAATTTTTCTGTATTATCGCTTCTTATAAATTTTTTAATAATGATTGGATTTTGGAAAACGTTTCAGTCGCATATTGGGCTAGAGGAGGGGGACTTCAGTTCTATAATTTAAGAATAATTGCAAAATGTAGACACTTCATAAATGTTTACATTTGGATATTATTTTGTGAAATCGTGTTAAAACAAATTAATCATAATTTCAAATTATATTATATGTGTATAAAATTTAATTTTACCACATGGATCACTTCAAAACTGCGTAAGAGAATGTTATACCTCTTTGGTACGAACCAACAAATAATCCAAATTTTCAATTTCTTCTATTTAAAAAAAATTCGAAACCGTTAAAAAATAACTGAAAAATATCTACCTCTTTATTGAGTAGCCGCCATTTTGCAGGAAAATTTTTTTATGTGCCACCGGCGCGCAAACTCGTTTTTTCGCTACAGTTAGCAGTAGCGCAATGTAGTATATTGCGCTACAGAGGAATGAAATGTAAAAATTGAACTGCGCATGCGCCTGTTACGTCCAGTGACACACGTATTTTAACACCAAAAGGTGTAATGTTCTATTTTCAGGTCAACGCTCGCGCGCTATAACATAGGAAAACGACCGAGAAAACGTGCAGAAAACTCTAGAGAAAAATAATCCTAGACTGAAAACGCCAAGCGCTCGAAACTGATTTCAGGCGTGTGCCCTAAATAAACCATTCGGATTAACGGTTGAAGGTGTTACGAAATAGTTGTAACTAAATGCTGTTCCTAACTGTAAATTAATTATACCGATCTTCAATGAAGGTATTAAGAATGAGTATCCATGATTCACCCTTTGGTGGTACTTAGTATATTCGGTACACTATTTAAATAATTAAAATTGTCAAATCGAGAATAATGGCCTGGTAATGGTTCACATACCCAGCACATTATTTAAATAATTGAACGGATAGAGAATAATAGCCTGGAAATAGTTCACATACCCAGCACATTATTTAAATAATAAAAAAAAACGTTCGAAACGAGAATAATGGCCTGTTAATGATTAACACACCCAGCACATTATTTAAATAATTAAAAGCAGTTGAATCAAGAATAATAGCCTGGTAATGATTTTGAACACTTGAAATTTGTACTCACTTTTAAATGTTTATTGTAGAAACTTGAATTGGTTGACAAAGTTTGAGGGAAACTAGCTAAGGTAGTTTCCTTAAGCTAGTCCTAGAATTCCCATAGGTTCTATTAGTAAGAGAGAGAAAGCACTAGTGCAGATAAGAGTTTCATATCTATGTACTAGTGTTTTCTTTATCTCTTTACAAATTGTTACTTTTTGTTAAATGTAGTTGTACATAATGTTTCCTTCTGACAGATTGCAATTTGTAAAAACTACGCTGTGCCAATTTTGGCTTTTTGCTTACTCGGTTGCTATATTCGACTTATTTGGTTAAGCGGAATTTACGGTTTATATTTTCCTTTTGAAATACCTTTTTGTTTGGCAATGTGGTTGATTGTTAAAAATAGACATAGTTATAGGTCCGGCAGTTATTTGGTACTTTTCTTTTCTTAACAATAAATGAAAATTTTAATGAAAAATGGGTTGAACATATATAAAATATTAGATTTTTAACCTTTAAAAATAAGCTAGAAAATTTTGAGCTAGTTAAAACGTTCAACTTTCTGTACTTTTACCTATGGAGATTCACTCTTAGCTCAGGTGCATGTTTGCTCCCAGGTGCCAGATACCAAATTTCATGTCTCGAAGAGATTATTTCCGGATCTACAGAGTGATGAAATCTCTTATGTGTATCGGTTTACAAAAACGGTTAAAAAAAAGGAATTTACAATTCGAATGTAATTTAAACTTCTGTAGGACATAACACGCCTATAGCCATGCAACGGAGCACAATCTTCTTATTCTTCTTCTTCGTACAGCGTTAGCACCTTACTGGCAAAGCCTTATACATTTGAACTGCGCAGGCGTCTATTAAAATCCATTACTACTATACAAGATCGATAAAATCAAAATGGCCGGGACTAGTCGTGACATATCAAGTGTAATGACTAGCGCCGCAAACAACTACAATACTAGATTAGATTCGAGTGTACGCATAAAAACTCGTATATGCACCGGAGTCACTTAAAATAGAATACGTGCGAATGCACACAATTCGGGAAGTTACGAGACTCGCGACAATGCTCGCAGGACTGATCGCGCCTCGGCTTCGATCTCCTGCGAGCATTGCCGCTCGTCGCGTAACAACCCTCATTGTGCGCCTAGGCACATAATATACTATTTTTTCATTTTTCCTGGTTCCTACCACACTGATATTTGCACTGATGAAGGATTTACCTTTTTTTTCTCTTTCAGATGATCAGAAGGGTGGGATTCATGACAAGATAGACACGATCTTTTTTTCCCTCCTCTACTTCAACAGCGTGTAACTTTGCGAGATTTATATTTTTTTTTTGAAAATTTTTTTGTGAATTTTTAAAATATGAATAGATAAATAATAAAAAAATAGATGGTTAAAAATTTGATTGCTTTTTTTTTTATTGACCGTCAAAAAACGCTCGAAATTCGAGCTTCTAGACTAGAATACCCGCGTAATATATTGAGTCCCCGATTAGCTTATGTTATGGCTCAAAAAGTTGTGGCCTTTTGAAGACCATGGGTCAAACAGATCACGTGACCAAATTTCTGTAAAATTACATGTAAGACAACTTTTTTATTTCACAAATTACCTCCCAGAAAAAATCGGAGAATGTAACAGAAAACGATAAAAAATGTCTGATACTGGAGATATGTTGAGAAATTTTTTTTTTTATTTATCATTCCTGCCAATCCATAGTGTTTATTTTTACATAAAATGCGGCAAATGTGGGTTTTATTCAAATTGTTTGCCGATTGATTTAGTCTCAGCAAATAAGATTGGATTCTTACTCATAGTTATATAATCTAACAACCCACGTTACCAAAAAACCGTCAACTTTTGTGAGTTATTAAAAATGAAGAATCCAACAGTTGCAGTATTTTTTACGCTTTTACCTGCCGCTCATTCTGATGGCAAGTTCACTCTTAAAATTTTTTGAAGGTTATGATTTCAACTTTCATAGAGTCTACACTAATTAAAATGGTTCGGGAAGTTTATTTTTAAATAATTGTATTTATAATACAATAAGTCTCTCTAAACTATTCAGCATGTTAAACACAGCAATCGAAATATGGTAAGTGAAACTGGTCGAATTAGAAATATAACATAGGAAGGCGAACAAAAATATTGCTGTAGTAACCAATAATATTCCTGATTCTCTCATTTTCATTCAGTTATGATCGGATGGTCAAAATAATAATCCCAAATTGCTGTATCTATGCCACCAAAAAGGTAAGGTTAAATTAATCATAAATATTATGGCGAGGGCCATTCCTTTCTATCAGTGTAGGTTCTAGAGTTAATTTTTGTTTATTTAGGGTAACAATGATTTTAGACCTGAACATAGCTTTTCGACTCAATATGGAACAGTCGTTTTAACTCTAGAAATATTTCTCCATATGGAGTTTATTTCGAGTAACATTAACTATAATTTTTTCAACAGTTTACGTAATTTGATTATATATTGTAATTAAAGCTCCCATTCCATAAAGATTTCATTCCTTGATCAATCAGTTACTTATCAATAAAATATTAAAATATCCCTTAAAATTGGAATTTCTTATAAGTAGTACAAAATACGAAAGGAAAAAAATGAGAACAAAATTATTCAGGAATTCTCTAATTCTTTTTTGAAAACTGAAAAAAATTGGAAAATTTCCAATTAGTTTCCATTTTCAGGCTTTAAATAATCCCTTCAAAATGTATTGATTACTTTATTTTACTTCAATATCTGTACAAAAGTAAATTCAGATCTGTATCACTACAAACCCAAAGCATCTTAACATATATAATAACTGTTATATTATATATTATAACTATAATTCATAATTTCAAGAATCGAAAACAATTCGAACCCTCAAAATACCAAAACGTTCATATTTGGACCAGAAGAAACAAAATTTTGTTTTGATCCAAATTTGTTCCTTTTGGTATTTTGAAGTTTTTAATTGTTTTGGATTCTTGAAATATTCAATAATATCTGTGCAATCCTTATCCAATCATTTGAACTCGGATCACTCAAACTTCTCCACACTACTTCTCCCCCACAAAGTTCGAATAATCTAGGTCTGACTCTATTACAGAAGAAAAGACCACACTGTTAAATAGCAAGATAATAGGAGGAAATCCTTCTTCAGCCACATATGTGGTTAGTTTACACAGTCAGGGACTTTTTTATGGAGCCGCGAGCTTGATTTCCAATAAGCATGCTATAACTTGTGCTAGCCTTGCTCTTTGTTTTCCTTCACCCGATTTTAAAAGTGCCTACGTCAATGTTGGAAGTACTTATATTTTAAGAGGTGTAAAACATTATTTTGAAGATATAATCTACCATAATTCGTCACATCCTCTACCAAATTTTGCGATCTTATGCGTAAGTTATTTCACCAGAAAAAAATTATCACAAGGGTTTAGAATTCCCTGACGAGGTTTCGGATTAAAATTCATTCCGAACCAATCCGAAATTTTCCGAATGATTTCGGAATTTTTATACGAACCAAACAGTTTCGCTCCGATGCAATCCATATAACGTTATAAATCCCGTTCGATTTAAAACGGTTGAAAATCAATCCGACTGAATCCGATTTATTCCGATTCATTCGGAGATGCTAATCCGAATGAACCAGAACTAAGTTCTCAATTCGAATTCGTTAGGAGTAATCTCAACTCGGGTTGATTCAAACCAAATTTTTAATGTAAACCAATCGAAAAAAATCCGTGGTTGAAATGATTCGGATTGACTAGGATCCCGATTCATTTGGATTAGAATCTAGGATTGAATCGAATTGATTTTCAACCGTTTTGAGTCGAATGTGATTTATAATGTTATATGGATTAGATCGGAATGAAACTGGTTCGGATGAAAATTCCTGAATGATTCGTGAAATTGCGGATTTGTTCGGAATGAATTTTAGTCCAAATCTTTCGCCAGAGTTACTGATTACTTTGAACATGAGAAATTTCTTTTTGTTTTAGTTAAACGAAACCGTTAAATTCTCCGACTATGTAACACCAATCCCTATTTTACAACGAATTGTAAGAGATGGGACTGAAGGTTACGTAAGCGGATGGGGTGGTACCGACCCAAACGGTCCTCGACCGCACTTTTTTATGTCTTATAATTTAAAAGAGTTACGTGTTAGAATACTTTCTCATGACGTCTGTTTACAACACTTTCCTCAGATGTCTAATTTGCAAATGTGTGCAAATAGCACAGCAGGAGATGCAGCCCGACCCTATTTGGTACGTGGGCCAAATTTAATTTTAGAAACATAGACCCAATAAAATTGAGGGAACTCATTTTTAATTCATTATAATTAGTGTTCTAAAAGTTCTGAATGCTCGGAGAATTTCTCGAGAGTACCTTGAGACCTTTTTGTGCTCTGAGCATTCACTGAGCATTTACAAGCATTTAAAATGTATTCTTTAAGTCACGTTCTGTTATGTCCCCAAGCGTTCTCAATCACTTTTTAGCACTTTTTCAGAGAAAATAGTCTAGTTCGATGTATTTTCCTGTTAGGTCTATGGTATTTACTATCTCTAATCGCAATTTTCGTTTATCTTAGGTTGTCTTCGGCTTAAAGCATTTTTATATTTAAGCTCCTAACCTACAAAAAAATTTTGCACGTTTGCCGAGGTAGAGGACACTTGACACTATAAATAATTTTATAGACGTAATACAAAGCTATTCAAGATAAATAGATGTGATTCATTCCCTAGAAAGACTTATATTTCATAGTACTGTAAGTTTAATGGTCAATCAAATTTTTGAATTTGTGCATTGGCACGTATTCTATTTTATGTGACTTCGGTGCGTATACGAGTTTTTATGCGTACACTCTAATCTAATCTAGTATTGTAGTTGTTTGCGGCACTAGTCATTACACTTGATATTTCGCGACTAGTCCCGGGCATTTTGACTTTATCGATCTTGTGTAGTAGTAGCGGATTTTAATAGACGTCTGCGCAGTTCAAATGTACAAGGCTTTGCCAGTAAGGTGCTAACGCTGCACGAAGAAGAAGAAGAATAAGAAGATTGTGCTCCTTTGCATGGCTATAGGCGCATGCGCAGTTCAATTTTTACATTTCATTCCTCTGTAGTGCAATATACTACATTGCGCTACTGTTAACTGTAGCGAAAAAATGTGTTTGCGCGCTGGTGGCATATAAAAGAAATTACACTAAGTTTATATGAAAATCATTGTATTTATCTTGCGTACTTTACACAAGCGCATTATTTTAAATAAACTTTTATTATTTTTCTTATTAATATAAACATCATTTGAGTATTTAATGAACCTTCAAAATATTAGTTAAATTTACATTCTTTAAATGTTCATAAATGCTCTTTAAAATCTCCGTATAAGCTTAAATGCTGAACATATTCTTAAGAGCATTTGCTCAACATAATTCCTCGGGCATTTAAGAACACTACACTTGAAATTCCCTCCAACGATATTCTCTCAAACGAGAGTTCCCTTGTACGAGCGCATCGCCGTTCTCTACAACGAGCAATTAATTGACTTATATAAATACTAGAAATATTCATTTATCTTTCCTAGAAATGGTGAAATGTTAAGAATGTGATTTTTTTTACATTTCAGGGTGACCTTGGCGATCCACTAGTAGTTGAAATTAATGGCCAACGAATGCTCATAGGAATCCTAATCTCTGTGAAGAGTCAACGCGGTGCTCCTTTAGCTTATACAAAATTATTCTCCTATTACAATTACATCATGGAAAAGGCTGATTGGCCCATCATACCATCAGTCATAGATTTACCATCTCACTATGAATTGTGGGAGTCAACCGAGGAAGAATAGCACACTGTGCATAAAGGGTCAAAATAGCTAATATTGATCAAGTGTGGAATTTGTTTCTCAAGCGAAGCGAGGGTAGCAAACTATGCAAGATCAAATTTAGTTTTTGTCCCATGTTACAAACGGTATTTTTGCTTCGAAAACATTAAAATTGCACGTTTTTTATCGCGTTAAGTTGACCAGAACTTGAGGTTATATCAGGTTATGTTTTTATTTTTACCTGTTGATCCAGTTGAAAGTAGAAATGCCCATTAGTGACGCTGGGCATAAGTGGCGCTGCACTCCAGCTAAAATTAAAGCATTTTCATGCCTCGGATTGGGCTAGAAATAGTATATTGTGCAACTAGGGAATAAAAAATGCATTTTTTCTCATGCGTGCATAGAAATGGCTATTTTTTTGCCACACACTAAAAATGCGGGAGTTATTAATAATTCCCGTGAGAATTATCAATAACTCTCGCATGTGGGGAAACAATTGTGTGATTTCTGTTAGCATCGTGATTTTTTCGTCATTTTTACACCATTAAGTATCGCCATCTAACGAACCTAAATGTAAGTTCGTTGCAAAAACTTGAAATTATGGGCAGCCAACTTCATTGTTGTGAAAATCTACAATCGGTGCAAAATTGTCTCTGTCGAATCTTCTGACTGATGAAAAATGTTCGTTAATAACTACCGCATTTTTCGTGTGTACCCCAAAAAGGGGATCACTGCTCAGCCACCGTATTCGCCAGATTCGGCTCCCCGTGACTTTTTCCTGTTTCCAAAACTCAAGTATCCGCTCCGGGGAATGCGCCATTTTTCGTGCAAAAATACAACCTCCATGAAACCTCAAGTTTTGCTAAGTTATATACTTTCTCCCCTAGGCTAGGGGGATTCTGAGGTTTCATTCAAATCTGGCGACGAAGAGTAACTTTTCAGCGCTGTTGGACATGCGCACTTCCAATAAAAATTGAACTTCTCACGTTCTTGAAACAAGTGTGGATGGAAAACACAGTGTTAGAAATTTCTGTATTAAAATTCGATTACATTTAAGGGAAGATTTTTCCATGAACGTATATTAAATTTAAAATACTTTCATCTTGAAAAATACAATTTTTTATTTGAATTTTAATACACATGTGTCTATATTTTAATAATTTTTATTAATTTTTACATATTCATTAAAAAGTTAATAAATTTGATATGAATGTATATTAATTTTTCATAATATAAAAAATAATTAATTTTAATTTACCACTTGTATAATAAATTCTATTAAAATTAATAACATTTTTAATAGTGCATGTAGCAACGCAACATTATATTACATTAATTGATTGTATTCATTAATTTTAATAGCGCATTAAAATTTTATATACTCTTCAAGTCTAAATTAGTAAGAAGTGATCCATTAATTTAATTTAGTGCAAATTTATACTAAATAACTCAATGCCATTTATGCTTTAAAAAAGATTTCTGCCTGTGACCACCACCACAACTAATCCGTTCGAAGCACATTCGACTAATACTTATAATTTTTGACCCCTATTTTCAATATTGCTGGCATTATGATATTCCCTATTGTGTTTTATGAAAGAAGAGTTTTATTTTTCTATGACAAGAATTTAAAACTTATGAAAAATAATACTTTTAATAATGTTTTTGTAATAGAATTTTTCTGTACTATCGCTTCCTACCAATATTCATAGCTTATTAACTTATTAATTAATAATAATAATTAAATTCATAGCTTAGTAACAAGTTTTTTAGAAACATTTATTACGCGACCAGAAACAAGTATCTCCTTTTTGAAATTATTGCTACTACTTACTTTTGATTCAAAAAATTGCGCAGATTAAATTATGATTCTGCGCGTCATATTGCTAGTCTTCATCGCTTAAACATGTTGACAAATCGAATAAACTGTCAAAAGTTTCTGAGCAAGAGCTTGACTGCATTTTTTGACGCATGAAAAGTGGAATGTTTCTTGTCAAACGGTGATCTATTTCTTAATTAAAAAGTAAGTAAAAACCCCGTGCAGCTAATAAAGGAGAATATAAGAAAAGATTGAATTCCTTTGAGAGGATATGATTTTTAATCGAAATCGATAAATGTTCAATTAAAATGGTTTTTCAACCAAAACTTTATCAACTGACCACCAATTAGTGGCTAACAAGCGGCGAATTAGTGGCTGAATATCCGCTGGCCTGTGGCTTGCCAGCCGCTGACCAGCGGCTGATCGTACAAAAACGTTACAGTTCTGGCCAGCACCAGACTAGGCCTTATAGTCAGCGCCAGGATTGGAAAACAGACAGTCTGATCTTGCGCTGGCCACCGCCATTAAAGTTTTCCACACGGGACGTTTCAGTTGCATATTGGGGAAGAGGAGGGGGACTTGAGTTCTATAATTGAAGAATAATTGCACAATGTAGCCACTTCATAAATGTAAAGAATGTTATATAACAATATATTATATTGGCAGTGTCACATAGTATTATCTACCTTACGAGGATTATATACTGCTGCCCAGCTTTCATATAACAAATGCGATAAAAGTATGTAAATAGTATTTATTTTTATTTTTAAAGCTGACTCTTTCCACATTTCAAATAATGCGCCAACCACAGCCAATAAGCGTGCTGTTATCGTAAGCGTAGTGGCCTACGGGTTGGATCCGTAACATACGACACGTAACACGTCGAAAATCATATGACATGAAAGCGCTATTCTGGTACAAAAAGAGTTTTATTTTCTTGTTTTTGCGACGCGAGACGGAAGAAAAAACACTCTTTTGTACTAAAATAGCGCCAGTTAACGGTGTATTTTCCAAATAAAAATATTGCCTGAATTTAATGTATTGTTTGAAAATAATGAGAAAGCTGAATAAAGATGACAGATATTAAATAATAGAAATTTTTATTATTTCAGGTAAAGCTTTTAGTAACGTATCACTTATACTGTACCTACATATAATATAATAAGAGTTTTTCGTATGGAATAATCAAGCATTATTTGTATCTTCATAAAGAACACATTTTTTAATCATTGTAAAGAATATAAACTCGCGTTAAGTAACGTATTAATTATAGTGTATCTGTAATACACAGTGCGACGAATAAATTCCGAGACTCGAACGATATTTCAGTAACTATTAGCGCCATCTATGTGTTCAGACCGGTGTTTGAAAGCTATGACATTCCTCTTTCCGGTAATATCAATTTTACTTAACTCTCCGTTACCAAACATATGAGGGATTCCCTCGGTGGGGTCAGTTTTTTCGAAATAACTTCTAATTTACGCTTCATACAGTCTGGTCCGTTTGAATACCTTTCCACGTATTATTCCTGAAGCTTTTTGTAGCAATAAAAAATGTTCAAGTAGAATACTCATTCAATAATCACTTTTCAAAACGAAAGGTGACGTGAATTCTGAGGGAATCCCTCCATAGTTTGGCTTTCATGCAATGGAAATGGCTTGAGTTCTAGAGTGCGGTGTTGCCATATTTTGATGCTACACGTTCAGCCAAGTAGTCGCAACATTTGGCAACACTGCAGATGTTCTAACAACTTTTTTGTCGATGTTAAAATGCTAACATGGGAAAAAATCAATCATGCCAAAGAAATCATTGCAGCCGCCAAAAATGATCCAAACTTCCTGAAATCAATTTTTACGGATGACAAAACATGGTGCAGGCCGTGTTCGCGAGCATAGGCGATAGCGGCCACTATACTTTGATCCTGTTTTGAGCTTACGCCAGATGGCGACGAAGTATAATTTCTTTAACCTCACCCCGCTGACCACCGCACCAAAGTTGCATCACTAATGGTCACTAAAATGTGCTAAGATGCTAACGGATAGGAATAAACTTGGAGGTTTAATAAAACTATTTAAGTAATTATTATTACGTAAGTATTCGAATCGCATTGATAAACTTGCTTTTTTTGATTGCAGTTTTCTGATAAGTGCATCCTTACATACATGGAGTATTATTATTTCAATGTATATATTTGTAATTTTGGGAGGCTTGGGTGATCATCACTATTTGTGTTTAGCCTGACAGTACTCTGCGATACACAATTAAAACTCCAAGTATGTGAGGATGCACTCATCAGGAAACTGCAATCACAAAAAGCAAGATTATCAATACGATTCGAATAATTACTCGATAATACTTACTTACATAATTTTATTTAACCTCAAAGTTTATTCCGATTTCATTGTTTCCTGAATTATCTGAATATGATCTGAACATGATCTGATCAGTCATCTATTATCTTCTTTTAGGGTTTTGAGCTTACGCCAGATGGCTCTGACGAAATCTATGTTGGGTCACCACTAAAGCATTACGCGGGCATGGCCGGACATGGTGCTTTAAGTACAACCCAAAAACCAAGCGTCAAAGTGCAGAATGGTAGTCGAAAAATTCACCACAAGCCAAAAAAAACGGAAAGTTCCATTAAAAATCAAAACAATGCTCATTGCACATACATTCTTCGATAGCAAAGGAATTATCTACAGGGAATTCGTTTCAACTGGCCAAACAATCACCGGATCACACCTCACTCATTGTTCGTCAATTTTTGGCTTGAAACAAGTCTGTGTGTTGAATCATTCGCCGTATTCACTTGATTTGGCTCCATGCGATTTCTGTCAATTCCGAAAATTGAAAGGATTTTTTTAAATGACATTTCGACCATAAAAACAGCTACAACAGAAGGACTAGAAGTAATTCCACAAAATGCGCTAGAACACGCATTTGAATCAGTCTTATATCCCTGTAACAAGTGTATTGAAACGGGAGAATTTTTTAAATAAAAAAATTGAAAAATATTCAGATATCTTATTTCAATGATGTTTTCTACGGCCAGTCTTGGAACTTATTTTTCGCACTGTTCACCTTTTCAATAAAGGGTTTTCTAATAGGGAAATAACAATTTCGTATCTTTATATGAACGCACCCTTAAACTTTTTTAATGAACTGTCAATGTCAGAACGTTAGTTAAAGTCAACATTTTCATCATGGTAAAGTTCATGAATCAGCAACGTTTGGAAATTATTAAAAATTACTACCGAAATTCTGAGTCGGTGGTCGCAACTTTAAGAGCGCTTACTCCATTTTTCGGCCGGAATAATCGTCCCACCCGACAGGCTGTGCGTGCTATAGTGGATAAATTCGAGACCAAATTTACACTATTGGACGTTCCGGTGTAAAAAAAAAATGAGCCAAATCAGTCGATTCCACGTCGTTCTCAAGAATTGGGCATCGCTCAAACGACACTGTGGCGTATTATGCGAAAAGATATTGGCCTACATGCTTTCAAGATTAAATTGACTCAAGAACTAAAGCCACTTGATCGTTTGAAACGCCGAAACTTCTTCAATTGGGCTCTGGCAAAGCTTGAAGAAAATGAAGAATTTCATCGGAAAATCATCTTCAGCGATGAAGCTCATTTCTGGCTCAATGGCTTTGTTAATAAGCAAAATATGCGTTATTGGTCAGCAACAAACCCAAATGTGCTTCTTCAGACACCGTTGCATCCGCAAAAAGTGACTGTTTGGTGCGGTTTTCATGCCGGAGGTGTGATTGGGCCGTATTTTTTCGTGGATGAAAGCGACCGTCATGTTGCCGTCAATGGAGAGCGCTATCGTGCTATGTTGGAAGATTATTTGTGGCCAGAATTGGATGAACTTGACATCAACGATATGTGGTTTCAACAAGACAGTGCCACTAGCCACACAGCACGCGTCACAATCGATTTATTGAAAGGCAAATTCGGTGAACGTGTTATCTCGAGAAATGGTCCGGTCGAATGGCCACCTCGTTCATGCGATCTAACGCCATTGGATTTCTTTTTATGGGGCCATATCAAGTCACTGGTCTATGCCAACAAGCCAGCAACTTTAGACGACCTCAAAGACAACAACCAACGCGAAATTGCCTACGTTCCGCTCGAAATGTGTGCCAGAGTGGTGGAAAATTGGGTCATAAAATGTAATGCTTGCACTACACCCACAATAAATTTGAACTCAATATCTCGAATATTTCTGTGTTTTATTCATAGATAAAATTGTTATGTCCCTATTGGAAAACCCTTTATATTCAGTATCGAATACTCAAATAAATCGGGGAATATTTGGGGTGGGGATTTTAAACATACTTGGACAGTAAAACTGACTTTACCACTGCTTGCGCATGCGCAATTCGTGAGTTTTACAGTCCAAGTACGGTAAAAATTCCTACCCCAAAGCAATAAAGAACGTCTGATATTGAAGATATGTTAAGAAACAAAATTTGTTTATTTATCGTTCCTGACAATCCATAGTGTTTATTTTAACTTAAGATGCGGCAAACTTGGGTTTTATTCAAATTGTTTGCCGATCGATTAAGCCTCAGCAAATAAGATTGAATTCTGACTCGTAGCTATATAATCTAACAAGCCACATTTCCAAAAAACCGTCAACTTTTGTGAGTTATTAAAAATGAAGAATCCAACAGTCGCAGTATTTTTTACGCTTTTAGCTGCCGCTTATTCTGATGGCAAGTTCACTCTTAAAATTTTTTGAAGTTAATGATTTGAACTTTCATAGAGTCTACACTGATAGAAACGGTTCGGAAAATTTATTTTCAAATAATTGTATTTATAATACAACATGTCTCTCTAAACAATTAAACATGTTGAACATAGCAATCGAAATATGGTAAGTGAAACTGGTCGAATTAGAAATAAAATATAGGAAGGCGAACAATAAGTATTGCTCAACAACCAATAATATGGTTAATAAATATGATGTTAAGGGCCATTCCTTTCTATCAGTGTAGGCTCTAGAGTTTTTTTATTTTTTATTTAAGGTAAAAATATGTTAATTTGGGGTTAAACAATTTTTTTAGATCTGAATATAGCTTTTCAACTCAATATGGAACAGTCGTTTTAACTCTAGAAAGATTTCTCCATATGGAGTTTATTTCGAGTAACATTAACTATAATTTTTTCACCAGTTTACGTAATTTGGTTACATATTGTAATTAAAGCCTTCATTCCAAAAAGATTTCATTTCTTGATTAATCAGTTATTTATCAATAAAATATTAAAATATCCCTTAAAATTGGAATTTCTTATAAGTAGTACAAAATATGAAAGAAGAAAAAAGAGAACAAAAGTATTCAGGAAATAGACACTTGTACTAACTCCTTTGCCGATTATCTCTCTAATTCTTTTTTAAAAACAGAAAAAAATTGGAAATTTCCAAATTAGTTACCATTTTCAGGCTTCAAATTGGTGAAAATTTGAGCAGAAAAGTGCGTGAAGTTCACACAAAAAATGTTTGTTTTTGAAATTTGTATAGCATTTAAAAAAGCTGAAGACATAAAAAACTTTTTTTCTCATGCATACACAGAAATGGATACTTTTTTTGCCTGAGACGCGAAAAGAAAATCCCCTTTTATGGGGTACACACGAGAAATGCGTGAGTTATCAATAATTCCCGTGGGAATTGTCAATAAATACAGCATATGGTGTAACAATTGCGTGATTTGCGTTAAAACTGTGATTTTTCCATCATTTTTTTGCACTATTAAGTGTCGCCATCTAACGGACCAAAAGGTAAGTTCGTTACGAAAACTTGAAAACATGGGCAGCCAACTTCATCGTTATGAAAACCTACAATTGGTGCAAAATTGTCTCTGTTAAATCTCCTGACTGACATTTTTCGTGTGTAACCCAAAAAGGGGATTTTCTTCCCGCGTTTCAGGCAAAAAAAGTGGCCATTTCTGTGCATGCATGAAAAAAAATAAAGTATGCTACACGTGAGGAAGAGGATAATTCTGACGAGTGTGAAGTTGCACACTCGTCAGAATCATCCTCTTCCTCCCTTGTAACATAAATATCTATTATATTAATCAGACTCTAAATAATCTTTTCAAAATGTATTGATTATTTTGTTTTAGTTCAATATCTGTACAAAAGTAAATTAGAATCTGTATCACTACAAACCCAAAGGATATTAACATCCAAACACAACTATACCAGGTCTAGAAGTATGAAACCTGAATTTTTTTGCAAAAAGTTACACGTCTGTTGCATGAAAATGATCAAAAATATTTTATTCAAAGTAATCTCCATTGCTATTTACACATTTTTCCCACCTCTTCGGAAGGTGATGAATGCCACGTCAATAAAACTGTTCGTCTTTTAAATCAAACCAGTTATCCAGCCATTCTTGTACATTATCGTACGAAGTGAAGGGTTGTTCAGCGAGAGCGTGGCCCAGTGATGCGAACAGATGGTAATCCGACGGAGCCAATTCTAGAGAATAAGCGGCATGCGCCTGTATTTCCCAACTGAACGTCTCGATCGTTTCCTTGACCCGTTTCGCTGTGTGTGATGGGACATTATCGTGAAGAAAAATGACTTTGTGTTGCCTTCTTCGATAATACGGTCGTTTTTCTTGTAAGGCTCGATTTCAATCGATCATTTGCTGTTGGTAGCGATTTGTGTTGACAGTTTCACTAGGTTTTAGCAGCTCTTCATCCAGTAAGGCTTGCAATTAGTTGTCTTTGAACTTTTTCGGTGGTTTTCCACGAACTTCGTTTCTCACATCAAAATTGCCACTTTTGAATTTTTTAAACCACTTGAAACACTGTGTTTTGCCAAGAGCATGTTCACCGTAAGCTTCGACAAGTATTCGTTGCGATTCTGCAGCAGTTTTCTTCAAGTGATAACAAAAAACCAGTGCTGTCCGCAAATCGTAGTTCGTAGGCACAAAACTCGACATGTTGATGCTTTTAGTAAATACACTGGTATATCGAACTTGGGTTGTTGTCTACTGAATATCTTTCTCAGCTGCTAGAGGGAGAAGATGACGCTGCAGAAGCGGTCGCGCGGTCCCTAAACTGATGGCAAGCACAATCTATAGGGAAATTCCGGTTTTATACTTCTAGACCTGGTAATTAAGAATTTTAAGAATCGAAAACAGTTCGAACCCTCGAAATACCAAAACGATCAAATTTGGACCAGAAGAAACAAAATTTTGTTTTGGTCCAAATTTGTTCCTTTTGGTATTTTGAAGTTTTTAATTGTTTTGGATTCTTGAAATATTCAATAATATCTGTACAATCGTTACCCAATCATTTCAACTCGGATTATTCAAACTTCTCCCTACTTCTTCCACAAAAAGTTCGAATGATCTAGGTCTGACTCTATTACAGAAGAAAAGACAAAACTGCTAAACAGCAAGATATTAGGAGGAAATCCTTCTCCAGCCACGTATGTGGCTAGTTTACACACACAGGGACTTTTTTATGGAGCCGCGAGCTTGATTTCAAATAAACATGCTATAACTTGTGCTAGCCTTGCTCGTAGATTTCCTCCACCTGATTTTAAAAGTGCTTATATCAAAGTTTGAAGTACTCATATTTTAGAAGGTGTAAAACATTATTTTGAAAATATACTCTACCATAATTCGTCAAATCCTGTACCAGATTTTGCGATCTTATGCGTAAGTTATTCCGCCAGAAAAAAATTATCAGAATGCTTCAGAATTCCCTGGCGAGATATCGGATTTAAATTCATTCCAAACCAATCCGTGATTTCCGAATCATTTCGGAATTTTTATTCGAACTAAACACTTTCACTCCGATTGTAATCCATATAACGTTACGAATCCCATTCGACTTAAAACGGTGGAAAATCAATCTGGCAAAATCCGATTTATTCCGATCCATTCGGAGATGCTAATCTGAATGGATCAGAACTAAGTTCCTAATGCGAATTCGTTAGGATTAATCTCAACTCGGGTTGATTCAAACCGAATTTCTAATGTGAACCAATCGGAATGAATCCATGGTTGAAATGATTGGGATTGACTAGGATCCCGATTCATTTGGATTAGAATCTAGGATTGAATCAAATTGATTTTCAACCGTTTTGATCTGAACGTGATTTATAATGTTATATGGATTAGATTGGAGTAAAACTGTTTGGTGCGGATGGAAATTCCTGAATGATTCGGGAAATCGCGGATTGGTTCGGAATGAATTTTAATCCAAAACTTTCACCAGAGTTATTGATTACTTTGAATATGAGAAATTTCTTTTTGTTTCAGTTAAATGAAACCGTTAAATTCTCCGACCATGTAACTGCAATCCCTATTTCACAACGAATTGTAAGTGAAGGGACTGAAGGTTACGTAAGTGGATGGGGTGGTACCGACCCAAACGGTCCTCGACCGCACTTTTATATGTCTTATATTTTAAAAGAGTTGCGTGTTAGAATACTTTCTCATGACGTCTGTTTACAACACTATCCTCAGATGTCTAATTCGCAAATGTGTGCAAATAGCGCAGCAGGAGATGCAGCCCGACCTTATTTGGTACGTGGACTCTGACAATTTATAGTAGTATAAATTTAAATAGATAAGTATATAGATAAGTATAAATTAATAGTAGATTAAACACTAAGTTTATATGAAAATCATAGTATTTATCTTGCGTACTTTACACAAGCGCATTATTTTAAATAAACTTTTATTATTTTTCTCATCAATATAAACATCATTTGAGTGTTTAATAAACCTTCAAAATATTAGTTAAATTTATATGCTTTGAATGCTCATAAATGCTCTTTAAATTCTCATATAAGCTTAAAGGCTGAACATATTCTCAAGAGCATTTGCTCAACATAAATTTTTGGGTATTTAAGAACACTACACTCAAAATTCCCTCCAACGAGATTCCCTTAAACGAGCGTTCCCATGTACGAGCGTATCACCGTTCCCTACAACGAGCAGTTGATTGACCCCTCTTTCCCTACTATTATGGGAAAAAGCGTGCTCCAATTTGAAACAGTAACGCGCATAACAACAAGTAAGGTATGGAGGAGTTCCCTCTCGCGCTCATTGCAGAGAATACTCCGAAGCTCGAGCTTATACTCTCTAAATCTGAATCAGTCAAATTTTCACTGATTGAATCAGTGACTTGACTTTTCACTGATGAATAAGTGAAAAAATATTTTTCACTCTCAAAGCAGTCAAATTTTACTGATAATCAGTAGATTTTGACTGATTTAAATTTAGAGAGTAGTTGGAAGGAATCTCAAGTGTAATTATAAATACTAGAAATATTCATTTATCTCTCCTAGAAATGGTGAAATGTTAAGAATGTGATTTTTTTACATTTTAGGGTGACCTTGGCGATCCTCTAGTAGTTGAAATTAATGGCCAACGAATACTCATAGGAATCCTAATCTCTGCGAAGAATCAACGCGGTGCTCCTGTAGCCTATACAAAATTATTCTCCTATTACAATTACATCATGGAAAAGGCGGATTGGCCCATCATACCATCAGTCATAGATGTACCATCTCACTATGAATTGTGCGAGTCAAGCGAGGAAGAATAGCACACTCTGCATAAAGGGGCAAAAATAGCTAATATTTATCAAGTGTGGAATTAGTTGTTCAAGCGAAGCAAGGGTAGCAAACTATGCGAGATCAAATTTAGTTGTTGTCCCATGTTAAAAACGATATTTTCAGACTCGAAAACATTAAAGTTGCACGTCTTTTATCGCGTTGAGTTGACCACAACTTGAGGTTATGTCAGGTTATGTTTTCATTTTTACCCGTTGATCCAGTTGAAAGTAGAAATACCCATTAGTGACGCTGTGCATAAGTGGCGCTGCACGCCGGCTAAACTAGGGAATAAAAAATTCCTTTTTTCTCATGCATGCATATAAATGGCTAATTTTTTTGGCCGGAAACGCGGGAAGAAAATCCCCTTTTTTGAGTACACACGAAAAATGCGGGAGTTATCAACAATTCCCGTGGGAATTATCAATAACTCTCGCATAGTGATGGGACATCGACAACGAAACATCGAAAACATCGATGTTTTTGTTTCGATGTATCGATGTAAGCTCTCGATAGTTTTGATATCGATCGATGTCAACGCTTCTTTTCCTCTAATTCGAAATAAAATGCTATTAAGGATAAAAAATATGTTTTAAAATACACAAGAATGTAATTTATTTATGGTAAAGGGATATCTTTCTGGTTCCTAATGCTTTTGAACAAAATTATTGATAAAATTAATAACAATATTTTACGTCCGAGGTTAAATTATGAAGTAAATCAACATTACCCTAGTGGACCCGGTTGAGCCCTAGCAGGCCCGGTTAATTACATAATTATCAACAGTACCAGACATATAAATAAACTCTTTATTGCATAAAATTAACAAGCCTTTCGAATTTATACTCAGAGTGAACCAGTGTACGTTATATTCTATATATTCGTACATCCGAAAATCTTGAAAACTTATGACAAATCGTTTTTGTAAAGCAACGAAATGACAAGTCTCTTCTTTGCAGTATTTTTTACGTTTCTAGCTGCTGCTTATTCTGATGGTAAATAAATAAATTCAATTACGTTGTAAGGGAGAAACGGACAAAATTACTCGGACGGATAACATGAGTTATACAAATACTGTCGGTGTTCTTTAACTTTTTATTAGAGGTGTGAACAGTGCACGAACAAAAATGAAGGTAATGAAATCAGGATTAATTACTGGAATTTATGTAATCAAAATCCACGCTCTTCTGTTTCTTGGGTAATCAGTTGGAAAGAATTTTTCAACATCAATAAAAAATTATGCAAGTAATAAAAAATCAATGCATTGATATCACAGTATAAACATGATTTACGCAAAAGTGAATGTGTCGTTTTTCGAAATTTGGTCGTTTTTTTGAGGATTCAAACGGTTTCGAGTCCTTGGAATTTCGAATTGAACATTTGTTTGGACGTTGAAGTGAATTTGAGTTTGTAGTGATACGGGTTCGAATTCAATTTGAAACCAATTGATTTATTGTTAAGGTTGAATGTAAGTCCCATCCCCGTACAAATAGTAGAGTCCCGTGGGGCGCGATCAAGCTATGCTGTTTTGAAAAAATTTCATGGGCTCGCATAGTGAAAATTTTAGTGCGCTACTGGCTTAGAATTCGTAGTATGTGTGTATACGTATAGTCACCAATGCTATGCCAGCGGCCGACTCGTAGATCGTGCAACACTGGAATTTAAATCTACACAGAGAGAAATAAGTCGTGGTTACATTAACCAGAAAAATCTGGTTGAATTGAATATGGTCACCAGTACTACATAGCACAGTTTGGGTGACAAACGATCCCGTAACAATAACCTGGCTGAAAACTGGTTGCAATAACCAGATTCAATACGATTTCCTATTTCTGATTACAGTGACCACACGTCGCAGTTGAAAATGTCTTTAAGCACAATTTCAAGTTATATCTGTTAAAGATTTCTGGTTACAGGAACCTGAAAATTTAGTGGCTTCGAGGCAGTAAGCCGCAGTAAGGTTCGATTTATCTCGATTTATCACGCGCTAGTCTGCAGCTAACTTCACATTAAGTGCAGTTGTCAATGGTTGTTTTGTATCAATGTAAAATCATACTGCTTATTTTACTACATTTTCTACAACGGGAGAGAATAATTCTGGCACAAAAAAAATACTATGAAGCATGTATCATCACCTTTTCAAGAATTTTTTCAATTTCTTCCTTCATCTCTAAATCTACGTTGTATTATGTTGGCACCACAATTAGGTACAAAAAATTTTACTCAAAAAACCTGCGTTTTTTATAGTACAAACTACATGTTATATATAAAATGTTTATATTTGAAAAAAACTTTTTTGACCTTTAAAATATTTTTTAAAATTAATTTTGAGATGCGTAATTTTAAATACTTTTCAGACAGCGGGCAGCCATGTTTGCTACTGACTCATGGAGGCAGTGACGTCACGATCATAACAACTTGAGATCTTTCTATAGATTTCATACGGCCAACGTATATTTATCAGGATTCTTTTTTGAATTGTTTCCGCACAACGGAACGAAACATGTTCGATAGCCTTTTAAACTTTTCTTGGTTCTTACCTGTGTTTCTTTTTCACTCATTGTACAATAAATTAGTGAAAACAATCTATTTCAACTTGCGAGTCTATCAAATCCTACGTTAACGTATCTGAGTTTTATGATCGTGACGTCACGGGGCCTTCTATTAGCCGCGCGCCATGATTTTGGCGCGTTTGAATCTCGTTTGAAAATGTGCAATTTTCAACAATTTATTTTACGGGCAGATATGCGTTTTAAAAATTCAGGAAAAAAAATTTAATATTAAACTACGTATTATCTATCGATTGCTGCTATTATCACGAAAACGTTTTTTTCCCAATTATTCTTCTCCGTTGTAAAACATATAGTGAAATAAGCAGTATGAGTTTCTTGAATAAAAAAAGAAGTATTTTAAACTACATTTGTTCTATAAAAATTATTATACAAAATTTAATGAAATATTTTTTATTAATTATATTTTTATATACAAAATATTTATTTATTTAATAATCTATAATACACACGAACAAGCTAATTTAAAGTTATTGAAACCAAAAAATATGGTTTTCGTAAATAGAAAATGTGGTTATTGGAACCAGAAAAAAAAGAATCATTTAACGCTTTGACTAACTCACAGGTCACTGTGATTAATAATCCTGGTTCCTGTAACCAGAAAAATTGGACACCAGTACAACTCTTCCAAACTCAGTTCTGACCTGAAAATGTGGTCAAAGACAAATTTAACAGTATTCATCAGGTTACTGTAACCAGGAATTTTTCTCTGTGTAACTGTGATATGCGTTTGAATAGCTGGATGTCAAAGGTTATTGTTAACACTTAAAAAAATGTCAGGTCAATTGAGATGGAAAGGAAGATTTATACAGGGTGGGCACGAGTGGGTTGCAGAATAGGGAATATAATTGGGAGTAGTTTAGTATACGAAATACCGCCCAACATGCACTTTCGCTATTCGAAAAGATCTTTTTCAGGCGTTTTTTTGAAATTCGCGCCAGCCCGAAAGAGGTTGTGCATGTCTTGCGCATGTCTGTTCGCTTTTTTCTAGGTCGGTAATAGTGAAACCTGTCCATATTTAATTTTAAATATGGTACAGGTTAGGTTTCCAAATGTCATTTTTGAAAAAATAGTAAAAATATTAAAATTAAAAGTGTCATGTTTTAAAAATATTGTCGAAAGTGCGGCAGGATTTTAAACAACAGTGAGTGAATTTATTATTCAGACACACAAGTGTAAATAGTTGAAAATTGGAATCAAGTGTGACAGCAAGAAGCTCACCTTTGTAGTGTCTAATAAAAAATATAAATTTTAAACAAATAAAGAGCTTTGTTGCTCAAAAAGGTTGATAAATGAGAACAGGAATAATTTATGGCATGGAGAGTGGTAAGATTTTAAATCTCTATGATAAAAAATATTGAATATTTTTTTAATGTAAAATTTTCAATTACAATAATATGTTTTAAATTTTCAGAAAAATATCTACTCACTACTTCACATTTCATTATTATTGCATATAATTAAGCAAACTTTTTTCCGGGAAGGTATGACTTAGGACAATACAGTTCTTTCTTATAAATGCAAAATCTTTATTTATTCATTTATAAAGGTGTTTTACACCGACATAAAAATTTTTCGATCTGCTTGCAGGAGTGATTCCGGCCCTTCTGGACATCTGCACCGAAAAATTTTTTTTTCCGAGAGTCAACTATCACCCATAATTAAGTCTAGCCTAGTTGAAATAACACGGATTCCTGTTTAAGAGAATCACATACATACAGTTAAACAAACCAGTATAAACCTTGTTACAGAGAAATAAAGAATTCTAGTTCTATTAACAATTAAATTCAATTAATATTGCCATGCTGTTATTACAAAACTCCGCTGTAAAAAAAATATCTTCTGTATTTATTACTTTTTCACTGTGTAAACAAAAATTTATTTTTGTCAATAATTCTTTAAGACCCACTTTTATCAATATAAATTTTGCTCTGGTAGATCATAAACGTAAAGTTGTTTTTTGGTTGCGTTTAATACATGCGCCTGAAAGGATCTGTCCGTCAAATCAACTTCCTTTCTTTGTTTTTCTTACTAAACTTGAACTTTGTCATTTCAACTAGGATTGCAAAGTTGGTGCCTGTCCTAACTATAGGCAAAATAGTATACGGGTACAAGGAATTTTTTTCGGTGTGTAATCGAAAATCGGAAAAGATTCGTAATCTGTGAATTCGTCGCTATAGCACAAACCTCCAGTTTTTAATTTCCTTAAAAATTGACAAAATGGCGGCGTTTTTTGCAAACGTGTAAAAAACACACGGTTTTTTGAGCTATGAATTAGGCAAATTATAATTATAAGTGTGCTAAATATTGTGTAAAAATTTCAAGTCGATTCATTAAGCCACCTTTGAGTTATCATTTCCGCAGAATGCAAAAATGTCGTTTGGAAAAAAACGCGTTTAAAGTTTTTTTAAATGTGAAATCATAAAAAAATTCATATATTACTGGTCGCTTGGAGAGTCCGTTGGTTTATGTAGTGAAAAACAACGCTTTTAGTGTGTATTTATATATATATATATAAACGCCAGTAGAAACACAAAACAGCTATATACCATATACATATATACGTATTCCGATTATTGAAAAGCCTCTTTATCCGCAACGTGTAACTGTTTGATACGGTTTTTGGGCAGGAGGGAGCATTGGGCCTTATTTTTTTGAAAATGAATCTGGAGCAGCTGTTTCAGTGAATCGATTGCGCCATCGAACCATGAGTAATAGATTTTATGGCCAGAATTAGAAGATATGAATGTAGACGATGTTTATTTCCAACAAGACGGCGTTACGTGCCACACAAACGGCGAAACCATCGGCCTCTTGCGTGAAAAGTTTCCAGGTCGAGTGATTTCTCGAAACGGCGATTACAATTGGCCGCCGAGATAATACGATTTAATACCTCTAGACTTTTTTTTAGAGGTTACGTGAAAGATAAGGTTTATGCTGATGATCTTTAGTCAATTCTAGAACTCAAAGAGAAGATTCGTGCCTTTATCGACGAAATAGAGCCCCAAATGTAAGAAAATGTAATGGAAAATTTCATCAAAAGCGCATGGTCCTGCGAACGTAGCCGTGGAGGCCATATCAATGATATTCTTTTTCATTTTTAATGGCAAACCTTCCGCTATTATATGAAATAAAAATGAAATGATTTTTCACAAAAGACACGCGTTTTTTATAAATCAAAATGAAACCTCTAATTGGAAAACCCTGTATGTCCATAAACTATCAAAAAATGCAAACAAAAAAAATCGATTTTTTCGACCCGAACACTCTTGACTAGTGAAATATTGGAAGGATTACCTTCTTCAGCTACACATGTACCCTGTAAAAAATATCGGTAAATTTTCCTACTATGTATGAGGAAATTTACCCTAAATCCTTAGGAAGCATAGATTTTCCTACAGAAAGTGGAAATATTTTATAGATTTGAGGAAAATTGACCGAAATTTCGGACTTATTTCCGAAATATTAGGAAATATATCAAAAAGGTGAGAACATTTCACAAATCTCCTGAGTTGTATGAAATTTTCCCCATGAAAAGCGGAAATTATTCTACAAAAACGGAAATTTGTTCACTTTTTTTGGATCTTTTTCCATTTAAATTATGAAATATATCAATTTTTCCTAATAAACTAGATATTTATCCGACTAAACAGTAGAAACTATTTCCAGTTCTATGTCGGAAATATTTCCGACTGTATCTTTGGAAAAATTTACGACCCATTTGTATTTTAAGCTGTCCGACCAGTTTCGGAAAATTTTTTTACAGTGTACTTCTTGTAAGAAGAGGAGATGATGAACATCTAGGTGATGCCGTTTTGATTACGAATACATATGCCATAACTAAAGCTTATATTCTTAGAGGACTTAGACCGCCTTATTATAATTATGCCTACATTACACCTACAAATCACTATGTTTTAGAGAATATTCGTTATCATTTTCTCCATGTATAAACATGTATGTTTATATTCTAAAGCTAATTTAGTAATAATAAAGATTAGTGATTTCACATCTAAAGAGCATAAGAGTATAGAAAAAAAAAATTTATTAATTCTAATTTGAGAAATTAAATTTTCTTCCACTTCAATTCATCTATTACTTTCTCAGAATATATAAACTCGATTCCTCGACACTACGATTTCGTCGGCAGAATACCCATTATTTATCAAGTAGTCGGAAGGGGTTCTATCATATTTGATAAAAATGAAGACAATTATCTTGTGTCTCCTTTTTTGATGGAGAAATAATTTTTCATAGTAATTACGCGATTTTTATTGGTACTCTAATTCTTGGAAATCACTCGATTTTTTCTTATTATTTCTGAAAATCATTGAATTTTAAATATTTTACTAAAAAACTGCAATTTCACCTTTAAAAAATGGTACGAATTACTTTTTATAAAAACACGCTATACAGTAAAACGCTGTACAAGCAACACAGACATTTTTTAGATAATCTTATGTTTTTTCCTGTGATTTATAAGTTTGTAATGTTAGTCTACTTTACAGTTTTTTCGTTTTTAACACGTGTCTTATTTTTATTTAGAAGGTTACCGTGACTATATCCTTCAAGTTAACATCATTATGATTTTTCTATTTATAACTTAAACGTCAAAAATCACATGAAAGATAACTTGAACTGAAATGAAACAAGTATTTTTCTGTAAACGAAAAAAAATTTTTGTTATCATTATTCAAATATTTCCGTGACATCTTTGTATTCATGTCTCCAATTTTTCATATGTTTTCAATTATTATAAATAAAAGCCAAAAAACAATTAGTATAAGTAATTGAACTCAGTCACATGGTTTTTTCAGCTTAGTTCTTTAATAACTAATAAATTCTAGAATAAATTTCTAATGATTATAGAAAACAGTTCTCTGAGTGAAGGTTTCTGTACATCTCAACATACTAGGGTGTTTGATATTGAGGTGATCAAATGAACAAGAATTTATTTTTTGGGCAAAAATTAGTTTTGTTTCTCAATGTACTCTCCTTTTAGCCCGATATAACGAACCCAACGATCTTTCAACTTTTCTATGCCTTCCAAATAATGAAATGTTGAACCACACGGCCATCTCTTGATGTTTGTGAACAGATAATACCACCTTGATCAAAACGTTTTAGGATTTTATTTTTAAAATCAAAAATACAAGTTTATTCATCATAATCGATATTGTCCCCTTCAAAGTACTCCCTATCGACTGCAACGCACTTGTGCCAGCGCTTGATTCAATCCTCGAAACATTTTTAATAATCGGTTTGCGGTATAGCCATCAGAGCCATCTTCGATTTTTCCATGACCTCATCTCGGGTGCTGTAACGCGTTCTGCGGAGCGGTTTCTTGAGTCGACCGTATAGGAAAAAGTAGTAGGGGACCAAATCAGGTGAATTCGGTTGTTGTTGGATGGTATTCGTTTCGTTTTTAGCCAAATTCTCACGGATAACGATAACATTGTGCGACGGTGCGTTATCGTGGTGCAAAATTCACGAGTTGTTTGCCCACAAATCCGGTCTTTTTTGGCGAATTGCTTCACGCAAACGTCTCACAACGCCCAAATAATACTCTTTGTTGACGGTCTGGCCTTCTGGAAGGAATTCATGATGCACAACATCTCTGTAATCCATGAAAACCGCAAGCATCACCTTCTTTTTCAACTGAAAACGACGTGGTTTTTTCGGTCGCGGCTCATTGGGTGAACGCCATTCACTCGCTTGATGCCTGGAGTGCGTGTCATACTCATAAATCTACGTCTCGTGACCAGTAATTATCCGTTTCATAAATGATGGGTCAGAGTCGACCTTGGAAAGCATGTCTTTTGCGACATCAACGCGATCCCTTTTTTGCATGAAATTCAGATCTTTCGGCACCAGCTTTGCAGCGACACGTCTGAGGCCCAAATCATTAACTGAAATGTCTTGAGCGGATCCGTAAGCAATGTTCAACTCCTCTGCAATCTCTCTAATGGTCAATTTGCGGCTTACAGTCATCCACCCTTTGATTTTGTTGATGTTTTCAGCAGTTTTCGCCGTCGACGGCCTGCCACTGCGTTCGTCATTCTCGACCGACTCACGACCACTTCTGAAGCGTTCGTGCCAGCGGAAAACGTTCGATCTCGTTAGAGTATCGTTGCCGAAACAGTTCTCCAACATTTCCAAAGTCTGCGCACCGTTAAATCCATTTTTAACACAAAATTTAATGCAAACTCGTTGCTGCAAAGTGGAAATGATAACGATGTACTACGTTGGTACAACAACAGTTTCCAACGTTGTATCAATACTGGTAACCAACATATTTTCAACGCTGGCTGTCGACATTTCTAAAATATTGGTTATATACACGGAGAAAAATAGTTGAAGTAATTTTACTCAACTTCCGATCAAATTTGGGACATAAGGACAAGTTAGAAGTTATTTAGTATCATTGTATTTATTTGTGATATATTAAATGTTCAAAAAAGAATCAAAGTTGAGTAAAATTCAGAAGCGTAGGGTGAAGTATGAAAGCGTGCATTAAAAATTTTTAAATATATATATTATTACTCGTAGTATAACTATAAAAATCCAATCTTTTATTAAATCACAAAAATAGTAGAGCTTTCCGTTTATTCTACTCTACACTTCATCGATAGTTGAGTAAACCGTGAATCGCAAGATTTATTCCAACAGCTACATCTATTCACGCAGGAACGAATGAAAGTAATCTGCGCCTTGGGCACACATGAAAAAATTTTAATTTCAAAAACTTAAATTCTTAAAATTAAATTGATATTATGAAAATTTAAACAAAAAAAAAGTCGATAAGTGTATTACATAAAATATGAAATATCACATAAATTACTCAGGCAGAATAATAATTTGGAATTCGCAAATGTAAAATCCATATTTTGAAAATATAAAACACAGAAAATAAATGAACCTTCTTTTAAATGTTTTTATACAAAATACTTCTTAATAATAATGCAATTTTTTAATGTGCATTTGAAAATTTAGTTTCACTAAACTTCATACGTCGTATAATAAAAATGTATACTAAATGTAATTTAATAATTATATTATATATATTAATCATCATAGTTATAACAATTGATTAATTATATTAATTTTTAAAAATATTTTATTAATCATTTATGAAAAAAGTTGATTTATTTTTACTTGAGTAAGGCTAAAAAATTTTATTGACGGCACTTACTCTCACAAGCTCTGAATAACTCATGCAGTCACTATATAACAAAGTTCCAAATTTTATATCTGAGCATTGTAAGCGAGCGTGTGCGTGATTCAACGAAAGCGTATCGTACTATATATAAGTGTGTAGTTATTAGGTTTTATATATGTAAGGTTATATGTTTACGTGTATTTGTAATTTGAAATATGATTCGCTACGTCCGAATGGTGTGAATGTATTTGTAAGTTGTTTATGTATATACCGGATGACTATTGGCAGGCTCGAGGTAAGAATTTTTTTTTATTTGAGAGAACCATACCATTGCTAGTTCAAATAATACGCCCGATGCTCATTTTACCCAACTACGGTTTGAAGCACCTCAAGTTGGTGCCCTGTCGTCGATAACGTTTTACTCAACTCCTTGCTATTCCCTATGTAACGCTTATTTTTATTCACTTTGGGTGAATTAGGTATATATCAAATTGATTTTACCCGACTAGGATTTAATAGATGTTCAAATGTCCCAAGTTTAATCGACAGAGTTGAGTAAAATTACTTCAACTATTTTTCCCCGTGTACTGGCATGAGAGGAAACCCTTTAGCAGTTGAACGATTATCGTTTCAAATGCTAACCTTTTACTGTCAAAGTATTTCCTTTGGTCTTGAAATGAAATCCTTTCTCGTACAAATAAAAAAATAATTACGAGGATAAAAGAAAACAAATATAAATATTAGAAATGTACACAAGCCCAACTTTGACAAATGCGAATATTAAATCGGTTATCATCAATACTACAATAACAGTAAAACGATTCTGTTGATAGACAAAAGAAATCTGCTTAATTTCAATTGATGCATTCTGAAAGGAACCTAACTTCACTATCAATAGACTTTTTTTAGAGTGTACCAGTGTCGAATCAACTTTGTACAAACACTGGTATTTTACAGTGTTAATTATCAGAGTCAATTAGACACTAGGTGGACCTTGTACATTTACTGTCAGAAAATTAATTTTCTCACATTCAGAAGAAGGTTGGGCTTGTTGTACATCCAACATTGTACAAACGCTGGTATTTTACAGTTGACTTCTGGGGCTGAATAGACACTGGATAGACCTTGTACATCCACTGTCGGTAAATTACTTTTTCCACAGTCGGAATAAGGTTGGACCAATTGTTTTCCAACACTGTACCAACGTTGGTAATCAACAGTCGATCTCCTACATCGGACCAACATTTAACCGATCGTCACAGTCGGCAGAGTGTCATGATTTCTGCATGGGTCGATGTGTGAGATGGTGCATTGTCATCATGCGGAGAAAAATAGTTAACTCAACTTCCGATCAAATTTGGGACATAAGGACAAGTTAGAAGTTATTTAGCATCACTGTTATTATTTGTGATATATTAAATGTTCAAAAATGAATCAAAGTTGAGTAAAATTCAGAAGTGTAGGGTGAAGTTTTAAAGCGTGCATTAAAAGTTTCTAAATATATATATTATTACTCGTAGTATTATAATATAATTATAAAAAACCAGTATTTTATTAAATCATAAAAATAGTAGGGCTTTCCCTTCATTTTACTCTACGCTTCAATCGAGAGTTGAGTAAACCGTGAATCGCAAGATTTATTCCACCAGCTATATCTATTTACGCAGGAACGAATGAAAGTAATCTGCGCCTTGGGCACACATAACAAATTTTTAATTTCAGAAACGTGTTGAATTTTCAACATACTGATATTCCACGTTATTATATTTAATAATCAAAATCAATTAAAAACATACAATATAAAGTTACAGTTTATTTTAGTACTCTCTAATTCCAAAATAGTGTAATTTTTTATTAAATTTTCACAAATATTCTGAAGCTTTTCTTTGTTTTTATTCTTTTTAAGTCAATTCATGATTTACATTCGAAGAGGAAACATGTAATTAATCGCTAACAACGATAACTTATTACATTAAATAAGTTAAAAAATTTCAAAAATTTATTACTGTGGTCGTGAAAATGTCCCAAGATACAAATCCTCAAGTTGTAAGGAAAAGATCAAAGAATCCCAAAAAGTGGAGCCGGAATATCGGGAAGAAAGCCAGAAACAAGGTACACTTGGTACAAAATATTATTGAGCCTGCGAAAAAGTATTAATAATCGAATTACAATTAAATAACATTATCAGCATCATAATTCTATTATATTTGATTCAAATAATTTTGATCTGTCAAATGAAATGTTTTTAATAATAGGTTGCTTGTCTTCCATTTTCATGAACATTTCGGATATTTATCTTACAAAATGTATTAGTCCTAAAAAATTCGACAAATTTTGATCTAATTTTCAATATGTAACTACCAAACTTGTAATAACGATTATTTTGACATATATTTAACGATAAATGATCAAACTGTGTTATATTATTGCCAATATAAAGTGAATATATATCATTTCTTCCCATTCGTCTAGACTGTTTCTAAATAATTTTTTATAAAGAAAACGAATTGGCAAAAATGATGTTACAACTCTTTCGAATCGCGTGCTCTCGGCATAGGTGCATCTCTTTTTCTCCGCGTTCGATCGTTATATCTCCAGACGGTATCGGTGCGCTTGAACGCAGTTAAAGAAATTCCCATCCTGACCGCAGTTTTAGATTAAAAAATCTCAAAATATATTTAAAAACTGCCTGAAAGCCTGCTGAACAACTTTCTCACTGAAAGTTTTCTCAACTCTAAACTACCTCACATACTTTTTTCTTTGAAGATGAAAAATGAGAATTTTGCCAGCCGCAACTGTTATGATAAAAATTATTAACAAATTGAGAATTTTGTTATGTTAAACATACCCATCTGAAGCTCTAGAGTTTCTTGAGTCTGTTGATAAAATTTCAGACTATTTCCGACAAATTTGTACGAAAAACAGCGAGTTGATTGTCAAAAATCGATTGATTTCGTACATTAAAAAAATACGCTTTTCTTCGATTATTAAAAAAACTAGAGTTCTGACACAAAAATTGATGGGAGAAAAAGTATGTGTAATGACATTTAACATGTACTGCCACATTTTTTTGATCATTTTTCCGAATTTTTTATTTAAATGAAAAAAAAAGTTCGCGCATTGCGGTATATGGTACCCTCTTTTGCCTACTAGGCCACGCGCTCCGTCGGTTATGGAATCCGAAGCCTCATTTGTGCATGAGAAAGCTCTGTTCAAGATGGGCGCTGCGATTGCTCAAAATCGTCCAAAAATGCTTTTATGTGACATACCAGGGTGTTTTATTTTGACGTGATAAAATGAACAAGAATCAATTTTTTTGGCAAAAATCAGTTTTATTTCTCAATGTAGATATAAATAATAAAATCGTGATTTTAAATAAATGTGAATACAATTTACAAATTAGTTATTTACTCACTGATCCCTCTACTTTACTAACCAAATTTTTTGCTTAGGTCGATTAAATCTTCCAGGGGTTCTCAAATTCACAATGTATACAAAATTTTATCAAAATCTTCACAGAAAACTACAGAAAAATAAATCATTTATATTTATTTATATAATTAATTTGTACATATTTTCATTGCCTTCAAGACACAACAATAGTATTTATGCAAATTAGCTATAGAATAATGAAATGACGAATTTAAGAAAATCTAATGTTACGAATAATAAAATTGTCAGTTATTTACACTCTAGGTAAGTGAAAAATGAGTGAGTTTGGTGCATAATATGTGTTATTCGAAAAAGCCTTTCAATAAAAAGAGGAAAAACCCATCAACCTCGGATATGTCCAACTTATTGAATATTTCTCTATTTACGTGAAAGATTTTAATAAATATCACTGATGAGGGCTCCGATCTGAGCCGAAACGTCTGATTAAATCCACTTAATCATTTTATGGACCCTAAAGCCAATTTTTCCAACTGCATACCATTCTATTAATATTGAGGGCCGATACAAGGTACACTACTTCTAATTATTGATCTAAATACACAGAAAAAAACAGCATCTGGTCATAATGACTAGGAATAATGTAGTTGGAAAAAAAGTGACTGTGGGAGACTTGTTGTCGCTACTTGACCCATGGCTACAGTAACATGAGTTGTCGCCATGGTAGCCATATTCTGAATACATGGTCGTGTCCTTAACCTAGCTATATGAGAACTTTAAACATTGAGTTGTCAAGTTGTCATGGCTAGAATAACGTAGTCGGATTTTCGACATTCGATCAGGCGTACGTCGAACGTCGAATATTCGACATCCGAAGCGCGTCCGATCGAATGTCGAATTTTTAAGATTCGACCGGCGCAGGATGTAGTTTGCAATTTTTAATCAGACATTACGTAATATATATATATATATATATTATTAGTTTGTCATATCGGAATGGTGTGTCGAAAGAATTTGTTTTTGTCTTATGTGATTTATACATGTCAGGAATGTGTATTAAAATTGTTTGAAGAATCAGGCAACGTAATTTGTTTTTAATAAAATAACTACAAAAATAAATTTTATACGCCTGAAAACTCGAGACAAATAATTATACGCACAGGGACTATATATATATAATCCCTGTGTTATATATATTTAGTTATATATATTTAGCAATTTTAATACTTTCACTAACTCACCAAAGTTAATCCTATACCATAAAACTCTACAACTGAAACAAGACATAATAATTTGAATTTTGAACCTTACAACTGTACATTAAATTATAGAAAAATTAATTTTGTACATTTAAATGAACTCTATTAGAATGTACGAGAAAATATTCTACACCCGATTAAATACTTTTTTATTAGTTTAATTTCAAGGCCATGACACACTTACCCGATTCCTTACCTTACTTTATTAAACCAACTTTCGGTCACACGAAATAAGATATCGATTGTAAATAGACCAGCATACAAATTTCAAATTAAGTTGCACAGCTTTCTCAAATAATCAGTGTCAAAGAAAGTAGAATCTTATACTTGAAAGTCCTTCTATTTACTTTGCTGAATAGGGCGAAGAAAGCATCCGAAAAAGAATAAAAACAAAATTTGAAGTCAGTTGATATCTTTTATTCATTTTCTTCATTCGAAACTTCTACAATTTTTTCTTATTCCCTCAAAAAACCTTAAAATTCACCATTTTGGAACGATTTAAACACCACGAAAATATTTTCTAGCTTTTCGTTTCTGGAATATGCATTTACAATTTTGTGAATGCAAATTTTCGAACAATTCTAAATTCAGCAAAAATTTTTAAATTCATAATTCTCTATTATTTTTATTATATTATTATTATTTGCTGACATTTTTTAACCAATAGGAATTTTTTAAGATTTTCGAATAAAAAATGTGAACAGAAGATATCAACTGATTTCAAAATTTTTTATTCTTATTTTTTTCGTATGCTAAACCCAGAAACTGTTGACCCTCAGCTCAAACGATTTGATTAGTAATGCTCAACTTCCATATCTTTATATCATTAGAACACAACCCCTTTAAAAATCTTGAATTGAACAAAGTTTTTCTAAATGGGCTTTTTAATTTTTATTACTAGTTATTATACATATTCTTGTAAACAAGTAATTAAAATTTGTTAAATTTCGATTAACAAATCCAACTGACTAACTTTTCTATTTGATAGTTTGATATTTGATAATACACGGAGAAAAATAGTTGAAGTAATTTTACTCAACTTCCGATCAAATTTGGGACATAAGGACAAGTTAGAAGTTATTTAGTATCACTGTATTTATTTGTGATATATTAAATGTTCGAAAATGAATCAAAGTTGAGTAAAATTCAGAAGTGTAGGGTGAAGTATGAAAGCGTGCATTAAAAATTTTTAAATATATATATTATTACTCGTAGTATAACTATAAAAAACCAATCTTTTATTAAATCACAAAAATAGTAGAGCTTTCCGTTCATTCTACTCTACGCTTCAATCGAGAGTTGAGTAAACCGTGAATTGCAAGATTTATTCCAACAGCTACATTTATTCACGCAGGAACGAATGAAAGTAATCTGCGCCTTGGGCACACATAACAAATTTTTAATTTCAAAAACTTAAATTCTTAAAATTAAATTGATATTATGAAAATTTAAACAAAAAAATGTCGATAACTGTATTACATAAAATATGAAATATCACATAAATTACTCAGGCAGAATAATAATTTGGAATTCGCAAATGTAAAATCCATATTTTGAAAATATAAAACACAGAAAATAAAAGAACCTTCTTTTAAATGTTTTTATACAAGATACTTCTTAATAATAATGCAATTTTTTAATGTACATTTGAAAATGTAGTTTCACTAAACTTCGTACGTCGTTATAATAAAAATGTATACTAAATGTAATTTAATAATTATATTATATATATCAATAATCATAGTTATAATAATTGATTAATTATATTAATTTTTAAAAATATTTTATTAATCATTTATGAAAAAAGTCGATTTAGTTTTACTTGAGTAAGGCTAAAAAATTTTATTGACGGCACTTACTCTCACAAGCTCTGAATAACTCATGCAGTCACTATATAACAAAGTTCCAAATTTTATATCTGAGCATTGTAAGCGAGCGTGTGCGTGATTCAACGAAAGCGTATCGTACTATATATAAGTGTGTAGTTATTAGGTGTTATATATGTAAGGTTATATGTTTACGTGTATTTGTAATTTGAAATATGATTCGCTACGTCCGAATGGTGTGAATGTATTTGTAAGTTGTTTATGTATATACCGGATGACTATTGGCAGGCTCGAGGTAAGAATTTTTTTTATTTGAGAGAACCATACCATTGCTAGTTCAAATAATACGCCCGATGCTCATTTTACCCAACTACGGTTTGAAGCACCTCAAGCGTCGGTGATATACTTATACATTTCATGTTAACCCACTGACGCATGTTGGTGCCCTGTCGTCGATAACGTTTTACTCAACTCCTTACTATTCCCTATGTAACGCTTATTGTTATTCAATTTGGGTGAATTAGGTATATATCAAATTGATTTTACCCGACTAGGATTTAATAAATTTTACTCCGTGTACTAAAAAAATTAATTCTTTCGAATATGGCGATATAAAATTAAAATACAATTATACAATGTATGAATATTGTTTAATGTCTGATTAAAAATTGCAAACTCAATCCAGCACCGGTAGAATCTTAAAAATCGGACATTCGATCGGACGCGCTTCTGATGTCGAATATTCGACATTCGACGGGCGGCTGATCGAATCGAAAAAATCTGACTTCCGAAGAAGCGTGCTTCGTATGTTGAATATTCGACATTCGGCGGACGGCCAATCGAATGTTGAAAATCCGACATCCGGAGAAGCGCGTTTCGGATGTCGAATATTCGACATTCGACGGAGGCCAATATCGGATCGGAAATCGAATCTTTTTGCACACCTTTAATATAGACATGCCGTGTTTGGTTGTGTAAGTAGTTCAAGCAACAAGGAATTTGTTATCACATTATTTATTTCAGAAAACGGACTGCTCCATCAGAAGAAAGGTTGGTCATAGAGTAATTATGTCATGTTTTTAACTACAAAATATGATTTATAAATTTTTTATCAACATTTAAGACGAAAAAATCGTACTGTTTTTTGTTTATAACATTAAAGGTAACTATCCAATCTTAATGACATTAATTGAAAAGTCGTAGGCAATTGAATAGCGAACAAAATGAACCGTCAATCGATCTGATTGGATAATTAGAAGCGAAGAAAATTCGGAAAACCGGGAAATTTAGCTTTTCTTAAACAAATTAATATTTCAGTAAATTTTTAACTTTTTAGGTTGAGGTTTGGTGGGAAAATAAGCAGACTTTATGCTCTTCAAATGTATTAAAAACGGACTCTTTAAGATAATACGTTTCAGCGCTATTGACACTTTAATTTATTTAATGCGATTAATTGTAAAATGTCTGCTTGCCGCAGAGGTGGTCCGATTTTCATTTTGAAAACGGCTTTTAAAAATATAAATCAAGCAAAACAGAACGTCAATCTTGGTTTGTTGCTAAAATGTTGCAAAGTTTATTAAAAAAAGGCCCAAACATGGCTTCAAACGCCTGAACGCAGCAAAGTGACAGCCGTCTCCACCCACCAACCTTTCTTCTGATGGCGCAATCCGTATTCTGAAATAAATAATGTCATAAATCATTCATAACAAATTCCCTGTTGCTTAGACTGAAGGTTTCACACGGATTATGGTGTGGAGGGAGGAAGGGGTCTGGGGGGGGGGGGGGGGTGCTGATAATTTCCAAGATCCGGGAACACTGCGTTGAAATACTGACAAATTTTTTCATAGTATATCTTTGAAAATCCACCGAGATGGAAAAACTTTTTACTGCAGCACTTTTAGCACTTCTAACTGCCAAATCTTCTGCTGGTAAGCAAGCATTTTCATTAATATTTCAAATAAATCGTGATAAAAGTGAAATTTATAATTTTATAATTTCTTTACCACATACACTAAGAGATATCCCATTAGTTGTACAAAAAGATTCGATTCGATTTCCGATCCGATATTGGTCTCCGTCGAATGTCTAATTTTCTACATTCGACATTCGATCAGCCGTCCGTCGAATGTCAAATATTCAACAACCGAAGCGCGCTTCTTCGGATGTCGGATTTTCGACATTCGATCAGCCACCCGTCGAATGTCGAATATTCGATATCAGAAGCGCGTCCGATCGAATGTCCGATTTTTAAGATTCGTCCAGTGCAGGATTGAGTTTGCAATTATTAATCAGACATTAAACATTATTCATACATTGTATAATTGTATTTTAATTTTATATCGTCATAGTCGAAAGAATTTATTTTCTTAGTATTATGTGATGCATTCAGAGACTATAGTCCATCAAATAAAAAAGTTAGTCAGTTGGATTTGTTAATCGAAATTCTCTTTTTTTCACCGAGATATCGTGGTTCAAAGTCAGCAGTGATTTTTAATAGCGCTCACAAGCACCGTGCGCACAATTTTCGACGGTATTGTATTTAAAAATTTTTAATGCACGCTTTCATACTTCACCCTACACTTCTGAATTTTACTCAACTTTGTTTCATTTTTAAACATTTAATATATTAGAAATAATTAAAATGATACTAAATAACTTCTAACTTGTCCATGTATCCCATATTTGATCGGAAGTTGAGTAAAATTACTTCAACTATTTTTCTCCGTGCATAAAACTCAAAAACTTATCTCAAAGCCTGCAATTAAAAATGAAAAGTCCAGTATGCCAACACGTATTGGAAAAATGTGTAGAATTCACCGTATATAATTCGAGACTGTTGTGTAAGGACTAAGGTGCTTAGATGATACAGAGTAAATCAGTCAAATTTCACTGATTATTTTAGTGAAAATTGACTGATTTGACAGTGAAAAATATTTTTCACTGAATAATCAGTGAAAATTAACTAATTTAACAGTGAAAAATATGTTTTCACTGATTAATCAGTGAATAGGCAAATCACTGATTCAATCAGTGAAAATTTGACTGATTCAGATTTAGATAGTACTTGTGACCCTTTATTACAAAAAAAATGGGTAACCACGACTAATACTTTCTCTCAGTGTACTGGTCTACCATATTGTAAGCTTCGACATAGGGGAAAATGAATATTTAACTATGGGACAAGCATCTTTAAATCTCTGATATTACGTCTGAATATCTTCACAGTAAAAAGAAAGTCTTAGATTAGTTACATCTTCTATAGAACATTTTATTTCACTGATGTCACCACGTACCATTGGTAATTGCAATTATAATATATAAGTCTATTAAAAAATTATTAGCTAAAATGGATTTTTGGTACCAGATAGATCTCTTTGATGCTTTTGTCTACGTCTCTCTGATACCGAATATTTATTTAAGTTATTGATTTTCAAATATCTTCACATATTGTAATTGTAATTACTGACGCCACGTGTCACAATTAATCCATGGCCTTGAGAAATGATTTTATCTTTTTATGTGTTTTACAGAAGAAATTTCGAAACTGATAAGTGGTAGAATAATAGGCGGAGTTAATTCAGCAGCTAAATATGTAGTTCCTGTAATGCAAGAAGAAGAGTATCTGGGTTCTGCATCCTTACTTTCGAGTTCACGAGCCATAACTTCTAGGTCTATTGTTAGTAAATTTCATAAACCTGATTATGGTCGAGCCTACGTCCCAATCAAAGATCCCGATACTTTGGATAGCAGACCTCATTATTTCGATGATATAAAATATCCTAATAACTATTATAACGATGACAATATTCCTGATCCCAATTTCGCAATCATATATGTAAGTTATTACAAAAAAATAGTTATAAGAGCCGTTCTCAAAAAATTGTGCAATTTTAAGCATTGATTTAAGAAAAAAACATTCAGAACTAGTTAAAGGTTATCTATTATTATTTCTAAATCAAAGTAGAACATAAATTTTAATTTCAAAGATCAAGTATTATTTTCTTGTGTGGTCTTTGAGTGGTTTTGGCTATATTCTAAGATTCTATTCTTAAACAAAGAAACTTACATTCATTTTCAATTTAAAAAAATATATAAGGCCAAATAAGTTTCAAATGGTTAGAATAAATCAATTTAATGACATTAAACACACAAATCTGAATAAAAACGGAATTGAGAACGTAAGTTTTTAATCCTTTAAAATTTCAGGGTTTCAGAATATGATTACAAATATTTACCTTTTTCTACCAGCGGGTTAAAAGGTGCATTTTTCTGACCCCTATTCGGATAAAAAAATCCATTTCTTAACCCCCAAGTAGAAAAAAATCATATGTAACACGGGAAAAACATTTTTCTAGTAATGGGTTATAAAGTGTATTTTATTGTCCCCTGCATGGCAAATAAATCCATTTCTTGTCCCCTCAGTAGAAAAAAATCGCGTACGATTTCGAAAATGTTCAAAAAAAGTTCGAAAATGGACTTTTCCCTCCCTAGTTGCAGAATATACTATATCTTGCCAAGTAATAATTACTTTTAATCTGACGACTTAAATTTTATTTTTAGTTCAACGTTACCATACCATTATCTCAATACGTAGGAGTGATTTCTCTGTATGATGAGGATTTCTCTTCTGACGAGAAAGGTTATATTATCGGATGGGGTTGTCCGTACAAATATATACAAGGTCACCAAATTCCTATGTCTCCGGTACTCAAGGAGTTGCATGTGAAAGTATTGTCCCACGCCAGATGTGAGGATGTATATGGAAGAGTTCCACCTACCCAGATATGTACACTTGCTAATTCAGAATCAGATGAATACTCTTATTTTGTACGTGGAGTGGAGAATATTACATTTTATTTATTTTAGAACCAAAAAAATAATAATAAATTTTGATTTTTTGACTTTTTAGGGAGACATTGGTGATCCGTTGATATATCGAACCAGTAACACAGATTATCTTATGGGAGTTGTCATTAAATTTAGTCAAAACGCTAGACATCCTTCTGTGTCTACAAAATTGTTCAGCTTTCGCGGATACATCAGAGAATTACTAAATTAAAAACCAGATTAACGAATTAAGTGATAGTGAATCGTGTGGTTCAAGCAGACATCATTAAAAATTGTTCGTAAATTCTTGGAACAATGTTTCATATGCTCAAAATGAAAATATATCAATAATACTGAATTTTAATAGCTTAATCATGTAAAAAATGCATTAGAAAAATTGCAACTAAAGAAAAAAAAAATGTTTCATAAGAATAATGATGCCAAATGTGAAATAATTTTCTATAAAATAAAGCACTCAGTATTATAAAGCAAATGAAAATCGATTTTCATTTTAATTTGGAAACCTCCGCTTTTTCATGCCTAATTTCCTTGAAAGTCATTGTTCAAAATTATTTTTATTTTAATTACTTGCTATAAATATCTGTTATTTTCCTATTTTTCGTACATTTTAATTAAATCATCAGGTGTACAAATAAGTTTCCGCCGTTTTTTATCGAAAATTGGGCATTTATTGTGAAAGAACGGAATCTTATGTTTCATTCGAAGTATTGTCCATCGTATTGTTCTTTTTGCGTTTAGCACGAATCTTGATCCAATAATGCTTCCAATTCCGCGTCTTCGTACAATTTCGGCCTTCCGCTACGTTCTTTGTCTTCGATGTCAAATTCACCATTCTTAAACGTTTGAAACCACTCACGACAACTTCTCTCACTTAAGACAGCCCCACCATATCTTTCTACAAGCAATCGATGCGCCTCATCTGCAGATTTCTTTAAATTGAAGAATTAAATTAAAAGTCCCCGCAAATTACGCTTATTCGGCTCAAAACTCGATATTTTCGCACACAAAAGAATTATTTGATTTTCGGAAACGGTGCATTGGATGGGCATGAGGCTTCAGTTCTTGGCCAAATTTTTTTCGTAAATTTCTTACACGGAGAAAAATATTTGAGGTAATTTTACTCGACTCTGTCGGTTAAACTTGGGACATAAGGACATTTGAGCTTCAAACTGTAGTTGAGTAAAATGAGCATCGAGCGTATTATTATCTTAAGGACGTTCTCTTGAAAATCACTTTCTTTTAGATTTCTTTCAAACTTCGTAAATAAGTACTTTTTAGCATGATCTACAAACCGGTAAAAAGATTAGCATCCAGACCGGTACTTAAATTCGAGAAATTAAGCTCTAAAGTTGAATCTCTTAACACGTGTTAGATAGGCATAGTTCAGTTTCGCGATACCTTTCTTTACATTAAAAGCACAATTTTCTTTAGATTTTTTTGGAAAACTAGTATATTATACTAGAGATTATAAGGAATCGTATGCCACCATAAAAAATACGTGTACCGGCACTACTTATAAAGATATACGTTGTTGAAACTCGCAGTTGCACAAATTCTTAGCCGGCTTGCTGAAGCAAATATGGTGACTTGGCAACACCGCATCAACAGCGCGCGCGTACGCTTACATTTGACATTGCTTCCAGAGCTTTGTTTTTACGAGCTGCTGATTTTTGTGAAATAAAAAATCGACTTTTGTTGCGAAATTTATTAGACATCTTATTAGTATTTACAAACTGTCAATAAACTCATAATATAACCTCTCTCACACCATATGCTTTCGACTCGATATGAGAAAGACAGGAAAGCGGTGTTGCCAAATCCAACAAATCGACGCAGAAGACACATTTTTTTACTTTTGCGCATAAACGGTGCTCAACTCATTCGGTTAGAAAGCTTAACGGTAATCCCACTACCTATGATAGAGTAGGATGAGCACATCTACGGGCAAGAGAACGTCCTTAAATAAAAAAAAATTCTTACCTCGAGAGTCTGCCAGTGGTCATCCGATGGATTCATACATACATAAACAGCATTCAAATACATTCACACCATTCAGTCGTAGCCAATCATATTTTCAATCACAAATACACTTAAACATGTAACTTTTCATAAATAAACCTAATAACTACGCTTATATATAGTACGATACGTTTTCGTCGAATCACGCACATGCTCGATTACAATTCTGAGATTGTGAGATTCTGAGATTATTCAAAGTATTGCCCATCTAGAGCTATGACTTTTTCCCATCTTTCTGGCAATTTGTGGATTCCATCCCAAAAGAACTGCGCCGGCTTGGCGGCCAAGAATGAATCAAGCCAATTTTTGATACCCTGTTCTGATGTGAACCGTATTCCAGTGAGGGCGTTCTGCATCGACCGGAACAAATGGTAGTCAGAAGGGGCAAGGTCTGGGCTATATACTGAGAGAAATTTCGGGTTTCACAAACCAAAGTTTTTTTGTTAAAATCGTCTTTGCAAGAAATGTTAAAGTTGTCATGACAATCATGGTAGTGGCTATCATACTTTGGAAAAGTGTTTACTCCAACTGCAAGGAAAGTTACTGAGACCACGATTCTGGTAGGCTGAGTGGCAGAAACTTGATTAATGTGTTCGGGGTAACTAATTTTATAAAAAATTCTATGAATTTACATTTTCTACGTATAAAAATTCAACTTAGGCTGCATATCTTTTTGGAAGTAACTACTTATCTCCAGTGCAGTGCAAATTAAATTGTGTGACTATTACAAGATTTAATAGTTGTCACGACAGGCTTACCTCGTTGTAAAAAATGAAAGTTATACTTGATTTGTCTAGCGCAACAGCGAACGCTGCGGTTATAGTAATCAAAGGAGCTTGGCAGTACATATAAAGAAAATGTATGTCTACTAACCGTTGGGGTACGTATAAAGCTGAATCTAATCATCAACTTTGGTCACAACAACCGAATACACAAAACAGTTCAAATTACTGTCATGATAACTATAAAAGTAGTAGCTTCTCTGAACTTTTTGGTCAAGGCAACTACTGTACAAAAAATTTATGTGCTATGTGCACAGGAACCAAAACCGATTTCTCTCAGTGTAAGGCAGGTGGGGTAAAACTTCCCATCCACTGTTTTCCAAATGGTTCTTAATCGGAATAGCAACATGGGGCCGAGCGTTGTCATGATGGAAAATTATTACCTCGTTTCTAATCGCATATTCCGGGCGTTTTTCGGCTTTTGCTCTCTTCAAACGGATTAATTGTGTTTGGTAGCTTTCTCCATTGATGGTTTCACCCGGTTTTAGCAGCTCATAATGCAGCACACCCTTCTGATCCCACCAAATACAGAGCATTACCTTCGCGCCATGGATATTCGGCTTTGCCGCTGATTTGGCTGGTTGGCCGGGTTTCACATATCATTTTCTGCGCTTGGGGTTGTCGTAATGGATCCATTTTTCATCACCAGTAACAATCCAATGCAAAAATGACTTCTTTTTGTGGCGTTCCAGCAGCATTTCGGACATGCAAAACCGCCTTTCAACGTCTCTCGGCTTGAGTTCATGTGGAACCCAATTTTCTTACTTTTGAATGTATCCGGCTACTTTTAAACGTTTTGAAATGGCTGCTTGAGTGACTCCCAAAGATTCTGCGAGCTCTTCTTCTGTTTGGCAACAATCTTCATCGAGTAATGCTTCCAGTTCTTCATCTTCAAACTTTTTTGGCTGCCCAGGACGTTCTTCGTCTTCCAAGCCAAAATCACCACTTTTAAATCGTGCAAACCACTTTTGGCATGTTCGCTCAGCTAAAGCATGTTCACCATAAACTTCCACGAAAATACGATGACTTTCGGCAACAGTTTTCTTCATATTAAAGTAATGAAGAAGAACTCCCCGCAAAAACACTTTTTCAAGCTGAACATAAAATAGGAGTCGAATTGACTATGTCGAAAAAATTATAGAGGGAAGTTCTGACCATTTATACGGAAAAACTTTTTATAGCAATAAATGTTTCATTTTATAACAGAGTGCACAGTCTTCCCCTTTTTTCCTGCGTTTCCCCTTTTCTTGTGAAATTACTCTTTTTTCCCCTATTCTCCAAAATCTTCCCCTTTTTTCATTAAAAATAATTATCATAAACTCAATTTAGGTAATACAAATAAATATATTTGTCTATGGCGAGGTCCAACGAATGTTAAATTTCGCTTAGATTCTCAAATACATATACGATCCTTTAAAAGTTCAAGATGATTATATTTTCCCAAGTTGTGAACCAAAAAATGTTTTTTTAAATCTATATTTCACATAGACTTATAAGGTTCGTAGACTGAATTAAGAGAAACGTGTAGAAGTTAAATCTCTACTTTAAGATGATTTTGTTCCTTCAGTCTACGTTGTGAACAAAACAATAATTAATATGCTTCGTTTAGATTTAGAAAATCGACTGAATAGAACATTATAACTATATAGATGTTATGCACAGTAATAATTTTAGATATGATTATTCTTTTAAGCACAAGTCAGAGTTTGATTCGTGCACGTTTATTCTATACAAAGGTAAGATTGGAACTAACGAGCTGGGCTGGAGCTCTACAGTATGGCCTTTTCTTAACTCTGGGGGGGGGGGGGGGGGGGTTTAGAACAGACTTGGAGTCCCGTTAACATAGAGATGAATAAAAATATAACATTTCCTTAAAAAAAATTTTTTTCTTTTTTTCTACATGTAAAAATTAATGTTTAATCTTCCCCCCTTTTTCCTCTTTTTCGTGAAAAAATCGCCCTATTTTCCCTTTTTTGAGCTCATTTTACGCTCTGCACCCTCTTACAATTGTAATTATAAAAAATATTAGAAATTTAGGGAAAATCGAGGTGCAATAGTAATTATTCCTAGCCGACTAGAAATTTTTCACAGTCATAATATTAAAGATTCGAAAAATGATATGAAACTTTAGTATAGATTATAGTAAAGTTTGATACAATCCAAAGTAAATTATTATATAGTTCATCCAAATTTCCGTATTTCGCTACATAAAATTCTCAATATGACATGTTTTTCCCTAAATTGAAACGTAGTTTAGCAAAAATTGTAAACTTGGGTGTCTCCGTGTACATTGATCAAAAAGTTCCAGCAATAAAAACAAAAATGTCTGTCAAAAAAATGTCGAAATTGTAAAAGTTAACGTTTAAAACATTTTAAATTTTGGAAATTCGAGATTTTTTAGATTAGAAACAGTTTTGGGCAATCGTCACTCACTGATAGAAAGGAATGGCTGTTACAACGATATTTATGATTAATTTAACCTTACCTTATTGCTGACATAGATACAGCAATATGAAATTTGTATTTTAACCATCCGTTTATAACTGAATAAATATGAACGAATCAACCATATTATTGGTTGCCATGGAAAAATGTATTGTTCGCCTTCCCATATTATATTTCTGATTCGACCAGTTTCACTTACAATATTTTGATTTCTGCATTTAACATCCTGCATTGTTCAGAAAGACATATTATTTTATAAATACAATTATAAATTCCCAACCTACAACCCAATGGCTAAAACTCCCGGACCATTTCTATCAGTGCTTATGTGTCTTATCTGTCACTCAAATCAAAATTTACATTATAGCATGATAAAATAGGTAGATAAAATATAGGCACGATCTGAAGACACTGCCTCAAAGTTTATGAGACTATCTTTAATAATTTTATATTCCAACGTGTGAACTCACAAAATGCTGGCAATGCCGATTCATTCAAATAATAGCGCCTAAATCCACCCAATGTCATTGATTCAATTTATGTGTTTTGATTAGCGATACGTAGATTGTAAGTGCGTAATAAGAACTTCAATATAATAGATAAATAACGCCTTATAGTTTGAAATTTTCATAGTATATCTTTGGCAATCCACCAAGATGGAAAAACTTTTTACTGCAGCACTTTTTGCACTTTTAACTGCCAAATCTTCTGCTGGTAAGCAAGCATTTTGATTAATATTTCAAAAAAATCGTGAGAAAAGTGAAATTAATAATTTTATAATTTTTTTGCCACATACTTATCTACCATATTGTAAGCTTCGACATAGGGAAAAATGAATATTTATCTATGGGACAAGCATCTTATATATTTGGTTGTAATATCTAAGATATTAGTATTTATATTCAATCTTCAAATCTCTGATATTATGGCTGCCCACTCTCTAAATCTGAATCAGTCAAATTTTCACTGATTGAATCAGTGATTTGACCTTTCACTGATTCATCAGTGAAGAAATTATATTTCACTGTTAAATCAGTCAATTTTCACTGAAATAATCAGGGAAATTAAACTCATTTACAGTAACCTCTTTTTAGCTATTTGAATCAGTCAAATTTCACTGATACTCAGTAGATTTTGACTGATTCAAATTTAGAGAGCAGATGGAACGGCGTAGGCCAGACAGTACAACTGGCGCAGTACTGTGCCAGTTGTAACCGAGTAGTAATGCCAGTACTGTTTGTCAATACTGTGCCAAACATTGGTGTAGTACTGGCTTACTACTGGCGCGGTATTCTTTGGCAGTATTGGTGAAACTCTGAAGTAGGGGTATCATTTACAGTTGGCATTATACTGATATACTACGGCCGCAGTACTGATTACTATTACCAGTACCGGCTGATAGTACTGGACCAGTACTGCCTGCCAACTCCCAGCCGAGTTATCATTAGGGGTCTAGCCAGTACTGCGCTAGTACCAGAAATCCAACGGCGGTACTGGCATGGTACCGCGCCAGTAGTAAATTTCCACCTGGGTGAATATCTTCACAGTAAAAAGAAAGTCTAAGATTAGTTACATTTTCTATAGAACATTTTATTTCACTGATGTGAAATATTATAATATATAAGTCTATTGAAAAAAAATCAGCTAAAATGGATTTTTGGTACTGAACAGACCTTTTGGCGCTTCTTACTACGTCTTTTTGATACCGAATATTCATTTAAGTTATTAATTTTCAAATATCTTCACATATTGTAATTGTAATTACTGACGCCACGTGTTACAATTGATCCAAGGCCTTGAGCAATGATTTTTTCTTTTTATGTGTTTTACAGAAGGAATTTCGAAACTGATAAGTGGTAAGATAATAGGCGGAGTTCAATCAAGAGTCAAATATGTAGTTCCTGTAATGCAAGAAGAAGAGTATCTGGGTTCTGCATCCTTACTTTCGAGTTCACGAGCCATAACTTCTAGGTCTATTGTTAGTAAATTTCATAAACCTGATTATGGTCGAGCCTACGTCCCAATCAAATATCCCGATACTTTGGATAGCAGACCTCATTATTTTGAAGATATAACGTATCCTGATAACTATTATAACGATGACAATATTCCTGATCCCAATTTCGCGATCATACATGTAAGTTATTCTGCAGAAAAACAATATTCCACAGAAAAATAAATATAAGAGTCGTTCTCAAAAAATTGTGCAATTTTAAGCATTGATTTAAGAAAAAAACATTCAGAACTAGTTAAAGGTTATCTATTATTATTTCTAAATCAAAGTAGAACATAAATTTTAATTTCAAAGATCAAGTATTATTTTCTTGTGTAGTCTTTGAGTGGTTTTGGCTATATTCTAAGATTCTATTCTTAAACAAAGAAACTTACATTCATTTTCAATTTAAAAAAAAATATAAGGCCAAATAAGTTTCAAATGGTTAGAATAAATCAATTTAATGACATTAAACACGCAAATCTGAATAAAAACGGAATTGAGAACGTAATATTTTAATTCTTTAAAATTCCATGGTTGTAGAATATGGTTTAAAATATTCACCTTTATCTACTAGCGGGTTAAAAAGTGCATTTTTCTGCCCCTTATTGGGATAAAAAAATCCATTTCTTAACCCCCAAGTAGAAAAAAATCATATGTAACACGGAAAAAACATTTTTCTACTAATGGGTCGTAAAGTGTTTTTTATTGCCCCCTGCAAGGCAAATATAGTATATTTTGCAACTCGCGAAAAAAAAATTTATTTTGCGAGTGTGAAGTTTGATGCCCGAGCAAAGCGAGGTAAAAACCACACGAGTAAAATAAATGTTTTTCCCGTGTTGCACACGATTTTTTTTCTACTATTGGGTCAGACAATGAATTTGTTTGCCCCGCACAGGGCAATAAAGTCCACTTTATGGCCCGCTAGTAGAAAAAATCCATTTCTTGTCCCCACAGTAGAAAACAAAATCGTGTGCAACACGGGAAATGGTTCATTTTGCGAACATGAAGTTTGATGACCCAGCAAAACCAGGTCAACAATCACACGAATAAAATAAATTTTCTTCCTATGTTGCACACGAGTTTTTTCCTATCGCGGGTTCAGAAAATGGATTTATTTGCCATGAAGGAGGCAATAAAATGCACTTTATGACCCGCTAGTAGAAAAAATATTTTGTTTTCCTTAGTTGCACAGTAAACTATTATTTTACTCGTTCGGAAATGAACTTTTTCCTCCCTAGTTGCAGAATATACTATATCTTGCCAAGTAATAATTACTTTTAACTTGACAACTTAAATTTTATTTTTAGTTCAACGTTACCATACCTTTATCTCAATACGTAGAAGTGATTTCTCTGTATAATGAGGATTTCTCTTCTGACGAGAAAGGTTATATTATCGGATGGGGTTGTCCGCACAAATTTATAGAAGGTCTCCAAATTCCTATGTCTTCGGAACTGAAGGAGTTGCATGTGAAAATATTATCCCACAGTATATGTGAGCATGAATATGGAAGAGTTCTACCGACCCAGATATGTACACTTGCTAATTCAGAATCAGATGAATACTCTTATTTTGTACGTGGAAATAAGTTTTATACGTTCTATAACTTTAATTACAAGTCCAAAGACTTGCGCATATTTTTGCCTTGAGATTTATTAACACTGTAAAAACTATATATAACTTTTCCGACAATATATTTTGTAGATAAAATTTCCTATTTTAGGTAGGAAAACTTGTTTTTCAATATAACTGGAAATTTGTACTTTTATTAGAAAAAATTATCACTTTTTAAATAGAATATTCCCATAGCAAAAAGGAATTTTTTTTAATTAGTTGGGAATATGAAAATTTATCTAAAGTGTTAGAAAAATTATCGAGATTGATTTATTTATTGTATTTTGAATATTTTAAGAAAATTGCCAAAAACTGTTGAGAGTGAATATTTCATTTTATTTCTTTTAGAGCTAAAAAAATAATAACAAATTTTGATTTGTTGTCTTTTTAGGGAGACATTGGTGATCCGTTGATATATCGAACCAGTAACGCAGATTATCTTATGGGAATTGTCAATTATTTTAGTCGAAACTCTAAACATCCTTCCTTGTCTACAAAATTGTTCAGCTTTCTCGGATACATCGGAGGATTACTAAATACTGATGATTCGCGAAAACCGCAAAATAACCACGTTAACAAATCAAGTGATTGTGAATCGTGTGATTCAAACGAATGTAAATAAAAACTGTATGTCAGATTCTTGGAATGATCACTCAGAAAAAAGATTCGATTGAATCAAAGAAAATGATTTGTTTGAACAACTTTCTTTGATTTAAAGAAATGATTTGTTTAAATGAAATAAAATTTGTTCGATTCAAACAAAATATCTTAGAACCAAATAAATATTTGTTTGAATCAAATTAATTTTTCTTCAAAACAAAGAAATTAATGCATTGATATATGGTCAAAGATATAATTTATTTTATTTGAGGCAAAAATTTATTTGATTCGAACAAATATTTTTTTGGTCCAAAGATATTTTGTTTGAATCAAACAAATTTTGTTTCATTAAAACAAAACTTTTCTTTACATCAAAGAAAGTGTTTCAAACAAATAATTTTTTTGATTCAATCAAATATTTTTCTGAGTGTGTTTCAAATTCCCAAAATGAAAATGTATCAATTATACTGAATTTTAAAAGCTTAATCATGTAACGAATGCATTTGGGGAATTGCAACGGAAGAAAATAAAGCTCTCAGTATTAATAAAGCAGATGAAAATTGATTTTTACTTTAATTGGAACCCTCCACTTTTTCATGACTAATTTCCTTGAAAGTCATTGTTTAAAATTATTTTTATTTTAATTACTTGCTATAAATATTTATAATATTATAAATTTATATTTATATTTATAATAATATATAATATATAATATAATAATATATATATTATATTATAATTATAATTTATATTTATATAAATTATTTTCTTATTTTTCGTACATTTTAATTAAAGTATCATATTCAGACTCACGTGAAAGACTCTTTAGCTTATCTTTTTATTTAGCTGATATACATATAAGTTTATAAGATTTTTATCTGCGGACACAGAGAAAATGGAGGGTCAATTTGAATATTTAGAGGGTCAGACTGATTATATTTAAGGGATGACTGTAGGACAGCCTTCTAGATGAACCAATGGGCTCAGTAGTGTAACTACGATAATAGGTGCCCCAGATATTATTTCAGTAGGGCGCCCTTTATCCGAAAAATATGACAATATAGGCTATGAAATCATCGACTACAGCACTATTCTCATAGTTTAAATTCAAAATTCAATCAAAAATATTGTAAATATAGTGAGAGATGATTTCATTGTACAAAAAATGTTAAAACAAAATTTTTTTTTTTGAAAGAATATGACTTTTTGGGGTCCACTGATGTTACGAGGCCCCAGACAACACACATGGCTAGCCTGGCAGTAGTTACTCCACTGAACTGACCATCTCTGGGGGGTCAAAATAAGATGGTCAACGCGATTATCTCAGAGCTCTCAGAGTGTCAACTCAATCATTCTAACCTCAAAAACTGTCGGTCTCGACGGTCTCGACCAGCAAAACTATTACTCCAATAAAATTGATATTTACCTATACATTGGAATCACCGCAGAAATGTCATATAATTATTGTTTTATATTAAGGCCATATGGTAGGCTCTGACGTCACTAGTTATATACGACTGCTTTATAATTAAAATAATGATTTTTAAAAAATTTCAAGAGCAGAGAGTAATGCGTTATATTTTTCTGCATTGCTGTTTTCTCCTGAAAATTTGTTAGAATTATTATTATATGAATAAAGTTGTATATAATTGGTGATGAGAAATCTCACCACATGGCCACCACCAAATGACATCGAACGCGACATCGTAATTTGGGATAGTATGGAATGACGTTTAAAATGTCGTATACGACGTCATATACGATTTGATAATTTTTTAAATAAATATTTATTAAATAATATAATTAACTTTGTAATTGAGTATTAAAATTTGTCAAAGAAGACATTTTCTATAAAGGAAATGTTTGTACCTGAAGTTTTGAAATAAATTTTTTCCTCTGATAAGAAATGGTAATTTTTACTATCTCTTACTTTGTATCTTTACTATCTTTCCTGTTTCACTATTTACCTGTGAAGGAATTCAAACTGCTTGTTGGCCGTACAGCTATATAAGTTTTTTTAAAAACGTTTGAAAAAGGTCTTTATTGCCAAATTGTAACACTCAATTACAGAGTTAATTATATTATTTAATAAATATTTATTTAAAAAATTATCAAATCGTATATGACGTCGTATACGACATCGTAAACGACATCTCATACCGCACAGTGGAGTGAAATAGAAAAACGAGGTTCAAAATCATTTTCTGAGCTGAATTCTTGACCAATTTGAGATTTTTTTTTTTTGAAAAATCCAACATTAAATTTTGAAGAGATCGCTACAGGCCGATTTTTGAATTTGTTGTTGTTACAACTTTTATGTTAATGTAAATAGCGGAAAAAATGTCGATTTTTCGAATTTTACTTTTTATTTCTTCGAGTAAATTTTTCCTAGGCCTGTCACACCCCAGCTCCGATGCGTAGGAGTATATAGAATGGAATAATTTTGTTGACATGTGAATTCATTTGTTATAAACAAATAGATATAACAATTAGTCAACGGAATGGATTGGTCATTTGTGCAATCCAATTAAGCATCGGAATCAGTCGTTCCCATCTCTAAGATGATATCTCATCATGAAAATTCGTCATCCGTTATTATTTGTTAACTTTAACAACAAATAATATAAACAAATGCAAAGTATGGGCATTTGTAGGCAAAAACGAGTCGAATTTCTTCCGAATCTTCATCATAATACATTTCTTGTGATGTTAACAGATGTTATCTTGTCATCCGACATTATTTATCAACTTTAGCAACAAATAATATAAACAAATTCACCATATGCGCATTTGTAGGCAAAAACGAGCCGAATTTCTTCCGAATCTTAATCATAATACATTGCTCGTGATGTTGACAGATGTCATCTTCTCATCCGGCATTATTTGTTGACTTTAGCAACAAAATAATCTAAGCGAGTGGACATGTCATTGACTATCCTGATGAGTATAAATATCATTCGTCACCGCTAGATGGTGGCATATCAAATATACGCATGCTCGATGCCCGTTGGCATTCTGGGTACTAGACAGCTGTTTTTTGGCGACATATTGGTCATGACACTTGAGCAGTGAACATTTGTCCTGTTCTATAATTATGGAATGATAATCCAATCATTTTGAAAACTCACATTCATATCATCTATTGATAAAACACTCTTCTGGAATGTAATTATTTGTTCCACGCAAATTGCTGTTCCATTCACGGAAGAGGTTATCTTCCGTTGCTTTTTGGTTAACTTGACATTCGTGTCTCGTTACATGAAATTGTATTGATTTCCTTTAATTGTCCTATTCCTATTCATTTTCCAATGAATTCTTTCCTTCTTCGCAGAAGATATCCTTGATTAATCTCTTCATTGTTTCCTAGAAATAAGTATTACTTCAGTAGAAGTTCAATCGTTTTTTTTTTCAGTTTTTCCTGTTCAACTTTTTCTATTACTATTTGGTGTTTTTCGTTTTTTATATTCATAGTTTTAAGAGATATTTTGGCGGTTCTTGATCGCTTCGGAAGAAATTCGGCTCGTTTTTGCCTACAAATGCCCATATGGTGCATTTGATTATATTATTTGTTGCTAAAGTTGATAAATAATGTCGGATGACAAGATAACATTTGTCAACATCACAAGCAATGTATTATGATGAAGATTCGGAAGAAATTCGGCTCGTTTTTGCCTACAAATGCCCATACTGTGCATTTGATTATATTATTTGTTGTTAAAGTTAACAAATAATAACGTCATATACGATGTTGTATACGCCATCTCTTACGATGTCATTTATAACGTTTACGATGTCATTTACAACGTCGTGTATGATGTCGTATTTTGAAAGTTTTACCATTCAAGGAGTTCTGCAAAGATCGAAATAAATAGTAATCTGATGGTGCAAGGTCAGGGCTATATGGTGGATGTAACATCACCACTCAACCAAGCCTTAATAATTTTTGGCGAGTGGCTAAAGATGTGTCTAGTGTAGCGTTGTCATGGTGAAAAATTACACCCTTACGATTGACCAATTCTGGCTTGGACCATGATCGTTTTCGAACGAAGTTATTCTAACCAATCAATTTTACATCACTAGTGATAAATCGTTTTAAGAAAGGATCGAATTCATTGCGTTTGAGATGCAAATCACAAGCGTTGATGCGTTTTGTCAAATGAATTTCTTTCAATTCATGTGCAATCCAAATATCAAGTTTTGTAATGGGTCCAAGACCCTGTATATGACGGTCGAATGTTGATTTTGGTTTTTTTTTAAATTTCTGCAATCTCTCACACAGTTACATGACGATCCGATTCGATTATGGCTTTGATTTGGTCATCATCAACTTCATTTGGCCGACCTGAACGTTGCTCATCTTTGAGTGAAAAATCCCCAGAATGGAATTTATCAAACCCATTTCGACACTGTCTGTCTTTTAAGGTGGCTTGAGCGTTTGGTGTCGTATGAAGTGAGGGGCACCGTGGGGCACGTGTTACATGAATGCTCATTGCTACTTATTTTTTTAATAATCATATGTATTATAGTTACATCTGAGTAGAAGGGTAAAAAATCACGGAAATGTCCCCTGAAAAAAGTGATAGTAAAAATTTATTAGTTTCACCTCGAGGCGGTTTTTTATATTCTGTACTTTTCTTGCAATTTTCTCTTGATTGAAGTCGTTAACCCTTTGTTTTTATAATACTAATAGATTCCTCGAAATCGAAAGTACTATTATATATTTGATTCATGGGGACTTGTGTTTTGTTCCGGAGTTTCGCCGATTTTGATGAGGAATCCCATAAGACTACGTGTTAAACTGACATTTTTTCGGTAGCGATTTTTTCGGCATTGACATCGTCAACCACGGTATTTCTTTTTTCCAAATGAATCTAGCATATTTTATTAAGATAATCTCTAAGTTTCAGAGCAATCTGTAATTTTTTTCAAAAACGCTCAAGCCACCTTAAGGCTTCCTCACCATACACATCACGTAACTTTATAACAGCCTGTGCTGCGTTCTTTCCTTTACGGAAATAAAAAAGCAAAATATGACGAAAATGCTCGTTTTTACACTCCATCTTGAAGTTGATGCCAAACTAACAACTATAAACGAACTTACGCGCAATTTGTTTGTAAAGCAAGCTAAGAGTGACAGCTAACAAATGCCAGAAGGAAAAAATCATGACATTGACAGAAGTCATTCCAAAAGATGGTCAAAGTCATCTATATGTGAAACCGGCAATTACTTCTGGGACAACCCAATATATGCAACTGTAGTAAAGATTATAGTAAAATTTGATACAATTTATAGTAAATTATCATATAGTTAACCCAAATTTTAGTATTTTAACAATAATTTTTTTCACTCAAATATGTCGAACTTTGTGCCTGAAAAAGTATTTTTGCGTGGAGTTCTTCTTCATTACTTTAATATGAAGAAAACTGCTGCCGAAAGTCATCGTATTTTGGTGGAAGTTTAAGATGAACATGCTCTAGCTGAGCGAACAAGTGTGTTACTTCTACACGTGAAATACGATAGTAACTTTTTAGGCATTTGAAGTGTGTATTTTTAATACACATTACAAACGTAACGTTTAATTTTCAAACACTTTAACGTTTTGTACCCAAAATGTGTGTTAAAAATACACACTTCAAATGCCTAAAAAGTTACTATCGTGATTCACGTGTAAAAGTAACACACTTGTTTTTAGAGTGTGGGCAGCCAAAAAAGTTTGAAGATGAAGAACTGGAAACATTACTCGATGAAGATTGTTGCCAAGCACAAAAAGAGCTCGCAGAATTTTTTGGAGTCACTCAAGCAGCCATTTCAAAACGTTTAAAAGCAGCCGGATACATTCAAAAGCAACGAAATTGGGATCGACATGAACTCAAGCCGAAAGACGTTGGAAGGCGGTTTTTCATGTCCGAAATGCTGCTGGAACGCCACAAAAAGAAGTCATTTTTGCATCGGATTGTTACTAGTGATGAAAAATGGATCCATTATGACAACCCGAAGCGCAAGAAATCATATGTGAAACCCGGCCAACCAGCCAAATCAACGGCAAAGCCGAATATCCATGGCGCGAAGGTACGAGGTGTACAAGTATGAAACCGGTAATGACATCTATGTGTCGCTAGGTAAAACTATACGCTCTGTCAAACCAAATCATTGACGCCATTTCTTCGTATTGAGTTCTGTCAACAATATTCAGTTCATAAACAATCAAGTTTCATACAACAACTAATTTTTTTTCGCTAATAAAAATGTCGATTTTTGTGCCTTCAAACTACGATTTGCGGACATCATTGATTTTCTGTTACCAATTGAAGAAATCTGCTTTGGAAGCCCATCGAATGCTTGTGGAAGCTTACGGTCAGCATGCTCTAGGCAAAACACAGTGTTTCGAGTGGTTTAACAAATTCAAAAGTGGTAATTTTGATGTGAGAAACGAAGATCGTGGAAAACCACCAAAAAAGTTCGAAGATTGGGATCAGAAGGGTGTTATCTGGTTTGACCTTCTGAAACCAGGTGAAACAGTTACTGGTCAACGCTACCAACAACAATTGGCCGATTTGAATCGTGCTTTGCCCCAAAAACGTCCAGAATATCAAACTAGGCAACACAAAGTGATTTTTCTTGATGACAATGCACCAGCACATCGAACAAAAAAGACTCGGGAATTGGTAAATTCGTACAGCTGGAAAGCCCTCCCCCATGCGGCTTATTCACCAGACTTGGCTCCATCTGACTACTACTTATTTTCATCAATGGGGCACGCACTTGCTGAACAGCGCTTCGATTCGTACGAAAATGTAAAAAAATGGCTCGATGACTGGTTTGACTCAAAAAACGAACAATTTTTTTGTCGAGGCATACACAAATTGCCAGAGAAATGGGAAAAATGTGTGGCTAGCAATGGCCATTACTTTGAAGATTGAATGTATAACCATTTTTATTAAATAAACGTGTATTTTCTCAAAAAAAATTACCGGTTTCATACTTGTACACCTGGTAATGCTCTGTATTTGGTGGGATCAGAAGGGTTTGAAGAGAGCAATAGCCGAAAAATGCCCGGAATATGCGACCAGACACGAGGCAATAATTTTCCACCATGACAACGCTCGCAACATGGGGCCGCGGCCCCATGTTGCTATTTCGGTTATGAACTATTTGGAAAACAGTGGATGGAAATTTTTACCCTACCTGCCTTATAGCCCAGACCTTGCCCCTTCTGACTACCATTTGTTCCGGTCGATGCAGAACGCCCTCACTGGAATACAGTTCACATCAGAACAGGGTATCAAACTTGGCTTGATTCATTCTTGGCCGCCAAACTGGCGCAGTTCTTTTGGGATGGAGTCAAAAAATTGCCAGAAAGATGGAAAAAAGTCATAGCTTCAGATGGGCAATACTTTGAACAATACTATTGTACATGTTTTTCTTAAATAAACGTTCAAATTTTTTAAAAAACCGCCCGAATTAAGTTATAGATCCAATAACATCCTTCAATTGTGAAGACCGCGTCGTACACCAAAGAGAGTTTTCGAATGCGTTCTGAGTTTTCAACTATAATAAACCATTTTTATGTGTTTTTGTACCACAATTATTATATATTTCAAATACTCACCTCGTTTTTGTAAAATAAATTGATATGAAACAAATGATGCTTTATTTTATTCCAACCTCATAAATAATGATAAAAATGTCTTCGCACGAATTATTTATGAAATATTGACTTTATTCTTTGTTTAAACAATTATTCTCATGATAGTCATTATTATTTATTGAATACAAGTGAAAAAAAATAATGAAACTATTTCACTATTCAACCCAATTAGACGGAGAAACTTTTTATAGCAATATACTTTTTATTTTATATTAATAATTCTAAAAAATATTCGGAATCTCGATAAAATTTAAGGTTAAGTGATAAAATTTTCCAAGAAGACTGGAAATTTTTCACAGTCAAAATATTAAAGATTCGAAAAATGATATGAAACTTTAGTATAGATTATAGTAAAGTTTGATACAATTTATAGTAAATTATCATATAGTTCATCCAAATTTCCGTATTTCGCTACAAAAAATTCTTAACATGACATGTTTTTCCCTAAATTGAAACGTAGTTTAGCAAAAATTGTAAACTTGGGTTTCTCCGTGTACATTGACCAAAAAGTTCCAGAAATAAAAAGAAAAAAGTATGTCAAACAAATGTCGGAATTGTAAAGGTTAACGTTTAAAACATTTTAAATTTTGGAAATTTTTAGATAAGAAACAGTTTCGAGTAACTTTGCTGGTAGGAGAAAAATAATATCTCTCAAGAAAATTACTTTTTTATCATACACGGAGAAAAATATAGAACTGACAAAATTTTTTTGCTGTCACAACAAAATTTTAGTTTTCCTTACAGAAGTTTTGTCAAGAAAAAAGCAATAACAAACTCTTTTGTTGGTTCAATAAATAGGTTTGTTGGAAAAACTGAAAATTTCTTGGTAAAGCAAAAAAGTTTTGTCAGTTCTATAGCAAAAATCTGGTTGGTTAATACAACAATTTTTTTTCTCCGTGTACAATATACCTAATTTACCACTGAATAAAATCTTGAATCATCAGTTATGTGTGTGTTATCTGTCACTCAAATCAAAAGTTACATGATAGCATGACAAAAGAGACACATCCCAAACGTTAGGCGTATAAATTGTTGTATGTTTTCAGATCTTCACATTTTATCTACATTCATGCTCTCATCAACCAAATATTATATTATTAGTATAATTCAACCTTCAAGTTTATGATCCTATCTCATAAAATTCGATTTATAATCGGCTAACTTGTATGTGTTTATAAATTGAAATTTTCCATTAAGAGCATCGCCAGAACCACGAAAATGAAGATATTTTACGGAATAGGACTTTTTTCCCTTTTGGTTGGCCAATATTTTGCTGGTAAGCACATATTTTTATTCAAAATTTAGGCGAAACATGGAAAGAGGTACCATTGATGCGAAAGACCCACATTTTCAATTCTTTATAAAATATCTTTCAATGGAAAGAAAAGCATCTCATATTGAGAACTTTTGGTAACAAGAATATGAAACTTTAGAAAAGCAATTGAACTTTTTCGAAAGATTATAGCTAATTTCGATACAGTCTATAAGTTAAAGTTTCAATTGCTCTTTCTACACCCAGAAAACAGTTTGTTTGATATACGGTGAAAGAAAAAATTTCTTTAAATTGAAGAAAGTTTTGTTGATTCAAAAAAATTCTCTTTAATGTAAACAAATCTATTTCTTTGTATCAAAAAAATTGTTTTCGAATTAACAAAACTTTCTTTAATTTGAAGAAATTTTTTCTTTGACCGTATATCAAAGAAATGTTTCTTTGATTCAAAGAAACAGTTTTCTCAGTCAATTGAAACATTATATATATAATAAAACCAGACCACGTGACAAAATTTCTGTAAAAGTTCATGTAAGATGAATTTTTTTTTTACAAATTATATTTCTGATAATTTGGAAAATACAACAGAAGATTTTGCAAAAATATTTACAGTAAACTGTAATTGTCGATAAGTCTTCCAAATTTTCTGAAAATTTTTACTAAAGAGAATTTAACAGACGTGCTTTATTATCTTTTGCCATGTTTCCCAAATTTTCAGAATGATTTTTTGTAAATTCAAAAAGTTATCTCAAATGGACGAATTAATGTATAATTTAGTCAAGTGGTCCGATTTTTTCAAAATTTACTGGGGAAAAAAGCCATTGAGCTTACACTGGTAAAATGTGGTGTATATATAAAAGAGACTATAATAAATTAAGAAATTAAATTAAAACAGTAAACAAATTTTTCGCATGACTTAAAACGTATTTTTTTCGAACCACGTTTCAAACTTTCAAGAGTCTTACAAGGCGCAAAAATCGATTGATTTTACTAAATCAAGCTTTGAAATATTCAGAAAACTTTCTTCCATAAAGCAGGCTGCAATCATAATTTCTAGATAACTTTTGAATCAATAGTAATAAGACAAAGTAGAACTTCTTTCAACAAAGATGCTCAAATGTGCAAATTTTGCGCCTTGTTGTACTTCTGGAAACGCAGTTTCGCAAAAAATGCATTCAGTCTTGCAAAAATTTTTTTGCCCTTATAATTTTCTTTATGGTATTGATTTTTAATTTTTAAATTAATTAATATAATAAAGTCTTTTTCGTATGTATACCAAATTTCACCAGTGAAACTCCAATCGTTTTATCTCAGCAAACTGTTTATTCTGACGTAACTTAAGATTGCTTATCGAAGGAACTTTTCAGAAATAATTAAAAGCCATGTGTAACTTTTTAGGATTTTTCAAAGTTTTTATTAAGGCCATGAATCAAGCGAGCGTGGCATTAAAATTCAAATTAAAGTGTATGAGTTTATTTAAAATTAATATAATAACTAAAATGAAATTTCTGTACTGCCATGCAAATGAAAATGAGCGTATCTGCAGAAGAGCCAACTTTACACTGGAAGCAAAAAACCACTATGACTTACATAAAAAACACTGCCTTTTTAGATTTTGCAAAAAAAAGACGTATTTTCATAATTTTCAGTGACAATTTGCAGTTAGGCTAACCTACAATTTCAACTACTTGGACTGGAAATACCGTATCTGCTACAAAAACTTTTAAACAATAGTAAATCACTCAGTATCATCAGCAACGGCAAAAAATATCCAATTTTCTATATATGTAGATAAATCTGTTAAATGATATATAAGAATATCAAAATTTGCATTTATCGAAGTGTCATGATGAAAAATTATTGCCTCGTGTCTGGTCGCATATTCCGGGCGTTTTTCGGCTATTGCTCTCTTCAAACGGATTAATTGTGTTCTGTAACGTTCTCCATTGATGGTTCCACCCGGTTTTAGCAGCTCATAATACAGCACACCCTTCTGATCCCACTAAATACAGAGCGTTACCTTCGTGCCATGGATATTCGGCTTTGGCGTTGATTTGGCTGGTTGGCCGGATTTCACATATCATTTTTTGCGCTTGGGGTTGTCGTAATGGATCCATTTCTCATCACCAGTAACAATCCGATGCAAAAATGACTTCTTTTTGTGGCGTTCCAGCAGCATTTCGGACATGCAAAACCGCCTTTCAACGTCTCTCGGCTTGAGTTCATGTGGAACCCAATTTCCTTGCTTTTGAATGTATCCGGCTGCTTTTAAACGTTTTGAAATGGCTGCTTGAGTGACTCCCAAAGATTCTGCGAGCTCTTCTTGTGTTTGGCAACAATCTTAATCAAGTAATGCTTCCAGTTCTTCATCTTCAAACTTTTTTGGCTGCCCAGGACGTTCTTCGTCTTCCAAGCCAAAATCACCACTTTTAAATCGTGCAAACCACTTTTGGCACCATCGCTCAGCTAGAGCATGTTCACCATAAACTTCCACCAAAATACGATGACTTTCGGCAGCAGTTTTCTTCATATTAAAGTAATGAAGAAGAACTTCCCGCAAAAACACTTTTTCAGGCACAAAGTTCGACAAATTTGAGTGAAAAAAAATTATTGTTGTTTACGCTTCAAATGAATGACATATACTGAAAAAGACGCACAATGACAGTAGCTTTCCAACGCATGTTCGGAATATTGGAACGATGGAATAATAATCAAGTTACGCCATCTCTTAGAAAACTGCACGAATTAAGTTATAGATCCAATATAAATTTTCATAAACAGTAATTGACATTACACAATCTTTTACTGAATATTAACACTATACTTAGTGAAAATAAACGAAACAAACGCGAGAACAGAAGCCATACCAGTACCGTATTTACAAAACACAACACTGGGAAAAAAAACCGTCAGGTTATCCGGAAATTCCCGTTGCATTAACGGGAAGGAGCATCGGCGCCTTTACAACGTTAGGTTAACGTGCTGCCACCGTCAATGTAGCGTTGAAAACTCACTTTAATCCAGCTATGTCAGCCCCGTCAATTCACCGGGAATATTAACGCTGGAACGCCGTGTTATTTGAAAATATCACACGATGACGCAATTTCATATCCATAATGAAATTGGCAGTGCTTTGCTTTTAAATACCAATATATAATTAGGAAAACTTTTATTAGGAAAACAAAAGAACTGACAAGAACAATCACGAGTATTGCCACAGCTGATCATTTTTGGGTGATTTAACGTTGGCTCTACCGTCAGTGCAACGTTGAATAGCACCGGCGATTCAACGGGAGAGCAACGCTACGCCAACGTGAAATTGGCGACGGGACTCCTTCCTGTTGATTTCACCATGTTTTTTTTCCCAGTGTACTTTATGTAAAAGTTCATTTCTCATTATTTTGGCATAGGGTCACTATAATAGCAGACATGTTATCAAACATGTCACTTTAAACTTTATGTAAAAGCGTAACTGAACGGCATGCATGCGTACCATGACGTGGACTCCTATCTTCAACTTACCAGGGGTGTTAGTTGAAATTTGCCGGTTTTACTCATAGATGTCGCTAGAGATATGTATACATTTCTATGATTTGGCATCTATGTCATATTTTTCTATGGACAATAACCTTCAAAAATACACAATTACATTCTGCCAAAATAATAGCATCATAGTTGTTTACCTCAGTGAATATGTCGAGTTTCGTTCCAAGTAAATCGCATTTGCGGCATTCGTTGCTTTTCTTATTTCAGCAAAAGAAAAAAGCAGTTGAAGCTCATCGATTGCTGGTAGAAACTTATGGTGAACATGCTCCAGTGATTAGAACATGTGAGACATGGTTTCGTCAATTTAAAAGTGGAGATTTCGATTTAACAGACAATGAACATCCTGGTGCAGCGAAAAAGTTCGAAGACGAGGAATTGCAGGCGTTATTGGATGAAGACCCAACCCAATCGCAACAACAATTGGCACAAACACTAAATGTGACCCGAGAAGCAATTTGCCAACGTTTAAAAGCCATGGGAAAAATCCAAAAGTATGGCAAATGGGTTTCACCTGGTGAGGTTGGCCCATCGTTTCCAAGGCCAAACCGCTTTGGCCGTAAGACAATGCTCTGTGTTTGGTGGGACCAGTGTGGTATAGTGTACTTCGAGTTATTAAAACCTGGTGAGACGGTAAATACGGATCGCTACCGACAACAAATTATCAATTTGAATGATGCGTTGATCGAAAAACGGCCGGAATGGGCCCGAAGACATGGCAAAGTTATCCTACAACATGATAACGCACCGTCTCATACCGCTAAAGTGGTGAAGAACACATTAAAAACATTGAATGTGGAAATATTATCGCACCCACCGTTCTCTCCAGACCTCGCCCCGTCCGACTATCACCTTTTCGCATCGATGGGACACTCACTCGCAGAGCAGCGCTTCGCCAATTTTGAAGAAGTCGAAAAATGGCTCGTCGAATGGTTTGCCTTGAAAGAAAAAAAGTTTTTTTGGAATGGTATCCATGATTTGCCTGAAAGATGGGCAAAATGTGTAGAATCCAATTTTCAATACTTTGAATAAAAAATTTTTAAGATTCCCTTGAGAATTAAGTGTTTTCTTTATTGAAAAAACCGGCAAACTTCAACTAACACCCGTGGTATGCTTCTTTCCATTTGCATAGTCTATTCTTCTCGCCGATATATACGGTAAACTATTTTTCAAAAATCCAGTACTTTGCGCTATCAATTTTTATTTTTCTCATATATATTCAAGTAAAAGGAAGTATCATAAATATACTGACAACTTTAACTCAATTTTGACAAAAATTGCAGATACGCTCATTTTCATTTGCACGGCAGTGTACCACATAGGCCTTCTTTGCACCATATCTTATTAAATATTTCTTACAGAAACAAAATCGGGACTGCTAACCAGTAAAATAGTAGGCGGAAGTGAGTCTGGGGCCAAATATGTAGTTCCCATAAAAAAAGACGCTTTTGCTTACGGTGCTGCAGCTCTGATTTCGTACAGTCATGCCATAACTAGTAGTTTTGTTACAAAAGGATTCAAGGAGCCTGATTATGACTATGCCTACATTACAGTTGGATCTCTTCATCTTTCTTTTGGTACACCTCATTATTTTGCTTATATACGGTACGATGAAAAATGCAACACAACATCAGAGGATTCTGATCGCGATTTCGCAATCATATACGTGAGTCATTTTGCGTGAGAATAATGTGTGAGAATGTTTTGAAGCAACAGTGTTGCCACCAACGAAAAACGACTATCGGGATATTTCTTTGGGAGATTTATAAATTTGCGGGATTAATGAAAATTCGGAAGATTTTATAACATTCACTAATTTTTGACAGCAAAATCACTGGTATTGTTTACTTTTTATCACCGTAATATAAAATGGGTTTAAAAAAATGTTTTTTCACTTTCTAGACAATATGTGTGTAATTTACTAGATATTACTACAGCCTTCAACCAATCACGTCACAGAACTGTTTTTTGTTTTTGGAGGGTAATTCAAATTTTTTTCAGAAAGTAATAAATTAACTACTACTTTTAGAACCATCATTATGCAATTCGAAGTTCTGTTTCCAGTTTCTTTTTTTAATCTTTAGTTGAAGAAAGTTTATATATTGCTGATATAAAAAAATATAAATATCTAAATTATAAAGTTTAGAAAAATTATTTATTATTAATTATTAAATATTAAATATCAGAACGTGATATAAAATTCCACGCTTTTCCACGAGGGGAACCGGAGGGTCGGGCTAGAATCCACGTGGACACACGTTTCCCTAAATCTGCAAAAAATATATTAAAATATGTCCGAGTGGACAGAGGAGTGGGGGGGGGGGGGGTCAAAAAGTTCTAGTGGACATTCGCTGAATGGAATTTTTTTAAATAACTCACTTTATATTATTCCAAAAAATCGTAGAAAATTTGCAACAAATAGTTTTAAAGTTAAAAAATAGAAAAATATCGGTTTTTATTCAGAATCTGGAAAAGTCGGGAGGTTTGAGAGAAAAATTGGTATACCGGGAAGAGAGGCCAGAAATCGGAGGATCTCCCGATAAATCGGGAGCTGTGGCAACACTGATGGGTCAAGAAGACCACGTGACAAAATTCCTGTAAGTGTTCATAAAATATTTCACTAAAAATTTGGAAAATTACAACAGAAGACGATAAAGAACGTCTGACAATTCCGTTTGAGTGAAAATTTTGCAAAAATTGTTAGAGTTAACTGTTAACTTTTAATAACTGTTACCTGTTAATAAACTGTTAACTGTTAATAACTTTTGCAATTTTTTACTAAAAAAAAGTTAAGAGACGTGCTTTATTGTATTTGGTTATGTTTCCCAAATTTTTAGAAAGATGTTTTGTAAATTAAAAATGTTATCTTACATGTATGAATGAATGTATAATTTAATCACGTGGTCCGATGGATCTATGGCCTTAAAACTATTGTTTCCTTTTAATATTGAAATTACATTTTCCTTAGTTGAAGGAGCCTGTTGCTCCACAAAAAAATGTGAAAATAATCAAATTGTTTGATGAAAACGTCGATGATGACACTGAATGTTATGTACTTGGATGGGGTTGTGCAAAAGAAGATCCTCCAATCATTCGTTTGTCTCAGCCTTTGAAGGAGCTTTCTGTGAAAATAAAACCTGAAAACATTTGTTCCAACTACTATTCTTCTATTCACTCTTCACATATATGTGCCACTGCTTCATCAAAGTTAAATGAATTTCCCTTTCATGTACGTAGACTTACAACATTACTTTAATTTTTAATTGCTTTAATTTACTTTTATTTTCAACTTTATTCTACTTTTAAAATTTTTTTATCTTATTTTCATTATTAATTATTTATTCAATTTTTATTATTAATTATTTTATTATATTTTTATTTGCATACAAGAATAGGGAAGTTTTATAAATAAGTTGATTTGTACTTTAAAAAAATCTGACCATTTCGTGAGCATGTTCTCATCGCGCGCTTTGCTTGTAAATTTGAGCGCGCCTAGGGTGCACATTTTTTTCGTATTTTACATATTCTGGTTAAAAAATTGAATTTTCGATTTTTAATAGAATTTGTTTTAATTGGAAAGAAAAATATACATGTCATAAAAAATTTTGCCATTCGAATTTGTAGGTCTTTTTGCAGTAAACAATTTTGTATTTTAACTTTTTTTCGTATTTCGTTTAGTTTATCAGATACCAACATTGTAAGTTTTTATTTAGAATTTTTTTTTTTCAAAAGCATAAAAAGTGTTCTTTTTTTTACAATTTTGATCGGATTAAGCTGGTTGATAAACTTGTCCTTACTTTTTTGGCTCTGATAAAGTATACCAAAGCTCAATTTAATCCAATAATTCTATCGAGAGTTATACTAGGTTTTGAAATCATTAATCTTTGCTTTATTTTCTGATACATAAAAATATCATTTAATATTCTAGACTTATATCATTAAAAAACGTATTCTTTCAATCTATAATATTTCTGCTTTTGGAAATATTTAGGATTTAGGTAGTTGTCGTGCGAAAAAACAGATCTCTGGAAAAAAAGTTTTTCTACGATTTTATGAGTTGAAATGATCCAATTTTTAAAGTAAAGATATCAATGACTGAAATCATCAAAACAATTTTTCGACAAAAAAACATTTATTTATAAAATAACTTTATTTTAAGATTATTTACTTATTTTGAAAATGGTAAAGTTGTAGGGAATATTTTGTCCGAAAAAATAAGCCATGATTTATAAAAATCCAATCATTTCTAAAAATAAGTAAGAAGCGATAGTAAAAAAATTTTATTACTAAAAAAATTGATAAAAGTAAAATTATTCGTAAGAACAGATTTTTTCATGAAAAATAATGATTTTCCTTGCATGAAACACAACTGATAATATAATTTGAGCTCTTAAAATCATAGAAAACCTTTTTTTCCAGAGACTTGTTGTTTTGCACGACACTACCTTAAATTTATGAATTGTGATAAAAATGCTCATAGCGTAAGTGCTTGAGGGTTAAGAGCAAATTAAAAATTATAATTTTTAACATTTTAGGCAGACTTTGGTGATCCTCTTGTAATTCGTCGTAACGGAGAGGATTATCTAGTAGGGATTCTCATTAATATAGGCTATAATCGCAATGTTCCTGCGGTTTATGTAAAACTGCACAGCTATATCCTTGAAATTATGGAAACGATATCAGAATCATATCCACAGGAAACGAGACTTCAGAAACGTCGGAGAATTTCTAAGGATTAGTAAGATATACTCTCTAAATCTGAATGGTCAAAATCTACTGGTTATCAGTGAAATTTGCCTGATTAAAATAGCTAAAAAGAGGTTACTGCAAATCAGTCAAATTTTACTGATTACTTCAGTGAAAATTAACTTATTTAACGGTAAAAAATATTTTTTCACTGATTACTTCAATGAAAATAATTGATTTAATAGTAAAAAATATTTTTATCGCTCATGAATCAGTGAAAGTGCGAATCACTGATTTAATCAGTGAAAATTTGACTGATTTAGATTTAGAGAGTACCGAATAATGTAGCTCATATAAAATTACAAATGTTACGAATAAAAATAAATCTCTCATGTCGGGCCATTTTGAAAACCTGGTCCTGTAGATCTTAAAATTTGAGGATCCATTAGAACTTGATTTTTACATAAAAATATACTTCAACAACAAACAAATGTTAAAATATCTAAAAAACTGTAAGAGACAAACGGTAGAGATATTGAGTATGAAATCATTTTTTTCAGAATAACGAATTAATATTAATAAAACTAATTGAAGACGAATTTTTTATTCTTAGATTATCCAGATTTCAGCCTTTTATTTTCTTGGAATTCGTTACTTGCAGGTATGTATCAAGTGAGTCACGTGACCAAGAAAAATATTTTAGCTACCCCAAGTTTTTTCTACAATAGTTAATACTTTTGGTTGCAGTTTTGGGGCATGATAATAATAATAAAATAATAATAAAGACAAAATTTAGCTATCAATAACAATACATATCTTTTTTACCGTTATTTACGTTTGTTTTAATTATTTTAAAAATTAATCAAAGAAAATTCTATTTGTTTTTGACAAACCAACAAGAACAAAAAAATCTATACAATGCAAAGATAAATGGCGTATATATGTTATCATATCATTATGATTTTCAAATTTTCGGTCCTATTACTTTTTATTGAGGCTATTATTACCTTCTTCTTTAAAAATTAGGGATAAGATCCAAGGTATTTGGGAAAATTCCCCAAAATATATTAGGGAAAGTTTCACAATATTTTCTGAAAATTCCCAAATTTTTAGAAATATTTCCCAGAATATAATGGGGGAATTCCCCAATTTGTATGAAACATTCCCTAAAATATTTTGAGTAAAATTCCATAAAAGTTTCGGAAAATTTCAAATGTTTGGGAAATATTCCCCAAAATATTATGGGAAATTGCCCAAGCTTTTATGAAATATTCCCCAAAAATATATATGGGAAATTTCCACAATAGTTTTGGAAAATTGCTAATTTTCGGGAAATATTCCCCAAAATATATGGGGGAAATATTCCTATATTCTAATATCGTTGCTTGAAAATTATCCACAATATTTAGGTTAATTTGCCCAAATTTTAAGAAATATTCCCTAAAGTATACTGGGAAAAATTTCCACAAATATTTTGGGGAAAATTCATTTAATTTAATAGTATTGATACATTCCTCTCTTCTTATAAATAACGGTCTTTTTGTTCATCCAACATATATTTTTTTCGACATATACCGGTAAACTTGTAAACCATGTTAGTTTGACTGATATGTTCTAATTTATCTTTCCCTCATTTAATGAATTTATCAAGTTTAGAGTTTACCCTAAATATTATTTGGATTTTAAATTCGTTTAGTAATCTTTCACAATTTCATAAATTTTTCTTAAGCCTTTGCGGCATACATTTTTCAGGGGAATGAATTCTTATGATAATTGTTACATAAGGGTTTTTGGGGTCGCTGATTACAAATCTGAACTCAGATTTTGGAAATTCAAAATGGCGGCTCCAAGATGGCGGTCATAATATTACATTTTTTTAAATTTGTTTTTGAAAATTGGTATACAGGGGTTTTTGAGGTCACTAATTACGAATCTGAACTCAGATTTTGAAAATTCAAAATGGCGGATCTAAGATGGTGGACAAAATCTTAAATTTTTCAAAATTTGTTTTTGAAAATTGGTATAGAGGTCTAACAATGAAATATTATTGTAACATTTTTGAAATTGCTGATAATAAACTTGAACCATAATTCCAGATGGTGGAAGCAACAAAAATGGGATTCTAAAAAGTGCAGGTTCATTGAGGTACAATCGGAAATAAGCAAAGTCAAGAGATTTTTTCGGAAATATTAATTTAAAAAATATTATTTTAGCCGCCATATTGGAGCCGCCATTTTCAATTTCCAAAATCTGAATTTAGATTCGTAATGAGCGACCTCGAAAATATCATAATGCAATTTTCAGAAAAATCCAATAATATTTCAATTTATGGACGCCATATTGGATCCGCTATTTTGAATTATCAAAATTTGAGACTAGATTCGTGATCAGCGATCTCAAAAACCCTTTTACATAAATTTTCGTAAACAAATTCCTAAAAGTTCCTCCCATAATGAATTCTTTTCAGAAAAAGAGTTTTTTTTTCTGAATTTGTTTATTAAAATTGACAAATTTTTAAAAAATCTGGTACTATTAAACGTGAATTTATATTCGATAACATCCTAGGATCGTAAAACAACAAAAAACAGTTAGATAATCGGATCAAAATTACATTTAAATCGCGAAAATTTGTAAAAAAATAAGTGGCATCAGGTGATGCCACTGTGCCGCAAAGGGTTAATTAATAAATTAATTTTAATTCTATCTATCAATCGTACTCTGGAAAGTTTTTCTGCCTTTAAATTATGAGTCATTGCTCTTGAATTTATGACCTACTTGTTAATTGGAGTGTTCTTACTCTCACTATCAAAAGTTTACACTATAAGCATCTGTTATCATTATCCGTATAATTATAACATGAAACAGTATTAGTTAGTTAGTTCCATAGTCTAGTATAGATGATTTAATCACAACCACGTTGGTAACTAATGCGGATCTTTTACGATACTAAACGTTTTTTATCGAAAGCTTTTGCAGAGATACAAAGATGAAGAGACTCTTTGCAGCAGCACTTTTTACCCTTTTCGTTGTCGAAAATTTTAGTCGTGAGTACATATTTTCCTTCAAATTTGAAATAAATTACAAATAAAAAAAACATCGAAGATTTAATCATTTTTCTACTATGTACGGTATAACGTGTTATATCCTACACCCTGATATAACGCGATCTCCAATTGGTTTTCCACATTTTTGAAAACCTCCACGTAGCATAGTAGGGCAATTTGTCAAGTACGTCACTAATTACTAATCTTACACTGAGAAAAAAATGCTATTGAATCAATACCATTTCTTTCCAAAAGCATGTATATCACGGATTCAAATCAATATTCTATAGAATTAGTAACATATTTATTGGTTCTTCTAGTATATTTTTATGAATTCATAGCATACGTGCTTTTGATTCAATAGCATTTTTTTCTCAGTGCAAGTGAAATGTCCAAAATTTAAAATGTCTGCTCCAATTTGGCGGATGACAATTTTAAAAAGTTTATGTATTAATTTTTTGTTGCTTTGAAATTAAGTTGGTAATAAATGATATATGTGTTCTTAAATACACTGAGAAAAAATGCTATTGAATTAAAAGCAATTCTTTCCAAAAGCATGTATATCATGGATTCAAATCAATATGCTGTAAAATTAGTAACATATTTATTGGTTCTTGTAGTATATTTTGTAAAACTACAAGAACCAATAAATATGTTTTGTAAAACTTTTGTAAAACTAAAAATGCTCAAAAGTCTATGGAACTAAGTATGCTACTATTTTTTTTTTAAATTGATCAAACTCATTTAGTTTGAGAAATGTAAATATTTAAATTCCATATGCAATATTTCGTGTGTAAAGATAACTTACAATTCTTTGGTAATAGTAAACTTCAAGAAATAATTGTACAGACGAATTAGATTTTACCCGCTTATCAACTGTTTTGAATCGTTTTTAAATCGTTATTTACATTGATTACTTAAAATTTTGCTTTTGTTTTTCATAAAAATGAGAAGAATTAAATCATGGTGATTTTAAAGTATAATTTCAAACTGTTGTGCAGTTTGTGATGAAATACTATCGAAAACGCTCAGAAATAATTAATATTATTTTTTTAATTAATAATAATATTTTTTATCATATAAACATATTTTAAACTTTTTAATCAGTTAATTTTCACTGATGAATCAGTGAAAAAAATATTTTTCACTGTTAAATCAGTTAATTTCCACTAAAATAATCAGTGAAATATGACTGATTTACAGTAACCTCTTTTTGGCTATTTGAATCAGTCAAATTTCACTGATAATCAGTAGATTTTGACTGATTTAGATTTAGAGAGTACTAAATTCGTGTTTGAACAGCTATACTCTTGAGAACTACATCTAAAATTTCATAGATTATTTCATTTTCTTTTAATGCTTGTTTTTCAGAAGGAAAGTCGACACTGCTAACCAGTAAGATAATACATGGAACTGAGTCAACAGCCAGATATGTAGTTCCTTTCAAGCAAAACTTTATGGCTTACGGTGCTGCAGCCTTGATTTCGCACAATAAGGCAATAACTTATAGGGAACTTACTAAACTGTTTCCAAATCTTGAACGAGATAAACCGTATATTTCAGTTGGAAGTATTTATCTTCTCACGGGTACACCCCATTATTTTAACCGTGTATTATATCCCACTATCAAAACTAGCGATGGGAGGGAGGTTGAAGATCCTGATGCCTTTTTTTCAATTATAATTGTGAGTTATTTTGCATTAAGACCATAGATCAATCGGACCACGTGACTAAATTATACATTTATTTGTTCATGTAAGATAACTTTTTTAATTTACTAAGTATCTTTTTGAAAATATAAAAAACCTAACAAAAGACAATAAAGCACGTCTGTTAACTTTTTTTAGTACAAATTTTGATAAAAATTCTTAAACTTATCGACAATTACAGTTAACTAAAAATTTTTGCAAAATTTTCACTCAAACGAAGGTGACAGACGGTTTCTATCGTGTTCTGTAGTATTTTCCAAATTTTCAGGAAGATATTTTGTGAACTAAAAAAGTTATCTTACACGAACTTTTACAAAAATTTGGTTATTAATCTGGTTCATCCATGGCCTTAAGGTCATGCCAAAACTCAGATCTCTGTTAAAATGTTATTCTATGATTTTAAAACTTGAAATTACATTATCAGTCGTGCCTTATGAAAGAAAAAATATTATTTTTTAAGGAAAAACTGAAATTTACGAAAAATTTTTTACCAGCAGGTCATAAAGTGGATTTTATTGCCCCATGCGGGGCAAACAAATTCATTTTCTGACCCCCTAGTAGAAAAAAAATCGTGCGCAACACGGGAAAAACAATAATTTTACTCGTGTGGTTGTTACCCTCGCTTTGCTCGAGCGTCAAACTTCACAGTTCCAAAATAAATTTTTTTTCCCCTAGTTGCACAATGTAATATTTAGTAATGTTTTTTTGTACTAATGGGTAAAAAAGTACATTTTTTTGCTCCTAAGTGGAAGAAAATCATATGCATCATGGGAAATAGCTATTTGTTTTACTAGTGGGGGATTCGAAGTTCACCAAGAGTGAAACATGCGTTATTTTCTCCAACACATCTAGTGACAATTGTACTTTCACCGTCACTCTGCAAATTAATTTTTTTGAATTTTAAAAATAAAATTTCCAATGGCTGAAATTGTTAAAAGAATTTTTTTAAAATAAACATTTTTTTAATAACTATACTAGATGTAACGTCCTAGTTACATACCTATTATTAATATATTTTGTTTCTCCTCGTTTTTGATCGGTATAAAGACCAGAAAGATTTCTTAACCGTAACAGAGTCGAGGATAACCAACAATAAAGAAACGCAATAAATATTGACAATGCAATTTAGTGATTAAACACAATAGGACAAGCTTGTATTAATTGATTGCAAGAAAATAGGGAGATCTGAGGAGACCAATAACTTATAATTTGAGGCTATCCTGAAATGTTGTGGCAATTGATGTGTCATTTAAATCTGAATACCAAATAGGACTAGTCGAGGGTATATTTTCCTTTTAACTTGACCAAAGAATGACAAGAACTACTGAATTTGAAGGAGTTGTTGGAACTCGTCGATTTGCCGACTTAGATGCCACCTGTCGGTTTGGCGAACGAGAACGAACTCGTCGGTTTGACGAATGTGAAGGAACTCGCCAATTTGCGAATTGTGAGGTGTATTTATACCCAGATTCTAAGTCATAAAAGATGGCGTCCCTCAAAAAATCGGGTCGATATCAGTGTAAAATTTAACTATTACTCAACTAATTAAACTTCTTCATATGAATTATCGCATGGGTCTTTTTCATTTGGAGAATTCAATAACTCCTAACATCACAGCGGCTGAAGTCGTCCTTCTTTTAATCAAATTAACATTTCTCAGATGCCCTTGAGACCTGAATATCCAATTGCAATCAATACTTTTGACACTTGTTGTTTACACTACATTCCAACACGTATTTCTAATACATCTTATATTTGATTTAATACATGAATATTTGATAAATACCTATTACATATTTTTAATGTTCTACACCAAGTATTATATGAAAGATTTAATTACATATTTTAAACAATTAAAAGTTAGTATTGAAACATTTATAATTGTCACAGGACGTGACACTAGAAGATTTTTAACTTATTTTTAAAATTAAAAACAGTAGAGTAGTTTTTATTTCATATGGCACGACTGATAATATTACTTCAAGTATCATAATCATAGAAAATTTTTGGAAACTAGTGATTACTTTACGTTCAAAAAAGTAAATTTTCCACAGTTAGAAAACTCTATTGAACCAGGACCAAATGTACTTTACATAAATTTACCAGAAGAGGACATCAATGATGGCACTGCATGTCATGTAATCGGGTGGGGTCTAACAGGCACAAGAAAAAATCAAATGTCTCAGATCTTAAAAGAGCTAAGTGTCAGAATCTTGCCTGATGAGACGTGTAGAACTTTCTTTACTTCTCTGAGCGATACACAGATATGTGCAAAATCTTCATCAGGATTTGCCTTTAAAGTACGTAGACCTTCAACATCATATATTAAATATATTTAATTTTATACTCATATTAAAATTTGTATTTTATACACTTCTATTCCTATTTTTCCTCATAAATAGTACAAAAACTAAAGTTTACGAATATTTTGCATTTATTTAGAATAATTATGACTTATCTGATCCCTACCTTACCGAAATCTTTTTCGTCCTTGGTCTTTTCGCAATAATTGAGACATCAAGTTGAAACTTTGAGTTATTAACTAAAAAGCAGTAAAAAAACGTTTATCTGCTCCTAAATAATTGTAATCATGAACAAATAAATTTTTTTAAATATTTCATTTATAATTATACAAATTTAGGACCAGATAAACGTTTCTAACTGCTTATTACCTAATTATTCAAAATTTCAAATCGATATCTCGATTAATGTGGAATCGCGATGGATAACAAAAAAGTGTCGGTAAGGTAGAGACCGGATAAGTCATATATGGCCTTGAAGCCATGGGTTAATCGGACCTTGTGACCAAATTGAATATCAATTCGATCATGTAAGATAACTTTTTAAAATTACAAAACATCTTTCTGATAATTTGGGAAACGTAACAAAAGACAATAAAGCGCATCTGTCAACTTCTCTTTAGTTAAAATTTCGAAAAGATATAGAAGACTTATCAACAATAAATTACAGTTAACTGTAAAAATTATTGCAAAATTGCCACTCGAACGAAGTTGACAGATGTTCTTTATCGTCTTCTGTTGTATTTTCCAAATTTTTAGGATGATATTTTGTAAAATGAAAAAGTTATCTCACATTAAGTATTACAGGAAAATGATCACGTGACCTTGTTGATCCATGGCCTTAATTTAACAGCTATCTCAGGTAGAAATGGAATAGGCAACTTCGAGGCAAGTCTCACTTATAGTTCAAAAGTAGAGTTCTTAAAGTCTCGAGTTTTTAAGTTTAAGTAATATAACCGAGAATATTACAGAATTTAAAGAATATAAGAGAATATAAAGAGAATTTTAAAAATGGCTGGTTTAAATATATTTGTATAAAGAAGAACCTAAGAACGGAGGAGTTCTGGCTGCTCGGGAGCTACCAATTCTCTGGATTCTCCCGAATTCCGTGCCATACAGGACGAACTTGTTCAGCCGCAGTGTGTGCCGGTGGATCTTCCAAGGATTGAGTCCATCGATGAATCGGATCCGATGAATGCTCCGTTTTCTCTACGAGAGTTTTCTCCCGCTCTTGCTTCTTGTGGTGCACATACCTCCCCGGGTTTGGATGGCGTTGAGTATCGAGTTGTCAGGGGACTCTCCTCTCTTTTGCATGAATTCTTGCTCGCGGTGTTTAATCGCATGTTTCGCGATTCATCGTTCCCCGAATCATGGAGGAACACGCTGTTTGTTTTTATTCCAAAGACCGGCACTGGAAAATCCCGCCCAATTAGGCTTACGTCGACCCTATGCAAGCTTTTTGAGAGGCTGGTGCAGAGACGGATTGAACGCATGGCGGAACACGGTGATTGGATTCCACCCAATCAGTATGATTTCCGAAGGGGTCGTTCCTCCCTTGATTGTGTGGCTGCGGTTGTCTGTGGCTTTCTTGCCAGTTTCGGAGCTGGGGAGAGCTCTTTCGTCTTGGCTCTCGACCTCAAGGGTGCTTTCAATACTGTGCTCCCTGCTGAGCTTTTTAGACAGCTACGCGATCTTTGTCTTCCTGGCAGATTAATTAATTTCACCTCATTTTAGACTGCTAAGCACAATTTGTTCTGCTCTTCGACGGACTCCTCTCCGAAGGTTTTTGGGGTGGGCGTTTCTCAGGGTGGCGTCTTGTCGTCGATCTGATTTAATCTCCATCTGAGGCTCCTGAATGGATTTCTGCCCCCGGACGTGTGAGACGCCATGTATGCCGATGATTTGCTCCTCTACGTCAGGGGGACTGACTCTACCCAGGCTCTCAGCCTGTTGGAGTCGGCTATGGACTCTCTCACCCCTTGGCTCCGTAGTTTGGGTCTCTCTATTTCGATCCCTAAGAGCCAGTTGTGTGTTTTTTCAAGGGCCCGTCATGGCGTGGGCGATGTCTCGATCCGATCTGGGGACACTTTCATATCCTGATAGCCTTCTCTGAAATATTTCGTTGTAATCCTTGACGCCCGGCTCACTTGGTTTCCTCACATCAAATACATTGCGGATAAGACGATTTGGGACACTAACATTCTCAAGGTCATTGCTAGGGTCTCTTGGGGGGCTAACCCTGTGCTGCTCCTGACCGTTTATAGAAACCTTGTTAGGTCCTTCTTGGAGTGGGGCGCTCCTTTATTTCGCTGTGCGATCAAGTCAGCCCTCTTCTTCCTGGATCGAGCGCAGTTTGGTGCATTGAGGATGGCTTTAGGATGCATGCGTATCACTCCGACTTCTGTTCTCCTTTCTGAGGCTGGAGAACCCCCATTATCCTTGCGTAGATCTCTCCTCTCAAACAGATTTATCCTGGGGAACTTCTCCTGGAGAGGGAACCCGCTTCTTCCTAGACTTCAGCTTCTTTGCGAGAAGGTTGCTGCTAGGAGGCTACGTCTTCTTCCATCTAGATGCGGTCTGCTCACTTTCTATGTATGTATGTTGGGTTTGGTCGAGGGACGTTACCGAACTCGTCGGGCTTCATTCTTCGATGTCCCTTGGAATGAGCTGACCCTGGATGTTGATCTGTCTGTGGATCGAGTCTCTGTGCCTGAGCCCTCTGATGCTCTTGAGGCTCCGTGGAGCTTGCCTGGCTTTCTTTGTGCCTCTTCTTGCCGGCTTGTTTTTACGGATGGCTCGGTTGACCCCGTTGAGGGGAGGGTTGGCTGTGGTTTCTTCGTACCTTTTTCCAACTATCGATTTGGAGCCCGGCTTCCTAACGCTTCTTTGGTCTTTTTCGCCGAGCTCTACGCAATTTTCTCCGTGGTTAAGTATATCCTGAGGATGAGTTTTGAGGATTCTGCTATTCTTTCCGATTCACGAATGGCTCTTGTCTGCATTAGGGACCGTTTTATAGATTCCAGTGTTCCCTACGTTGTCTACTCCATTGCGAGACTTCTGTCTCTCGCTTCTTCGCGCGGTCTTGGGGTGCGTTTTGCCTGGATTCCTGCCCACTCTAACATTCAGGCCAATGGGACTGCGGACTATATTGCCAGGTCTGCTGCTCGACTCTCTTTCTTTATTCGTCCTGCGCTTCCATCTGGGGACCTGCTCACAGATTTGCGGCAGGACTTCCTGGCATGGTGCTGTCGGCTCTGGCCCCTTCCACGGGCCTGGTCTCGCTGGCTCTGCTTATTTCGCTAGGGTGGGCTTTAAGAAGCCCCGTCCCTGGTTTCGCGGTTTTAGGGCGCCCAGGGGCTATATTAATTTGGTTACCCGTCTCAGAACTGGTCATATCTGCACTGGGGAGCATTTTGCACGTATGGGTTGGTACTTGGATGCTGACTGTGGCTGTGGCGTGGAGTTGAGGAGCCTGCAACACCTCTTTCTGAACTGTGCATTTTGTCAGAGAGCAGGCCGAGGTTTTTCAGCTTCTTGGCGTGCCGTTTCCCTGGCCTGCCACCTGATCAATTTGATTATAAAGAGCTCTTGTTTGACCCTGAACCGAGCGTTTTAAGCAGGCTGGGGAGATTTTTTAAGCACGGTAACCTCATTATATGATTTTTGGGACTTTGGCTGGTGAGGGTTGCCCCTTGTGCTTGGTGTCGTGCTCTCTCATGCTCCCATGCGACGAGATCGGGCGGGACTGACCACGTGGGACACCTGTTGTCTTGCTGAAGCTGACTGCGGACTTCTACCGCCTCCGTGTCTACTTGTTGACTTTTGATTGCGGCTTACCACTTTGCTTTGCTGCTCATACCGCATTGATCACATTTTGGACATAATATTACCATGTTATGATATGGCTATTTGCAGAATTGCAAGCTGCCACAAACAATAAGAAGAAGGAAAAGAAAGAACCTAAGAACAGTTTTATTATTAATATATTAAAATTATATACTGTTGAAATTTGAAGTTAGGTTTATTTAGAATTTAATACACTCAATACTAAAAGTCTTAAATTAATATTATACTTGAATTTATAATATCTATATAATTATGAAATATATATAAAATTCTTTATTATACAATAAAATGTATGTAATATACATATAATAATTATATATACCAGATTTAACATTTCTTTTAATAAAGTAAATTCGCAGCTTGAAAGTTAGCGTTGTGAGTTTTTAAACTATTTTAGCCAAAATTCCGCGACTAAAAAGTATTTAACAGAAGATTTTTCAAGAAATTGAAAATGACGATAAGGAAGTATATTATCTGTTAAAAGAATTGCAGTAAATAAACATAATACTGCAGATCTTCTTACATAACTATAAGCTTTGTTCTAAAAATTATAATACATAATTTTTTTAATTACCCATTAAATTTTTTTTATAATATTCATTGCATTTTTTCTCGCAGTGCTATGATGAATATAAATGATATTTAAATAAGGAAATATAACAAGTAAATGTTGAAAATGAATCTTATCTTATATTCTCAATAATTTCTCGCACAATCGCTAACCTCGAGAGTTGCCTATTCCATTTCTATACTTGGGCATGAAAATGGGTAAAAAGAAAAATTTTTTTTTTATAATTTAGGCAGACATTGGCAATCCTCTGGTGGTTCGACGTGACGAAAATGATTATCTAGTTGGAATTCTCACGAGTTACAGCCCTAATCAGAGAGTTCCTGCAATTTATATGAACTTACTACATTATCGCACATTCATTTCAGCCAAACTTGAAAATTCAACAGATCAAGATTCTGACTCAAACTCTTCGTGTTAATCAAATTAATCACAAATATTTTGTGCGACTTCAAAGACATAGAATAAATATATGAAATGGAAATCCCATCTGTAAAAAAAATAATAATATTGGTATCAAGAGTAAAATTATTCTTTTGAAAAAAATCATCAGGTAGTGATAAAATTGATCAGAAATCATTTTAGTTAAGTTTGAATTCCCTAGCGACGGTATGGGATGCAATTCATTCCGAGTCAATCAGAATTATTCCGATTCATTCCGATATCTGTATCGGAGCCAATGCGAATCATTCCGAACCAATCCAAAAAGCATTTTTTATTTCGTTTGATAAAAAACGGTCAAAATTAATCCGATTTATTTCGAGATATCAATCCTAATGAATCCGAAACAATCCGAAACCAAGTTTTCAATCCAGATCAATCTGAACCAATCCGAGCTCGGTTTGTTTCAAACCGAATTTTCAATCAGAATCAATCCGAATGAATCCAAGGTTGGAATAATTCGGATTGATTCTGATTAAAAATTCGATTTGGATCAATCCGAGATCGGATTGATCTGGATTGAAAACTTAGTTTCGGATTCATTCGGATTGATGTCTCGGAATTAATCGGATTAAATCGGATTGGTTTTAGATCGTTTTTTATCAAACGAGATACAAAACGTTTTTCGGATTGGTTCAGAATGATTCGCATTGGCTCGGATACAGACATCGGTATGAATCTGAATAGTTCTGATTGACTCGGAATGAATTTCAATCCGTTACTTTCGCCAGGGTTATCCACATTCGAATGTTTTATTTTCAACAACCTGTAATTTTAGAATAGCTTTACTCTTTAGGATAATCAATAATTTGATGGATGAAGATTATTTTCATTTTAATGCTAAACAGAACCAAGGAAGTAAAATTTTTCGAATAACTAATTATTTTCGAATAAAATAAGTTATGAAATTTTCCAGAATTGATTTTTTATGGAGAATATTCTCGATCGCAACGTGCATGCGTTACCTTTGTTTGCGCAATCGCTTTTTACTTAAAAGACGTGAGATTCGAATTTAAATATACATAAAATAAAAAATGTACCTCTGTTTTTCCCTTATCTCTCACACTCAAATAATTTCAGCCTTGTAAAAGGTATCAGACAATTTAATCCAAAGTGAGCTTTGTGATTAATACGTATACTTTATAAAATTTGAATTGTTCACCGTAATTTAGGAAAATGAATAATTTCTCTGCTGCAACACTTTTTACACTTCTAGCTGTTGTTTATTCTCAAGGTAAATATTTTAATTCAAATTAAAACCAATGTATAAAAAAGTCGGTATAATGTTAGACTCAGAAAAATATTTGGTTAAATCAATAAAAATTTTTTTTGTTTAAGAAAAGAATTTTGTTATAAGATGAACAAATTTTTTAATATGCAGGTGCCTACATGAATTCATATAATAATTTTTAAAAGAAATGTTCACAAAAAAGTAAAACTTCTGCGTAGTAATTCTACTTGACTTTTCTAATGTACATAATTACATTTTTATAGAAACTGGAGATTATTTTTCGGTGTACAATTTTTTTGATATAACTCCCATTATACGAAAAAATGAGTTGTTGAAATTTTCTCTGACTCTCATCAATTTTTGGATAAAGCTGAAGTCTCAAAACTTTCCATTTATGTTTCCATTGTATTGGTGTACTTTTCAGTAAAGAGTTCAAAAATAGCTGTTGAAATTTTCTGTGAATGCAAAAAAATCAACTGTTACCCAATATTTTGACAACTAATTTTTTTCATCTATAAAAAATAAAATCATCAACATAAAATCTAATTATATTAAGATATATGTAAAAGTAAGGAACAAATGTTTCCACCTAAAATAAAATTGTCGAACTAAGTTTTAAGATAAATTAAAATGTTTGCAAATGGAGATAAAAAGTTTATTTTCAGTTTTAATAATGTGAAAATTTTACTTGTCACAAAGTTTATAAATTGGTGGAATTAACTTCCCTTCAATCATTCAAACAAAAAATTTCTATTCACATTTATTTTTATGCTATGGATCAACTAGACCACGTGATCATTTTCCTTCAAAAGTTTATGTAAGATAAATTTTTCATTTTACAAAATATCTTCCTGGAAATTTGGAAAATACAAAAGAAGGCGATAAGAAACGTCTGTCAACTTCGTTTAAATAAAAATTTTGCAAAAATGTTTACAGTTAACTGTAATTATCAATAACTTTTCAAACTTTTTGCGAAATAGAAGTTAATAGACGTGCTTTATTATCTTTTGTTACGTTCCCAAAATTTTTAGAAAGATATTTTGTAAATTAAAAAAGTTATCTTACATGTATAATTTCCCTGGAGAAAATATCGGATAGGAATTCATTCCAAGCCAATCAGAACTATTCCGATTTATTCCGATATCTGTATCCGAACCAATGCGAATCATTCCGAACCAATCCGTAAAACTTTTTGTATCTCGTTTGATGAAAAACGATTAAAATTCAAACCGATTTAATCCGATTGATTTCAAGACATCAATCCGAATTATTCCCGACCTTGGATTCATTCGGATTGATTCTGATTGAAAATTCGGTTTGAAACAAACTGAGCTCGGATTGGCTCAGATTGATCTGGATTGAAAACTTGGTTTCGGATTGTTTCGGATTCATCAGGATTGATATCTCGAAATAAATCGGATAATTTTTTACCGTTTTTTACCAAACGAAATAAAAAACGCTCTTTGGATTGGTTCGGAATGATTTGCATTGGCTCGGGTACAGATGTCGGAATGAATCGGAATATTTCTGATTGACTCGGAATAAATTCCTATCCAATACTTTCGCCAGGGTTAGTCACGTGGTGCGATTGATCCATGGCATTAAGATCCATTAAATTTCCCAAAAATCATATGCCCCTAATTATTTAATTTCAGTTTACAATAAATTTTGCAGGGGATAAATCGACACTACTAACTAGTAAGATATTGGGAGGAACAGTTTCATTTGCTAAATATGCAGTTTCTATAAAGTTAAAAGGACATCACATAGGTGGTGCGTCTTTGATTTCCCCCAAACATGCAATAAGTAGCGCTCATTTTCTTTCTGCGCTTCCTTCGCCTACTTTCTACGGCGCATACGCGACAATCGGAGATTCTCTTCTATGTATTCCTCACTTTATTGAAAATATAGTGTTTCATCCGGAGTTTAACAAGACATCGAATAATCCCAATTTCGCAATTATTCACGTGAGATTTATTATATTTAAAGAATAATAATACAGAACCCTGGTGAAACTATCGGATTGAAATTTATTCTGAGTGAATCAGAGCTATTCCGAATTATTCCAAACCAATCCGAAAAACGTTTTGTATCTCATCAAAATAAATAAATAAACGCTTCATCTAGACAAATAATTGAAGAACGAAAAAAATCTGCCTCTGCTTTGTATATCGTTTGATAAAACCGATAAAAAATCAATTCGACTTAATTCGATTCAATCGGACAAATCAATCCGAATGAATCCGTACAAATCCGAACCAATCCGAACCTCATATTGATTCGGATTGAAAACTTGGTTCGAATTGATGCTTCGGATTAAGTCGGATTGATTTTTGACCGTTTTGAATCCAACAAGATACAAAACGTTTTTCGGATTGATTTGGAATGGCTCGGAATGGTTCAGAAACAGATTCCAGTATGACTCGGAATAGCTCTGATTCGGTTGAAATGAATTTCAATCCGATACTTTCGCCAGGGAACGCTTCCCTACTGAAAATCCCAACTTTTGAACCTACGTAGAGTCATTAGATCAGCATTGGAACCAACGTTGGTTCCAAAGTCAGTCACCTATCTTATTTTTTATAGAAATAGGATTACACAAACTAAAATGCCGGTAAAGTAGGAATCTAGTCACGTGACCAGGTTGGTCCATGGCCTTAAAGCTAGTTTTTGAGGAACTGTGGGAATGTGTTAGGGTTTTCACACCTACATATATGAAACGTAACATTCTTCTTTGGAAACTTCTCCATAGGTCTCCAAACTTTACTGTAACATTTTCCCATGCCCTGAAAAATAATTTCAAAAACCCCAAAAAATGATTTTTGTCCGCCGTACACCGAAAGTTAGCCTTGTCGGTGTCGTTTTGCGTGCGGAAAGTTGATTTTTTAGCACGAGTGCGGTAAAATTTTAAGTGTGTGGAAAATACACTTTCCGCATGCAAAACGACATAGACTCGGCTAACTTTCGATATACAGCGAACAAAAAATATCGTTCGTATCACGTGCGGAATGTATTTTAACGCAAGAGCGAATCGCAAATACGTCTTTCCGCACTTAATTCGAAATATACTATTTTCTTCATACAATTTACATGGGAAAATTCAAGTCTCAATAGGTACCAATTGAAATCAAAACTTTGAAAAAATAAAAATATGTATTCTTTTTTTTTGGGGTTTTAAAATAAGTGAGAGGGATCGTTGCCCTCTAGCATGGAAAAATTTTTTGCAATGTATTTATGGACCATCTTAAGGTTCCAAGGTTGGAATTTTCAGTAGATTTAATAATATATCGTGTAGCAAGTGCAACTGCAAACTTTATAAGAGTCAAAACTGACTGCTTTTCGCATGTGGTGCACACAGTCTTTTTTGTAAAAAGTGCAAGAAGTGTGCCACTTACTGTGCATGTAAAATGGGTACAAAAAAGGTTAGATCAACTGGAGTCGAGTTCAGCCCTATCCGACGACGAGGTAAATTTTGGTCCCTTAGTGATGCCAGATGGAAACTAATCCGTAAGGCGGCGCCACCTCTGTCCTCTCCTATGAAAGTATTGTTTTGCATGGTGTTCATAAACAAATTTAAACAATTATCGGAAAAATGGAAATATTTCGTAATTTCAAGTCATTGTTTTTATTATTAATGAAATTTAGTGTTTTTAGTGCATATTTATTCAATCATAAACATGAGTGTATACATAATATCATTTTCAATCATACATATCTTTTCGGCACGTGAAGAAGAAATTGGTGAACATATTCATAATAAAATACAAGCATATATTTATACTGCATGTGACTGATTCTATCATTACTTTGAATTTTTTTATTTGTGAAAATAAGACATTTTTATCAATTCATTTTCTTAGAAAATAATATTAAGTGCGCATGTTATACTTGAGAGAAGTAGCAAGTTCATGTAATGAATGTGGTACAGTTACTACATGTTTGTGCCCAAAATATATTTGAAAGAAATTATAATTTAGGAAATGGTAGAATAGATAAAAATAGACGTAGATAATAAATACATGTAAAGTTTTTGAAAAATGCCATTGAGTGATTTATTTATTAGTTTGATTGTATTGGATCTATAACTTAATTCGTGCGGTTTGCTAAGAGATGGCGTAACTTGATTATTATTCCTTCGTTCCAATATTCCGATGTCATTCATTTGAAGCGTAAACAACAATAATTTTTTTTCACTCAAATATATCGAACTTTGTGCCTGAAAAAGTGTTTTTGCCGGGAGTTCTTCTTCATTACTTTAATATGAAGAAAACTGCTGCCGAAAGTCATTGTATTTTTGTGGAAGTTTATGGTGAACATGCTCTAGCTGAGCGAACGTAAAAAGTGGTTTGCACGATTTAAAAGTGATGATTTTGGCTTGGAAGACGAAGAACGTCCTGGGCAGCCAAAAAAGTTTGAAGATGAAGAACTGGAAGCATTACTCGATGAATATTGTTGCCAAACACAAGAAGAGCTCGCAGAATCATTGGGAGTCACTCAAGCAGCCATTTCAAAACGTTTAAAAGCAGCCGGATACATTCAAAAGCAAGGAAATTGGGTTCTATATGAACTCAAGCCGAGAGACGTTTAGAGGCGGTTTTGCATGTCCGAAATGCTGCTAGAACGCCACAAGAAGAAGTCATTTTTGCATCGGATTGTTACTGGTGATGAAAAATGGATCCGTTTGAAGAGAGCAATAGCCGAAAAACGCCCAGAATATGTGACCAGACACGAGGCAATAATTTTCCATCATGACAACGTTCGGCACCATGTTGCTATTCCGGTTATGAACTATTTGGAAAACAGTGGATGGAAATTTTTACCCCACCTGCCTTATAGCCCAGACCTTGTCCCTTCTGACTACCATTTGTTCCGGTCGATGCAGAACGCCCTGACTGGAATACGGTTCACATCAGAACAGGGTATCAAAAATTGGCTTCATTCATTCTTGGCCGCCAAGCCGGCGCAGTTCTTTTGGGGTGGAATCCACAAATTTCCAGAAATATGGGAAAAAGTCATAGCTTCAGATGGGCAATACTTTGAATAATACTATTGTACATATTTTTCTTAAATAAAAGTTCAAATTTTGAAAAAAAAACCGCACGAATTAAGTTATAGATCCAATATATTTTTCATGCATACTGTAATTTAAAAAATGGATCAGAATATTGACAATTTCCGTATGAAATATCAAAGTTTCTTTGATTTAATGGAACACCCTTTTAATAGGTGCTATAACAATTTTTTGCAAATATGAAAAAAAAATGTATTGGCGTCTTTTTCTCTCCATGGCGCAATTATTTCAGTGCAAGATTTCTTATGGATTTCAACTGACTAAATATTTTAATTATTTTTCAATTTAACGTTCAATAATGTTTCATATTAGTTCATTAAAATAATTTGATTATAATTAATGTTTCATAATAATATAATAATAGACAATTCTTATTTTTTCGATTAATTTATTAATTGAATTTTTTATTTGATCATTAATAATTAATTGCTTGAATTAATTATATATATTAATTCAATCCATTAATTAATACTTATACTTTATTAAAGCAACTATATTAGATCAAATGATAAGGTCTTGTTACTCATAATGCAATGCATATTTTGTATTATCAACATAAAATAAGGGAATTAATGAAGAAAAGCAATAAATAAATATTTTGCTAATATTTCCATTATTAACGATATTTGTAAAGAAATATTAATGAAGAAATAATTTTATTCTAATTATTCATGATATAAGGATCCTATATGCAAGACAATTTATTTCTTTTACTTTTGCGATTAATTTTCTAGAGTGTTATAACTATTTTATGTTTCAAGTTCTGAATAGTATTTAAAAATGTTATTTTAATAAAATTGACAATCTTAGTTCTTCAAAAATCATAAAACTTTAATTGTTTATCAATTTTCTCCACATAAAATAATACTTTTATCGGAGAGGGCGGAGAATCGATAAAAAAATCGTCTCTATCAAAGAACATAACCTAAATCTAACAATTCGGATTGACACCAGTTACATGGGTTTTCCATCCATAGTTCTTTTAAAAACATGAGAAATGTAATGTTTTACTTATAATGCGCACGAGCAATAGCGCTGGAAAATGATGCATTGCTGTGCGCTTGCGCAGCAGTGAAGAAAAGTGACTTTCCCAAACTGGTATAGAGTTCGTCATTTTCATCACAGTCTGCATGTACAAAAGGTGGCACATTTCGAGCATGTGTTTAAAAAAATTCATTGATGAAATTTTGTTTTAGTTGAAAACTTCTGTCATATTGGCGAGCTATGTAACAACGATTCCTTTGTTAGATGAGGATATCAGTACTGGCAATGAAGGCTACATAGCTGGATGGGGTTGTACCAAGCCTATCCAAAATATTTTTGACGTTAGTGTGTCTCAGTGCTTAAAAGAGCTGCGTGTGAGAATATTACCTCATCAAATTTGTCTCGCCTACCGTCCTAAAACACACATTTCCGAGACATGTACAAGAGCTTCATCAAGATTATCGGAACATGCCTATTTTGTACGTGCACATACAATGACAATTAAACGATTATTTAAATTCATAACTATTAAGATTTATAAATGAGCCTTGGTGGTTCAAGTGGTAGCACTCAAGGCTTCTGAGGCTTTACTGAGATTCTGGTGGTTCAGATTCCACTTTAAACTGAAGATCTCATCAAATCAAATCTTCTAATCAATTTCGAGGATGAAATAGAGGAGTTACACATTCCTAAACCCCCATGATGCAACTACAACTACTACAACGTATTATTTCAATACAGGATCTTATTAAATTTGAATGCGATCGATATTAATTGATTGTTTTAACGTGGAATTCACTGACTTTTATACCAAAAGTTAGCCGAGTCGGTGTCGCTTTGCATGCGGAACGTTGATTTTTCCACACTAGTGCGGTAAAACTTAAAGTTTGTTTTGATTTTCCGCACATTTAAAATCTTACCGCACTCTAGTGCGGGGAAAATCAGCTTTCCGCACGCTAAACGACACCGACAAAGATAACTTTCGGTGTACGGTGGACAAAAATATATTTTTCTTGGCATTATTGTGATTTTCAATAATAATTAGATTATCTGGAATGCCATAAAAACGTAGCTACAACACGCATGTATCGGAATTCCCCATCATGCCATATGCGTCGCATATATTTGCATTATCACCATCACGATGTGCTCGCACCATGCAGGTACTGTGTGGACATTTTGTTGACTGGAAGAAGCTCCTCCGAAACATAAATTGGAAATCTAATCTAGGATACACTGTTAGAAATTTTCTGAAATTTACGAAATTTTACTTCCATTTATGAAACTTTACCAAGTTTTCCTAAATTTATCTTCAAATTACGAAACTGTAACAGAATTCTCAGTTACATGTAACTGTATAAAGTTTCAGTTGCCTGAAATGTAAAATTTTTTCTTTTCAAATTTCATATTTTTCAGATACAATTATCGGAATAGTCAGTAATCTATAACGGAAGTGTAACGGAAAATAACAGAATTTTCTCAAATTTATCTTCCAAAAATTCCGAAGGAATGGCACAGGCGGGAAGTTTTCTAATGGGTCGACATATTTATTTAGATAAACAAACATCAATTTTTATAAAAATTAACTTTTAAAATATATCTATTATGTCATTATTTTATACTGTTTATACTAATTTATAATGACATTACTTATCATAAAATTCATTTACGACCATAGAAGGCGCCTTCCGGTTTGAAATTATATTCCGGAAAACAATAAACTGGTATATAAATATTAGAATTAAAAGTTTAAATATTTTGACATTTTAGGGAGACGTTGGTGGTCCTTTAGTGGTACGACGTGGCGGAAAGGATTACCTTGCAGGAATACTCACTTATTTCGACAGTAATTTGAATTGTCCTGAGTATTATACAAAATTGTTCAACTATCGTCATTTCATCAGGGCTAATATTGCGCCGATAGGTCCGCAGGAAGTTATAAACATTCAATCTCATTATGAATTGTGTGATGAGAACGAATAATTCGTGCCATTCAAAAGATAAAGTTTCGAACGTTCAAAATAATAGTATATTGTGCAACTAGGAAAAAAAAAATTATTTTGCGAGTGTGAAGTTTGATTTTTGAAAAATCCATTTCTCTACTCCCAAGTGGAATAAAATCGTATGCAACACGGGAAAAACATTTATTTTTTCTCCCTAGTTGCATAATATACTTTTTCTACAAATCCACTTTCTGACCCGCTACTAGAAAAAAAATCGTGTGCAACACGGGAAAAACATTTATTTTCCCTAGTTGCACAATGTACTATTTTCTACCAGCGGGTCATAAAGTGAATTTTATTGACCCGTGCGGGGCAACAAAATCCAATTTTTGACCCCCCAGTAAAAAAAAATCGTGTGCAGCACGGAAAAAACAGTTATCAGAAGAAGATTGCAACTAACAAGAAAAAAATTATATTTCATAATAATATTAACATTGAATGTAAGATAATTTTTTTAAATAAAACATCAAGTATTGATGAAACTGATTAAAAAATATTTTTTCAGGCTTGAATTATTTACTGTATGGAAATGTATATCCTTGATATTTGCTTCATTCAATTTCATCCAATAATTATATGAGAAAGTGTTTTCACACTATCAAGACATTCTTTTCAATCACTTAAAATAACACTTGATTTTTTTTAATTTATGTTAAAGAATTCTGTAATCTAGAGGCTTTCTTGTAGCTAATTAAAAATAAAGTAAATGCAATTATGGAAATTCTTCCACATCAAGGCCTTAATTAATATTGGTAATTTTTAATTGCAAAATTATAAAAATATAAGATAATAATTCAATAAATGGATTTTTGTGCTAGGTTGACGCCTGTAGAATAGCAAATAGTTCTTTCTAACTGGTTATACCGAATACCATTTTACAGGCGCAAGGAAAGGACTGTTAAGAATACTCTCTAAAATGTACTTTTCGACAGATTATTTTCAATAACAATAAACTTAATAATAGACGTGATATGAGTTTTACTGTAGGTGTTATTAATATAATAATAAAATAAGCATGGTAGTTAAAATGATATTCACAAGAAATAATTTAAAAACTAAAATAACAAGAACGAAAATTATAAAAATGGATAAAAATGAATTAATATATTTTTTTACAACAAACATTGATAGAATGCAAAATAAGAAGGATTGATTTATATTTTATTTGGAGAATTTTTTTATTCGCGTTCGAAGAGGTTCTGTGGAATTTTCAAAGACAATTTCTCAAATTTCATATTGATAATTTATTGCAGACCTGAAGATCTTCTAAAATGAGCTGAGGACGTCAAAGGCCCTTCCTCAGCAAATCCTGCAATTTCTTGGGGAACAATTGAATACTCTTCAACTCCTGTGCATGGTCTACACATGCATTCAATAGGTGCCTTTGTTATCACCTGAAATTAGAATTCAAATTTGTTAAACTAAATTAAAAAATAAGTTTTGGTAATAAATATTTTGTGAGTCCATATTATTTAAAATTTATAAGTGTTTGATACTTAAATAGCATATTTTTTAACCTCACTATAACTTTCTTGAATATTTCAAATAAATATATTTTAAACGTTTGATAAGTAAATTTATTATTCAAAATAATATTCAATTTAAATTGAAATCTATTGAATCAAAAATGTTAGTAGCCAAAGCGCATTTGAATTATAGCAGAAAATTTGCTTCTTGCGCCCCTAGCGGCAAGAAGGTGAAACAAGGAAACAACATGGCTGCGTAAAAACTCATGGTGAACAGAATATCATCACCTGGTGATTTTGTAAGGGGAAGTGGTTTTTCCCTTAAGTATAGTTTTTTTCACGTTTTTGAAATTTTTGACTGAATAAATAGTCATAAATAGTCAAGTGGGTTTATTAAACCAACCTTCCTGAATTTGCGTTCGCCAGGCTTCGCCTTTGGACAGAAGAGTGAAACACTCGCCTCTCTTTCACCGCTTTCCTGACAACACATGCAACTTCGTTCCATTTGCCAAATTTTCGAGCCAGACACCTAAAAAGTGGTTTGTTATGACTTATGCATTATATTTTATGATTATATCTTAGAAGAATTATAATAGTTTAACTCGTTTTTGGACCAGTTTTTGTTCTTGGGTGGTTTTATTTTATTTTCGTTTGTAATTTCTGAATGTAATTTATATAAATTTTCAACATGTTCTTAAATTGATTTTTTTGCTAATTAAAATTTTTCCAGAATAGTAGGTAAAATTTTCTATTAAACTTAGTAAGACGTTTTAAAATGGAATTTGTAATACGAAACGTAAACGCCAGGTACATTTTCAGTGATATTTGGAAAAAGAATGCATACTCTGAAAATTAAAGCAATCTTCATATTTCGTAGTAACTTCTCGTTAAAGTAACAAACAATTCAATGCTATTTCACCAAATTCTCTTTATATTTAAATAAACCTGATTCGAACTTCCTAGCAGTTTTTGTTATTTTATATTACGCTTTCAAAATAAGTACTATTTATACCTATAATATATATTTATTGAAATAATATTGTCGAGTAATATTTCTAGTTTCGCGAAGAAATAGTACATTGATTATTTAATATTCTTTTAAATATCAATTTGAGTTATTCCTAACACTTAAAACCGTATTGGAGTTGAGTTAGTAATCAAAAAATATTTACAGGAATATTCAATTTTAGTCATTAATTTATTAATCTAGAGAATATAAAAACCCTGGATGTTAACGAATAGTCGAAGTATATTTAGAGGATAGGGAATTTCAGAAATTAAACGCTCAAATGTCTTGTCAGTCTTATAATATTATAAAGTAAATAATTTAAAAAATATATATTTACATAATTCCAGCAAATATGTTTGAGCACTTGATTAAGTTATTTATTATTTTTAGAATACTTACCTGTACGTAACTGCTACATCGACCTGTACAAGCGAAACTGGGGATCGGCTTTGGGACGCATCCAGGATACTGGAGAACGTGAATAACCCGAGTGATTTGGCACTCATCGACACCAACAATTGCTTTTACATTTCCATAAAAGCAAAAAATTATCAGCCCTGTGAGTCCTGTTTGGTAAGTATCAATAAATTAAAAAAATTATTATAATTTTTCTTTGTGTTTTTAAAGTAAATTGAGTGCTTTGCTTTTCTATTTACCGAATCTGTAGTATATGTCTTGAACCCAAAGCATTTCTCTAAGTGGTCAGTATCCTACTGAGGTAACAACACACTTCTCCTGTTGTTTTATACCTCGAGACCACAACCCTATTTTATCCCTACCCTGTTTAATCAGAAATATAGGGTGACAAAGATTTCTCAATAAATTGAAAAAAGACTCGATATAATTGTTTTTTTTTTTTTTTCAAATTATACTTTCTTCTAGGTTTTAGACATGTAGGTGTAATTTAAATTAATAATAAGTTAAAATACTGATCTATCCCCAAAAAAATGTATGGTCAAATATAAAAAATTAATTTCAGAAGTTAAATATTTTACTAAAATGTTTACCGTTCTGATATTTTCGGTCTTTTTGAAGAAAAATTATTAAAATATCGATTTCGCTCAAAAATAAATAAGTTACTTATTGTAAGTGTAATATCTCTTCTATACAATTGTTTCAATTTTGCGAATTTATGGGAAAATTAGGTCCTATGTTGATTAAGTTTGAGTTTTTAGTACGAAGAATACTTAATAATCAATTTTCTAAGTATCACTAGAAATAAATAAAAATGTAACATAACATAGGTAGATCTTATTTTTACTATTAATTGATATTTTTGAAATATAAAGTATATTGGCAAAAATACTTGTAAAATATATATACAAGATTTCCTTCAAATTCCAATGTATTTTTTTTAAAGGTGATTTAATATTCTACGAACATTAATTGTTTTTCTGGAAAAGAAAACCACCTTTACCACGTTTTGTACTTTGAGAATCCCTACTGAGCAACATAGTTCAAACAACTATTATTTAATGGTTTATCGGTGTTCACATTTAATATGATAATCAAGTGAGACGACAGTTCTTTCTGCTGCTTGTTAAAAGAATAGAATTTGATATTTAAAGAGATTTAAATATTACTTCATCTTTATTGCTGCCTGTTTATTTGATTGAAAATTTATTTTTTTATCTTTTAATTTATATTTATTCTACGTCTTATCTATATACTTATTGCTTATATATCTCTTCTGAAATTGAAAAAATATTGTGATATTAAAAGTGTTTTTTTATCATACCAATTCTATAATTTGTTTCGTATTTAATGTATTCGAAAAAATGTTATTCATTCAGTATGTGTGTTAAAATTATACTGACTATGAAAAATGTTTAAATCTTCACAACTTATAGTTTTTGCCCTTTCCAAACAGTAATAATATTGAATTTTTATTTGATTTCCTGTTTTTTTAATTTTACTATGTAAACTGTAAATATGAAATTTTTTCAAATAAAGCTAATTTTATAATAAATTGAAAATTGAATGTAAAACTTTATTAAAACTATGATGGATGAAAAACTTGAATTTTTATGAACAGCTAAACATTTTATAACATACATTTTTTCAAATAAAATTATGTAGTTAAAAACAACGCATTGTATAAAATAAATTAAAATTTTCTACTGTTAGCATATAAATTTATCCCTTCTGAAACAATAAAATATCCACTTTCATTTATTAAAGTCTATCTTTCTGTATATTATATTTTTATAACTGGATAATAATGATAGGTTTAGTAATACGCTATAAACTTAATATTTATAAAATATTTATTGCACATAATAATTACAATTAATTAATCGACAAAAAACTTTTGTTCAGCCGTAAATAATAAGACATATTTGACAATGTCGATTACAAAACTAAACAAGCACCAGTCACTTTCATTTGTTTATTTATATATTATCACAGTAATGTGCTGCTTCATATTTTATTCTATTTTATCAAACTTTTTGCTGCACAAAGCTACAATTCAGTCATGAATACATAAACTTTTGATAAATTTTAATACCATTTGAGATGATAGGGTTTTAGAAACTCTATCATCCTCATTACTCAATTTCTTTTTTTCAAATTCGTTGATTTATTTATCTTGAAAAACCTCCACATTTTGTGCATTTGCATTCTGCTGGTTCTCTCAATTTTATTTCCATAGTTCCTAGGATTTCCCCTTCAAGTCTCACTCCATCTGCATCATAACAATGATCTAGAAGTACTACTCTTTCCTTTAAATAACTTTCCCTACAGCAAAAGCATTCCTGAAAAATATATTCAATTTTTAAAAATATTATTACATTTTCCTTAGTTTTAATATGTATTTCCATCATTAGACTTTTGTTGATTTTTATTTTTTTTTACCTTTAAAAATCCTGTGCTTGTCTTCACACTTGGTTGTACTTGAGAATTGCAAAATCCTTCGCATTTCGTAACCAATATGTCGCTACTACATGTTCTTATTAAACCCCCTGTTTCATCTTTCTCATCTGAAATCAGATAAATTAATAATTTATTAATAATTTTGTGAAAAGTACCAATATATTAAAATGCATTGAATACATATTCCAATGAAAAATTTCACAAACTAAGAGATTATTTTAATACTCGAAACAATAAAAATATTTCCATTTTGTAAAAACTGAAATTCTGCATAATTCATAATTAAAAATGACATACATTAACATTTGTATGAGAATTAAATTGATTTTTCAAGAGAAGAAAATTGTTTGGTCAAAATTAATACCTTTTGCAATATGTATTTCTGATTGGAGTGTCTCACAATTTTCTTCACCTTCAATCTGAGCAATAACACAATTTTTAAAAAACAAGGATATTACTAAGGTATATATAATAACGTTGAACATTCTAAAAATGTTAGACTTTTATTTTGTGCTATACAGAAAGAAAGTTACTACACTATATGTGAAAAAATCTAGTAAAGTTTAGGTCAAAGCTAGTCGAGAAAGTGAAGGAGGAAAACTCAAAACGGAAGCTTTTATAAACTGCTTTTCACACCTACACCTCTGGGGTGTCGAACTCCTGCTATGAGTTAATAGCGTTCCCTATCTCAGGTCACTTCCCTCTAGTTTCGAAGGTAGACTACATCATTTTTCTCAAATAGCACTTTATTTACACGATATTTTGCATTACTTGGCTAATGGGATTTTCATGTTGTGTTACTTGATGTAAAAACATGTTTTACTAACGCATCTATAATAAATAAATACATTTTTCTTGATCTCCTAGCCGAAAGTACGGTCCTCCCGGCCGGATTTCACTCCAGAAACAACGACTTTTGTGGTTTTCTTTTGTTTTTTGTGGCTCAGTAGTGCCGCTAAATTCATCGTATAATTCATTTGTTTAATTTGTTTAATTCATCTGTATGCGCGAAAGAGTAACTCTTAAAAAGAAAAACAAAAAATTTATGTACACGGTTTATTTTATATTAATAATTATATTCATAAAAATAATAATAATTATTGTAATAATATTAGTATTACTGGATGTGTGATATTAAAGTTACTGTTGATCAATATTAATATTGTTATCTAAGAATAAATTTCCTCTGGTATTTGTTAATTTTAAAAAAATTTTTGATTTTCAATTTTTTTTTGCAGTTATTATATGATTGCATTTTATTTTAAATTTGTTTCTAATGCCCGCCCCGACCAGCAAAAATCTCGGCTTCGCCTCGGTTTTGAGTTTACTTTCGGCTGGAGATCAAGAAAAATAGTATACGACCCACGGTCAGAATGTTGGATGCCCTGACGTATGTGACTTTCTGGCCTAGGGTCGTAATATACTATTTGTAGATCAAATTGCCAGGTTTAAGATTGGCATTAGTTTTGATAAAAACATCATTTTTATTACTATTATATGTACATTATGTGTTAGGACATTTCATTGCCTCTGCAACTCTAACAATTACTTTAACATAAACGTAAAATGAAAATTAGAGTACAAAAACATCCAAAAATTCTGATTTACAATGAATGTCTCTAAAAAAGATAATTATCACAATAACTTTCTATTAATATTAGCATAATCAAAACTTAAGGGAGTATGGTGGATAAAACTATTAAAAATGAGAATTACTTGTAATTTTGACAGAACGCGTATTATAGCTTACTTGAACTATGGTTCAAATTTTGTGACCCTTCAGAACCTCAAACCCGAGAAATTAATTATTGAAAATAACATGTGATCTTATGGGAAAATGCTGTTTTTTAAGGATTATTTCAAAATGGGAAAATTATGAAAAAAATCTGAGATACGTGGAATTTTTCATAATTTTTCCATTTTTAAATAATTTTTAAATATCTTTATAATTTACAGAAACAGTATTTTCCCATAAGATCACATGTTATTTTCAATAATTAATTTCTCGGGTTTGAGGTTCTGAAGGGTCACGAAATTTGAACCATAGTTCAAGTAAGCTATAATACGCGTTCTGTCTAAATTACAAGTAATTCTCATTTTTAATAGTCTTATCCACCATACTCCCTTAAATTAATTTTTTTTGCAGTCCGATTTAAGAATGCTAGTGATCACTTCTCGTACTTCCGGGACAACTTTCTCTTAAATCGTCTGCATTATCGTAGGCAACGCCACACCAAATGCAATAGAAATATTTTCCTCTTAAATACTTTGTTAGGACTTCTAGTTTTTCACTATTCTTAAGTTCTTCTTCATCTTCTTCACTACTTTCACTCTCCTCGAATTCTCTTCCTTCCTTTTCTTTTGGATACCAAAACCAGGACTCGTATGGTTTTTCTATTTTATTTTGAATGTCCAGTTGCTCGCAAATTTTTTGACTTTTACGCAAATCCATGGCAGCCACTTGCTCTGATTTTTTTTGTGCTAGTCGGCTACGAAAATCGACCATGTCCAGTTTTTCTAGTTTTTCAAGAGGATTCTTATTATGTATTTTCTTTTTTGGTTTCTCTTTTTCTTTTCCTAGTCCCTGTCTGTTGTTTTTTAGATCTACAGGAATAGGTTCACAAATTCCGGATTCTTTTTTTCCTATTCCTTTTCCAGGCTTGTATCCCATCTTCATCAACATTTCGAAACCTGAAAATTAAAAGAAAATATTTTTACAATTTTTATGGTAGAATTGAAATATCTCTGTCTATTTCATCAGGACACAAGTCTCGATATCAGATAGGATACTTTCCCGAAAGGTATCCTAGCAGACAATTTCAACTCTTAAATCATGGAATGAAATTAATAATGAATGAAAATTGAATGAAAATAGTTTTGCTTTAAAGGCATATCATTGACGTGACTTTTAATATTCTTCGTGCTTACCATTCTTAAATTAATAACTCAAATGGATTTTCCATAGCATATAAACGTACCTTGATTTTTCTTTTACGTTTATATGCTATTGAAAATTCATTTGAGTTATTAATTTAAGAATGGAAAGCACGAAAAGTATTGAATAAAGTCACGTCAATAACAAGCTCTTAAGGTGGTTATTTTGCGGAAAAACAGGTCTAGGGAAAAAATATTTGATTATACTTTCAATAATTTGAATATTGTTATTGATGAAAACATTAAAAAGCAAAAAAGTTATTTTTCATGAAAAATCTTGTTGAACACATAGAAATTATTTATTTAAAAACTTTTATTTTTGACTAAACTTTTTTTTTATCGTTAACCACTAGTTTTTAAAAAATGATGAGATTTTAATAAATAAGAGCTTATTTTTCCGGTAAGAAAATTCTCCACTAGTTGAATACGTCCATCTTTCAAATGTAAATAAGTCAATACCAAATATATTTCTCTGCTTCATTTATATTTTTTAATTATTTGGCGTTTTACCTTTGTTACTGCTTGATATAGCAGATGATAGTCCTTCTTCTCTGTTTTCCTCTTCTACAACCCGAGTTGGTTTTCTTTCTTTCAATTTTGCCTCTATTTCTGCTTTTTTTTTCAAAAGTTCCATTTCTCTTTTGTCTTCTGGTCGATATATTAAGCTTGGTGCAACGTACTGTTGAACATCCTGCAGGAATTTATCGGACATGTAATCTTCTTCTTCATCCGACATGGCTTCTTCTGGCGAATAAATAAAAAGTAATTGTTTATATTTTAAAATATAAGAAACTTTTGAAACTGTTGAGTTTAGGTTATGTTTCACAATTTACGGATCTTTGCACAAAGATTAAATTTATAATTTTTTAGATAATATAAAGCAGGTGTTTTTGAGAAAATTAAATTGTTCAAGACACAGAAAATAGAATTTCAGTTTAACGAATAAATTTTTATATTTAAAACGCTCTTTTGTGTGCAAATATTCGTATAACTAATTTGAGTTAAGCTCCAAAAGAAGAAATTTTTTTTCTACAATTCAAAGTACTTACACTTTAACAATAGATTAACAAAAATAAGTCCTTTTTGACACTTTCTTAAAAGTATTTTTGTTACTCAAATTTGTCTCTTTGTAACAACAAGTAGTATATATATTCCATATATTCGATACTGAACTTTGAGGTTATGCTACAAATCTGACGCGCTGCATCCCTAACAACTACAATCTGTTTGAAAAACATTGACTCTGTCGGATCTGTCGTCCCCGTCGTTCCTATCGTTTGTCTATTAATTAAGTGAATTGACACCAAATGCTTTGAATTATTCTGAATAGAAGATTATTAATTCTTCACTTAACTTTAAATAGCGAATACATTCTTTTACATTTATACAACAGATTTAATTTTCTTAATTATTCAAAACTTTCTAAGTGATTCAACTCTTTTTTAATTGAAGGAATAAAAAAAGTTATTTCCAGAAAATATTACGTTTTTTTCTTTTCTTATTATTAATTAAAATTTTGTGATGATAATTGCTAATTGAATGACGTGATAATGATAGTCTATTCAAATCACAAAAGAAGGTCCAACTCTTCTGTTGATAAATAGCACACAACTTAGCCCTTTTTTTAACATAAACCAGAATGATGTAAGTGAAAGCGTGAATGTAACTATTTGTACCGTTTTAATTGTTTCTTTGACACAGTAGAGTTTTGTAGTTCACATTTTTCATCATACTTTGAAATAAAATTCGCAGTAATAGAAATTTAATAAAAATGATTTTAAAATCAATATGTTCTGAGTTCTGACTATTGTTTTTAAAAATATTTTTAATAACTATACATTTTTCTTGAATTAAAAAAAATCTAACCTATAAGTTTATAATAAATATCCTTTAAATATCCCCTATAAATCAGACTATTTACGTGCTAGTAAGCGAGACATTTTCAATGTACATTTGACCAGTACCAGTCAATAGGTAATTAACCACATGTTTTCACAATTACAAGTTATATCGGGTACAGTCTCTTACATTCACTAAGCTTCGAAATATAGTCTCTACGCATTGCTAAGTCATTGGAATATTGTGATAGTGGAAGGCGACTCATAATAAATTATCTCTCATTCTCTGGAATTATTAAACTTGCAATGAGAAGTTCTGCATTGGCGAAAGATTCTTTGCACTAAATACTCAATTAAATCTAATTAAATCTCCCAATACCAAGACTAATCTCTCACACTGTACCCCAGGCGGTCGATAAACAACGGAACGCGGAATTCTCGAGGCACGAGAGATCAACCAACGAAACTGGAACGCGGACCGTATTTTCTAAGTATGTAGTTCCGTGTCGATCGTACACATTTTATCGTCCCGATTAACTATTCTTGGCCCCTAGGTGCCTACCTTGCGTCGCGAGACATATCCCGACGTTCCGAAACAGAGACGTGATAATTTATTCATCCATAGCCATTTGAAGAAGACGATTTTCTTCAACAAACACGAGAGGCGTGAGTAAAATCGTTCCTTGTGTTAGTGCACGAGTGCTGCCTTATTATTTTCAACGGAGCAGTCGGTGCAGCCCACAGAACTGATCGTCTCGACCTCAATCAGGATTTCCGTCTCAGAAACGAAGACTCACATCTTTCTGACGAATTTTCCTCGCAACACATATTTTCACGATCTCATTGAAATTAACTCGACGGAGCAAAATGTCGGAAGTCTTTATTTCGTGAACGTCCCGTGAGAGTAAAAGCAGTGGTGGTGGCGCTGAATTTTTTCTCCTTCCGAGAAAAACATGTCAAGCAGTGTGCTCGAGGTTTTTGCCTCGTCTTGTCATCCTCTGACGGCTCGCCTTTCCAAGGACGTCATTCGGCTCTCGTGATCGGATTCCGCGGTTTTTTTTCATTTCGTAAGACTCAACCATCAATTTTCAGTTTCCTCATCGTCTAAGTTATCACACACGCGTGTTCAATGACCAGTTATTTAAGCAGTGTGGGCGTAACTGCTGTCTCCACACATGGACTTGAGATTATGCTATGCCAATATTTTTTTCTTCATGGAGTGCCCTTTGAAAGCCACAATGGTCGTAAGGAACAGGTTAGCGACCCTGTCAACAAGTGACATTCCGTGGGTTAGCACAAGCCAAAATGCCAACGCCTCTTCCGTTGAAAACGATCTCAACAATTCTAACCTAAACAACACTCTTTTGGAAATCTCCAACGCTCAAAGCGACAAAATGACTGCAAAGGCGATTCTTATCTGTCGAGATAATTCCCATCCGTTCCAGGAACGCAAACTCTCTTTTGATCATCCTGTGAAAATTGGTAGGTCTGTCGCGAGAGCGAAAGCTACTCCCACCAATGCGATTTTTGATTGTAAAGTCCTCTCCAGGAATCACGCAATTTTGTGGTATGACTCGGGGAAGTTTTATCTTCAGGATACGAAAAGTAGCAATGGGACTTTTGTTAATAATAGTAGACTCAGTTCGTCTGGACAAGAATCAGTTGCAAGAGAAGTCTGCTCCGGAGATATAGTGCAATTTGGTGTTGATGTGGTGGAAAATACAAAGAAACTCACACATGGATGCATTGTTGCTACTTTGAAGCTGTACCTGCCGGATGGGAGAGAAGCTAAGGCGAGCTCAAGCAATTCCGTTGCACCGGTGGCTGGAATTACTTTTGAGGATCTTTACACACTTAATCAGTTTTTGCAAGAGGCTGGGAGGCGAGAACAGGCGCTTAATTACAAACTTTCGTACCTGAAACAACTCGTTCGAAATACACAAAAAGCTGCTAATCAATCGTGGAAAGCGCTTATCGATGAGGATCGACTTTTGTCTAGAGTTGAAATTGTTGAGAGTCAACTAGTTGTTTATTCGAAGAATTTTACAGAGGACAAAGTCAGAAATGAACTTGTCAAGCTACAAGAGGAAAAAGCACATTATCAAAATGCCGCAAAGGAGGCTGTACATAAAATTTTACAGGTACAAATATTTATTCTTTATTATTATTAACATATTACATGGTTTTTTTTTTTTTTTTGACAGAAATTAATTGGTTGTTTAACTCATTCCCGTGTGGAAAAATTTCATGGCGCTGACTATAAGGCCTGGTCTGGGGCTGGCCAGAACTGTAACGTTTTTGTACGATCAGCCGCTAATTGGTGATCATTTAATAAAGTTTTGGTTGAAAAACCATTTTAATTCAACACTTATCGATTTCGATTAAAAATCCTAACCTCACAAAAAAAATTTCGTTTGCCACATGCAAACGTTTTTGTCATGGAATGCTGACCAGCGCCAGATCTGAGCCAGATCAGAACTTCTAGGCCAGCCGGTCTGGACATTGTCAGACCTGGGCCAGATCAGACAATAGACTGCCATGAAATTTTTCTACACGGGTTATTATTTTTGGAAAAAGACATTTTTCAAAGGTTTAACTTTTTTAAATTGTATTTTATTCGCGATTATTACTTTTTTATTTTTTTAATAAATATGATGTAACTGCCGTTTGCAACGTTTATAGCCAAAAAGATAAAATTTGTTTTCAATTATGATTTGTTGGTTTTTAAATGAATAATTGATTAATACTTCTATTGGCATTTTAAACATTTATACATGAAAATATAAACTGTTCGTAAATTATTTTAAATTTTATTTGCAGATGGTGGAATTTTGGTTTTTTATTTTCGTTTATAAACGTTGTAAACGGCAGTTACATATAAAAATGTTCAATTTAATTTTAAACGTTCATTTAGCCAATTTTATCCTTGATTGAATAACACAAAGGAAAATTACTATTAAAATTAAAATGTGTCTTGGGAGACAAATAATAAAAAATTGTAAATTTGACTTTAGTTTACAAAGTTTTTTTCCAACGAAAAATTTAATGAAAGAAAAATTCTTAATAAAACTTGCATTTTTATCAGTTTTTTTTTTACCCGTAACTTGGTAGATAATTTTATTTCAAATTTCTTGATTAATAGATGTACAAATGACAAATAAAATAATATAAAGAGTTGCCGGGTGTTATTAGTGAAAATATAAAAAATCGAGTATTATTTGAGAGTTTTGAAAGCCAGATTTAAATAGAAGAAGCAGCAGCTAATTTCAGTCTGCTTTGTTTATCGCATTGTTTGTTTTACTCACAGTCAGTATGGTACCTTGAATTTTTTGCAACATTGGCTCAACTTTTAGAATTTAGAATTTTCGGTAGAAATTTCATTTTTTTCAATAATTTTTCTTTTTTTTTTAATATGAAAGATTTACTTACAAATATGGTTATAAGAAAATAATTTTCTATGGCAAATGAGGAAATGAGAAAATCCTTTGTGGGTCACCGTTACAGACTCTAGACTTATGTCTACATAAAAGGTCAGAACAATTTAGAATTATAAAATCCTTCCAAGTTTTAATTCAAGGTTAAATCATACTAATTTTATCTTTACGTTTGAAAATCATTGAAACTGATAATTGTTTTTGGATGACTTTTAAACATATTGTGATTAAAAAATACTTGATACAAATTTTATAGGTTTATAATGCAAAGATATGGCACTGAAAAGAATTAAGATTGTTTTATCGTGAATGAAGTATTTTCGATATCCAATTTCTTTTACTAAAATTAAAATTAAATTATTGAAATTAATTGTTTATTTAGAACATAATTTTCGGTAAATTTTTACTTTATTTAATAATAATAAATTGTAAATAAAATAATTGTTTTTCATTATTAAGTTTTAGTCTCAAAGAAATAGACTGTTGATATATATTTAAAGAAAAAATTTCGTAACCTTCATTTATATTTACTTAATTCGTTAGACTAAGTATTATTAAAAAAATAAATGAGAAAAAAAGCAAAATTTTTGTTTCTGATTATTCTTGTAGAAAATATTTCACCCAAAATAAATAAGATTTTACATTATTCGTAACAAAAAAAACGTTGCAAATTTTAGTTATACATATTTATACAACATAAATTAAAACATTTGTAAACTTTTGAAAAATTATACACAATTACTTGAATTTATTTAAAGTTAGAAAGAGACATTCTTGTAAGTAATTTCAATTAATAACTCAATCAATTTTCGACCTATTAAGTGCTTATTGTTTTCAAAGTTCATAATCTTTTGAGTCTTACGTAATATTGATACGGAGATAATGTTCGCTTAAGAATAAGATTTGAATCCACAAGTTGTACTTCTTATTATATAAGTTGAATGGATTTCATTCTTGGTGCATATTTATCAACGAATCCCATTCACGAACGATTAAAGATGTGAGTTTAAAAGATACGTAATTAATTATATGATTTGATAAGTGGATGAAGTTCAATTATAATTGAATGGTAAATCATCCAAAACTGTAATTTGCAACGTTTCTTCATGCAACGAAAAATTTGATTTATTTTTGACAACAAATTTTTAATAAGAAATGCCAGTAACGAAATTTTTATTCCTTATCAAACTTCGTTTTAAGTTTTTTCATTTTATATATAAAATTCTGTACAAAATAAATAAGATGTTAAATTTTCCGTAACAGAAAAAACTTTACAAACTTCAAAGTATATTTTAATAGTTTTTGATTATTGGTTTTTACTCTGAAAACAGAAATAGATAATTTTAAATTTCTATTTTGTAAACATAAAAAGATGTTACAGACTTCCGCCAAATATTAAAATACAAAGTAGGCTATTATTATTAATCTACGTTTCGAAGACAAATGTAAAGTAAAATATTACAATGTTTAATTTTCTTTTTAGGAGAAGCAGGAGGTGTCTCTAAGGCTTATGCAGCTAGAGACTCGACTGAACGAAACCGAAGAAGAATGTCAGAGTTTGCACGAGGTATCCAAACACACTCAGGCTGAACTCCAGGAACTGGCAGCAAAGTATACAGAAGCCCAGAAGAAACTACAGGAAACTACGAACAAACTCATGGAAAGCGAAGAGAAGGTTCAGGAAGTGATGGACCGAATGGAGGAAGAGAAAAAGCAAATCTCTAAACAGCTTAAAGATCAATGCCGTATTGAACGGGTTTTACTAGCTAGACTGCATAATTCTAGGCTAGATTCAATAAACGTTCATAAACAAGTCACTGCCTTGAGAAATTACATGCAGACTCTGCAGGATGCCAAGTCCAAGCAGATAACGGATGAAAACTTTGAATCCAAGGACGATGTAAACGATGTACAGGCAGCTATGGCTATCATTTTAAACAAATTGATTCTTAGTACCAAACCTGCGGATATATACGATGATTTAGATAATAATGTCTCCTGGCAGGATAACCAAGTCAATTCCCAAGACTCTGAAGGACTTAAGAGCTTTCCATTAGATGTGGTATCTTTTAAAGAACAAATTAATGATTCCATCTCGGACAGTGAAAAACTGGACGAGTACATTTTACCGCCGTCTAGAAGAACTTTAGTAAATGGAAATGCAGATTCGGAAAGTTGTTTGGATGTTAGCCTTGAGTCGGATACTTATTCTGATTTTACAGATAATGACGACACTTGCAGTGTGACATCCGTGAAATTCATTGAAGCTGAGTCGAACGAGAAATCGTGTGACGAAGTCACAAACATAGAGGAGAAACGGGCTTCGGATAAAAATGGCAGCACGCCTCCGAAATTGGAAGTGAGATTTGCCAGCGATGAAAACGGAAAACAATTGGAAACAAGGTATTATATAGTATTTTTTGTGTTTTGGAGTATTTCACTGAAAATTACGATTCCTCCTTAGAATTCATTAGTTATACAATGAGTATTTTGAAAAAGTTTTAAAATTTTTACTTGTTTTGAAAACTTTCTCAGAAATTAATTCAACCTTTAGTTGATTGAAAGGAGGAAAAGATCATGACAAGTGATCTTAGCAATAAATACAATTTTGAAAGCAAATGTTTGAGAACTAAAGAGTGACTAAGAGTTTAGTGATTAATATTCTGTCGCATTAGGACAACTATTTCTCATTCTAGGAGCAATAGAAATCATGTCGAAAATAATTTTAAAAAATTAAGTTTTAATTGTCGCTTTTTTAGTAAAAATTAATTCTTATTTTGGTAGAGACTATTTATAATGTATATAAGAATATTAAAAAATGAAATGGATTAAAGTTCTCAATAGTGGGAATTACTTTGTGCACGTATGAAATATCTTATTCTATTATTAGATTCATCGCTTCGATAGATGCCGGATTTGTAACATACAAAGAAGAATAATTGCTTTGCTTTTATTTCTTTTAAAATTATGATTAAATCTTGATACAAAGAGATATTTTCATTTTTAAACGTTTAAATTTTATTAAAAGACATCAAATTTTTAATAATTATTAACAATATTATTAAAAATATTTATTTAGGCGCTTTATTGTAAAAGTAAAAGCTTTCAACTTTAAATAAGTTTGAAAACTTTAAATACGTTTAAATCAATTTGTTTAAACTGGAGATTGATTATTTGTGTTAATGCTAAATTTATTATTAAATTTTTGACTTTTAAACTTATTAAAATTTTTTTAAATTTTAGATATTATCCAGACGAATCCATCGAGGCTGAAGTGGAAGAGGCAGACTCTGGAAACAACAGTTCCGATTCACAGGACTCTCCCCTGAGTCCCATTCGTTCCATCACAGTAACTGTTAACGAAGTCGAAAATCGAAACGAAGTTGAGAAAACTCACCAAATCGAAGATGAATGCGAAGAACATATGGAAGGCGAATACGTGAAAACCCTAAAACCCTTAAGCAAGAACGATTCTTCGCAAACCGTCCAGGCTCAAGAGTACATCCTCCAGAGTCTCATCGGCTGTTTAGACTCCCTGAAAGAGGAGGACAGTCAAGAAGCACAAAATATAGTAAAAAGAGAATTAGATGAGTTGAAAGACTGGCTGCTTCGAGAACCAAATGAAGCTGTTTTAAATAAACTAAAGGACCTCTACTATCGGTCGAAAAATGAGACCCAACGAATGCAGGAAATCAACGAGGAACTGGTTATTCTCAAGGAAAAGTACAACGCCTTCACCGAAGAGAAGGCCGAGCTTATCAAGAATTATATGGCTCTGAAGACTCAATGTAGTGGCCTACTTAATGCCAATTATACGGTGCCGATTCACTATGTGCTACCGATCGCGTTAGTGTTGATTTGGATGCTACTCGAGAAATTATTCTAATGTTTTTTATCCTTGTACATAGTCTTCTTAAAGAAGAACGCTTTCTCGCTGAGCTCAAGCGACGAATTGTGAAGATTACTGTCGATAAACAATTCTTATTGGAGCCAAGTGTTTTTGTATACAAATAGAAATGCAGTGTATATATTTCGGTTTCGAATTTAAGAGGGACTGACTAGGGAATTCGCAGATTAGGGAGTCTCGAATTCTATTATTTCAGAGAATGGAAATAAAATAGAACGATTCGTTTTCAGTTAACATGTAGATTGGTGGAGTCCTGAGTTAAAAACATCAGACAAATCATACAGGTCTTGTAAAATGTTGATTGCGCTGCCAATCTTAATATCATATCTTCCCGGATGGAATGAGTATTATCGTCGATTATTACGAGTTTGAAAAGAGAATGTCGTAATCATTTTTCTATTCACAGTCTGGCGAAAAGCACTTTCATCACTTGGCTGTTGTTTTCTTACTGTTTTACTAAAGTTTAATTATTTTGATCTGCGTTGATCTCGAAGGGTTTAGCGTTTTAAATTCGTGCTTGAAAAGAAGTTTATCGTAATGCACATTGAAGTGAGATATTTAATTTTTAAAGTGTGCTTTTTGTATAAAGTCAATTGTTTTTATATTTACATTTTTCCAGCATTATTATGTTATTACCTCGTGTACATTGAATTTGTAAGATGACAGTTCGTAAAAAAAGGGGGGAGGGGAAACGTAGATACTTCTTTTGTTCTTTGTTGTTTAACTTATGAACTAGACCAGTAGATTTCATCGTCGGACCTGATTAATTAAGCGCAAAGCGCACTTTTCTTTATATTCCAGATTCTAAATTATTCATTGGTCTGTCGCTCGGATGAATGGCCTAGGCGTTGTTTTGTATTTTTTAATGAATTATGGTTACAATTTTCTATTAAACCTTTTTATACTGAAGCTATTAACGCTCACACTTTACCTTGTCATTTCATTAGTTATTTAGAGTGCCATTGTGTCGATAAAATTTGCCATGACTTAAAACATTATAAATAATATAAAAGAAAGTTCTATTTTCAAAAAAAGGACTGCAGCTTGCTGTGTGTTCATTGGAACCGACTTTTCGGCAGGTTGAAGCAATACGTTAGGTACAGCAAGTAAATTTTGTACATAATATTGTTGATATTACCTACATATGTAACAGTCACTATATTAAAAGAATTAATTAAATTAGTTAAAATTTGTCATTTTCCATAGTTTTATTCAAGTCTTTAATGCCTTTTTTCCATTCCCCGAAATCCTTTCTTGTAAATAGCGTAGGAATCAGTTATCTTCTAAGTATTTTTGTGAAAGTGAATGCAATGGGGTTGGCGTTCTTACATCGATATAATGTAGTACAGTTATTTTGTTAATTATAACTTTTATCGTCTTGGCATTCCACCTGACGTATATATATATATATTCCTTTCTAGTTCGTGTTCATGCTAAGTGCTAATTTTTATCAACAAAAATATCACAGTAATAAATATTAATTCAATTAAAATTTTATATGTTATAAATTAATCGAAGCATAAAATGAAATCATTAACTCTGTCTAAAGACGTTTCAAATAAATTTGATCGTGTTTTAATATAATATTGATTAAACACTTCATTTCTCTATTTTTTAAAATAGAAATAGCTCGACAAATAGTGCAAAACTGACATGAATTTATCATTTAACTAGAAATTGAATTTTATTTTTAAAAAAAGTCATAAACATTTATGATGTTTTAAATTTACGATCATATTCCTTCAAATTACTTGATCTTACTCTAAACCCAAAATAGAGTTCGAACGATAGAAATCCATCTTTTTGTGCAGTCAAATTTCTTGACATTTAAATCTGACTAAATTTAATCTTAATCGAAAAGTAATAATTGTATTTCAATTTTTTATGAATTTTTTATTTTTCAGGACTAATATCGTCAATTGGAGAGACAAGGGGAGACTAAGGTAAAAAAGTTAACAGATATGCTTCATTAATGAAGAAGAAAAAATCAAATAGTGGATCAGGAACGGTGCAAGGCCCAGGCATGGCAGGTGGATTGAATGCTAATGTGGAATCAGCACCACATGGAGTTTGCAGAGATTTTCTCCGTAATGTTTGCCACAGAGGCAAACGTTGTAAATATCTTCACGAAAGATCAGACCATGCTCCGGTCGATGAGTACACGTTTTGTCATGACTTTCAAAACGGTATGTGTACTTGGACCGATTGCAAATTTCTTCATTGCACAGAAAGCGAAGAAAAACATTTCAGAACTACGGGACAATTACCGCCACATATTCTTAGCAGGATTAAGAATAATAATGAAAAAGATTTTACCATGTGCAAAGACTTTCTTAAAGGTAGTTGCCACAGGGTGAATTGTAAATTCAGGCATTATAAGAAAGACGAACAACAATCAAATATGATACCCGCTTCGCAAATGAATCCTCCGAGACCTCCTCACAATTTCAATGGACTTAGTAGTGGAGATAATCGAAGATTCGAGGAAGACAGGAGGTGAGCTTGAACTTTTATTTGTTAGGAGCTGTCCATAAATTACATAACAATTCAAACGCCCACTCTTATTAATTACATATTTTCCTCAAATATTTTTATTAATGCCTTATTGAATAAAATCTCACTTTTTACCACCGGAGGTACCTAAATAAAAACATAATCACAAATATAATTTTAAAAATTCAGCTATTATTAAAAGAAACGAAAGAAATAGTTTTATTCTTACATAATATCTTTTAACCGATAATTTAGAATCGTTTGATATTTAACTTGAGCTCTGCTCATAAAATAAAAAACACTCAAGTACAGTGCAAGACTTTGGAAAATAGTATTAAATACAGTGTATATTTATTTGTAAACCATATTGCATAATGTAATTTATTAAAGACTTCTTATTTTGAAAGTTTCGAAATGAAGTTAAAACCGTATATATAATCAAGAAAATATTTTCTGTTGAAAAATAGAAATAAAATGTTAATTGTTTAGTTCAAGGTAAGAAGAGAAGTAAATTCTAAGTCATATAGTAAACTTTAAAATCTAAGACAACTAGGATTCTGAGTAAATTTATGGTACTCTTCGATACTGCAACTTGATGTTACAACGAGAATCTAATAGATATTAAAATTTGCTGCTTGAATATTAATAGACAAGGAGTTACGTAACAACCATAGCTTTGAATTAGAAGCGTGGTCTGCTTGTGGAAAATCTCTGAATTAATCATTACTGAGGCATAAATGTTACGCATCTGCTTCTATTGCAGAAATCCTTCTCTCAAGGGTGAAATAAATATGCAGTTTTTTATCCATTTATGCAAATTAAAATATGAATATTTTTATTCAAATGTTTCATTTAAAAAAATATTTTTGAGTAAAATAGGTTTTTTTGGAGAATTCTTAGCTGAGATTTTACTCAAGTAAAAATTGCAAGTCCATTTTATTATTTATAATTTTTTTTAAATAAACTAAATGAAAATGAAAATGAAATTCAATTAAAACTATATGGATTTAAATCTGTTAGATTTATACTTTTTTTAAATCAAGTTTTGCCTTTACTTAAATATAACAAAAATTCTTGAATTATTCTAATAAAAGGTTTATTGATATTATTTTTAAAAAGGGTTAATTGTTTTCAAAGCTATTAATGATGAAAAAAATTGTTTTTTTTTCAATATCTTTTTATAAAATTAAAATATTGTTTCAGTTATCATTGGCAAATGGAAGATCAATCCCTGGTTGCAAATAATGGATTCAATACATCTTCGCATCCTGGCGATTACATCGGACCCCCAGAACCAAAAAGAAGGTTCGTCTCTGGAGAGACACTTTTACATTTTGAAACATCTCTCGTTGGACAGCATCCTGCTCAGCCAGTCACTCCAGGTTATTACTATCCAGTGATTCCTAGAAACGAAGCTAGGGCCATAGTTCTCGAAGATGAAAATATTTTGTTAAGAAAGAAAATAGAAGAACTTAAAAAACAGGTGTGTTTCTCCATATTAATTTTAAATTTACGTTTTCTTCAATATCTGTTTTGTGCTTTCAAGTATAAAATTTTTCAGTTATTTAGTATTAAAAATTCAAAATCTAAATTTAAAGTTTATATATATATGTATTCAACGTTGAAAATCTTGGACCTATACCAACTATTCATTTAAAAAATCAAGTTAAGTTAGAAATACTACATTTTATGACAAATCCTTCTCGAAAGTTAGGTGGTTTAAAAATAAATCCAGAGTTTAGTACCAAAACTTTGATGTTTCATGTTATAGTCTAAAATCTTCTACAATTTAAGAAAATCAGGAAATTTACTTTTTGTTTATATTAATTATTATCAAACCATAAAAAACAAGCTTTTCAAACTAAAAAACCTTGCAATAACAATAAAATGCTTTTTTTTAGGTAAGTGATTTAACAGCAACCAACGAGTTCCTTCTGGATCAAAATGCTCAACTGAGGATGTCAGGAAAGCGAACAACGAACGTGACTGCAGTAACAGTACCAGCAGTCACAATTACTAATACAGTGCCACCATCTCAAGCACCAACACCTCAGCAAATGGTAAATGCAGCCGTCGCTGCAGGGACTCTTCGAACTGTTACTGCCAGTGTAGCTACAGTTCCAGTTAGTCTTGCTACAGTCGCACCAGTTTCGATTGCTGCTGTCTCTATGGCTCCAGTTTCCATCCCTCCACCGATAGTTACAATGGCTCAGCAGACAATCACTATGAGTGGCTCTGGTCCCCAGCAGACTAATCAACAACAACCGAATACTCAGCAATCTGCCAATCTGCCTCTTTCAATATCCGGAGCAACCGCTCCATTAGTTTCCTATCCGATTATGACCCAAGAGCTCAGGCCTGTTTTGCAATAAGTTTTTCTTAAGACGTAAAATGATGCCTAAGTTTGCGATTTAAGGTTCCATTTTCATAATGCTTTATTAAGTTTTCACAATTTTTGAAAGAATATGAGGCATTTCAATTCAACGCAACTTAAATTTTCAACATTTATCTGTCCTCTTAAAACTTGGCTGCTTCGTAGCCTCATGTAACCGAACTTCCATGCCAAACCATTAACACTATTATAGATGTTTATCGAAGTATTGCTCATGTTAGTTCCACTATTCTTGTAGGCTGTAGTACTTCCCAGGATCCATACACTGTCTTGTAGAATCACACATTTCATTTTTTACAGTGAAGTTAATAAGTGGCCAAGTTTCGAGAAGATAGGTTAAAGTTTAAAAATGGGGGTTCATTAAGCTGAAATTGAATATCACTCATTAATTTTCATATTTTACGGTTTAACTTCACCAAGGTAGAACGCTGAGAGAAATGTCTGTAGATAATATTTCCAGTTAAAGAATTATTCTATATAAACATGATTAACACAAGTCAATCACGTATAGGATATGAGTAATGATCATTCCTTTCAAACATTTCGGCGATGCTAATTCGCATTTGAGTTAGATTTGAATCTACACTAAAAAAATTCTATTTTTATTTTAAATCTTAGAGCTTGGATTGAGATACTGTTCGGGCTCAGGATGGTTATAATGAAGATTACTAATTTCAGAGCGGAAAGTTTATAATTGTTTTAGTAGTTTTAGTTTCTTTTTTGTGTTTGGAATCTACTGAAAAGTCAATTATTTAAACTTAAGAGAATTCACGGTGACTTCTTTGTTCACATTTCTTTAAGTTTCTAACATCCAAAGGTCTATTCATTATCGCACTACAGTTTTTCTTAAGATATTTGCAACTTCTTTATGGGGTTCTTTACATTAGAATAATACATTGTACATAAATACAATTGTAGTAAATGTGTAATTTTACTTAATTACTTTAATATCGTGTGAAATACTGTAAATAAATTCTAGTGAATGCATGATTTCGAATATAATTTTCAATATTAATTTTGCACTAGAGAGCATTCTCGAATATATCTTCAATTTTCTTTTTCTTTTCAAGGAAAGGTTCGTAATTATCAAACAAACGTGATATACCCAAAGAATGTATACAAGACAATCTGGGAAATTTTAAAAAAAGGTACATTTTTGAGTAAACCAAAACTTTGCTTGTCCTAAAAAATTGTAGCAGACTGAAGATAAATTAGAATAATTTATCGATGTAAGTACAAATTTAAGAGAGTACTTAAAGATGTCAAAATTTGAAATATATTTAAAGCACTAATGAATGAAAAAGCTCGACTTTATGATTGTTTCATACACAACGCTGTAAATAGTATTTTGTTGAAGTCCACATTTCTTAAAAAAAAATTTTATACTTCTATTATTGATAGAGGCGTTAAATATTCTTATAAAATAGTTATATTTTAATAAATTAAGTATTTATCGCTGTACTTGCGGTGATTAAGGTAAACCTTAAAAGGTAAAGAGCCTTAAATTTAATTCTAAAGATGATGATTAAACACTGATTCTAATAATTACATCTAAGAAACAAACAATTACGCACCGTGTGTGACGTGACATCGAAGGGGGGGGGGGGGGGGCTTAGGTTTGCGACCATTTGTACATCGTGCAAAGAAAATAAATACATGTGTTTGGTTTCAGGTTAAACTTTTTTGTTTATTTTCACCTATTGCATTTCTTATTGACTAATATAAAGATGTGAAAAGAGTTATTCATTTGTAAATTCTTGTTGTATTTCATTCAAACATGCCCATTAGTTTTCGTTTCACAGCTTACAAGAATATAATTCAGATTTCTCACCTTGAATCTAAAAATACTTGAAACATTTAAATACAAATAAGGGGCCGTTCACATAATACGTCACACAGTTTATGGGGGGGGGTCTGCAAATTGTGACGTGGTGTGACATGTTGGGAGGGGGGTCTGCCCTCTGCGTTACGTCACACATTAAATGTGTACCCACGAAATTTGAAAAAAAGTTCTGAAAAGATTATCTACAATAATAATTAATAGCTTCTTTTTTTACTGGATTTTGTACGCGTTAACGAAAAATGTTTTATAAAATTAAGAGGTGTGACGTGACATCGAAAGGGGGGGGGGGGGGCTGAGGTTTGCGACCATGTGTGACATGGGGGGTCGGGGGGGTAAAAAATAGCTAAAAATCGCGTGACGTATTATGTGAACGGCCCCTAAACACAATTTTTCTCTGATATATTTCAAAGTATCTGGAAGAACAATTTGTTTTTAATCAAATTTGTATTAAAATCTATCTCAAAACTTTTTTTTCAAGTTATAGAAATAAAAACAGTACATGAAAAAGCTTTTCGGGGTTTCAACCCGAATTTTGAGCGAGTATGATCAATTTCGTTTTCAGTAACAACAAACTTCTATAATAATTATATTTTAAGTAAAATTGGCCTTGAACGAATAATACTCTTCAAAGCATGGAATATATTTACATTTCCAAGTGTGAAATTTGAATCGAGTTTGCTCAATTAAAACGCAGTAGAAAAAATTTATTATGAAGTATGTATGTTTAAGATTATAGAACAAAAAAACAATTTTCAACAATTTTTAAAATATTTTGACGAAAAAGAATTGAAATTAAATTTCATTACAGCAAGGGCTGTCTCATAACAAAACATAAATTAAAATACAAATCTTTAGGTACTTTTCACTAAAAAATAATAGCAAACACTATAAAAATAAGACTCCATCATGTCATAGAAATGAACTGGAACTATGTTAAAATCGACACCAAAGTCCTGTTCTTTCATTTTAGATTAAAAATGTCTTTTCGAAGTCAACTTCGAAAAAGGAATGCGTTACGCTCTGCGACAACGACTTGATAGTAACCAAGAACTATTCAAGATTTCCTATAGATGCTGATTTTATGCACCAGCATATGCAACAGGTTTAAAAGATTTGTTCCTTAACCAATACGCACCTGCTAGCAAAACAGTGCAACAGAGCCCTACTAAAATTCTTATTTTCCAGTGTTGCTTGTAACTTCTCAAAACATTAATTACTTTTATAGTTTGTTCTCGAGTGTCTTGGTCGCTGCTCGAATTTTCAATCACGAAATTTGCCCATTCCGCTTTTTTCTCAAGAGACATCTGCGCCGCAATTCGTAATTTCGCTTTCGCTTCTGTAAAGCCTGATCGCTCCATTAATCGTTGCAGTTGTAGATCTTCCTCACTGAAAAAAACGTATTTGCATTTTTTAATGAATATAATTCAATACATTAAAAAAAGAGCAAATTTTATTGATTTCAGATTTCTACATGTTTGTGTCCAAGGGACATAAAATTTTGTTTTCAAAGCTTGGGAGATTGTAGAGTAGATAAAAATAAACATAGATGAACTACTTTTAGTTTTGATAATAAACAAAAATTTTCGGTATATTTTGTTAAAATCAAACTTTTTTTCATTTTTGAAACCAAAAGTTCGTTTTCCTAAATTTCTACATCTTCAATTTTGATATTTGTCAAATATGCTTTATAAAAATGTCCAGAACGTTGATGAAATCAATTTATTGAAAGATTTAATTATTAATTAATGTACCAGGTAACGACAATGACTTTGTGCAAGTATCCAAGCATATGGCCAGTTTCAAAAAGTAGTGGCAAATCCATAACGATGAAAGGGTAGCCTTTGAGAAAGTATTTAAAAGCCTGCCAACCCATTTCTCGATATATATGAGGATGTGTGATAGCATTCAATTTTTTTCTCTTTTCAACATCATTGAATATCAAGTCACCCAGTTTTGTTCTATCTAGTTCTCCATTTTCCAAAAACACTTCTGCTCCGAATTCCTTTCGTATTTTATGCCAAGCTGGCTTCTCTGGTTCAACAACTAAATAGAAAAATCAATATTTTGTTACAATAATGTGACAATCGTGTATTTTTTATTTTTCAATAACTAGGTAAGTTTTTTTGTTAATTTTGATATTCTATGAAAAACTCTAGTTGTAAATTTTGCTGTAATTATATATAATTTATGCACATAGGTTGTTCAGATTCCAGCCGAATAATAATAAAAGATTGTGTATATTTTCATATTTCCACAAGTCATGAGAACTTGCTAACGCAACAACAATTTAGTTCAAATTCAAAGAATAATAAATAAATTATGATGAAAGAATAAATTTAGCTAGGAAAAATATGGTTGTATCAAAACTACGTTTCACGAATGCAAATTTATAAATGAGGACTTTGATCGCTTGAAACATATATTTGAAAACAACTTGGAACTTAAATGAAGGAAATAGATTAATAATACACAATTTTGTAATAACTGTCAGAGTATTATTGTTGTTTCCAGTGATTATCTTTTGTTTTTAAAGATTAGAAATAAATTCGTTTAAGCCATTGACTGAATTCCTAACCTTTTCTGGCGACGACGTCGGCATCGATGACAGGTATTCCATGTTCGCGCATTATAGCCGCTATGGTGCTTTTGCCAGTGGCTATGCCGCCTGTCAATCCCACAATAAACATTTTCGTGAATTATTTATATATTTAAGACTAGAAAATACCACAAATTTGTCAAGTATACAGAGTATACATCTTGAACGTGTACAACTTCGGTTTGGTGGCTTGAGTAAGTGTTAACTGTTAACCGGTTAACACGGATTAATGCAGTTGATGCAGTTGCACACGACAAACTGTGTTAACCTCGTTATGTTCGAGGCGAGAGAGGTTATAGAATAGGCGGGTAGATTTAAATGAAAAACTTAGTTTGCTTAGTAATCCGTCACCTTTTATTTGTTGGATTAAAGTTGTATTAAACAATTCGTGTAATTGATGGCGTGCGCAATTCACTCAACTACTTATAACAGCCAAATAATAATAACTATAAAGTTTCATTTAATAAAATCATCTTTTTTTTTAGCTGAAACTTTGGGACATGGCAATCGGCAAAGGACATATTAACGGATCCATTTAGGGGCGTATTTTAGCATTGTATTAACATTAATTTAATAGTCCTAATAATATTAATTAATTAATTAATTAATAGTCTTAATATTTTTCAATTAGTATCGATCATTCAAATGAAAACGAAAAGTTTATGGAGTGCAAATAGTTTCTGTTCTAATTAAACATGAGTCTAGTGCGTTTCATTATAGGTATAAAAAATATTTTTTTTAAATATAACTCATCCGAAATAAATACATTAAATAAAGTGAGAAATTATATTAAAAATTCAAATTATTTTCTTTTCATTTATCGTCATTCAAATCCCATTTTCTATCATTTTTGCAATCTACAGTTATTATATTCTTTGTTTAAGTTACTTTTTCGGAAATTTTAAACGGAACATTCAAGAAATTCAAAAAAATTGCTCAGTTTTCTCTATTACTTACCGTTCTCCAGATAATATAGTACAAATATAAAATGTTCAAAAATATTTTTAAATTCAAAATGGAATTGCTAAATACTTTAATGTCTTAATCTTTGCTTACCCTGGCAAAAATTTCAGATTGAAATGAAATCCGAGCTAATCAGAGCTATTTCGAGACATTTTGAAATCTCTTTTCGAACCATTCCAAAAAACATTTTGAATCTTGTCTGCGACTTCAATCCAAATGAATCCGAAACAAGTTTTTCGAATTGGGATTGAAAATTCAGTTTAGATGAATTTATTCGGATTGAAAACTTGGTTCGGATCAGTAAGTGTAATAAAAATAAATATGCATGTAAAAAACAATTAACAACATTTTCATGTACGCCTATTTATTGTTACATACGGTAAGTTAACAGATTCTCTATAGAGTGACTGAAAAATAATCATCATCAAGTTCATGATACTTGCGTGAGATAGAATTTTAAAGTCAGTCACTCTGAGTCTAACGTGGATGAAAAGGGGATTACATAATTCACCATATAATAATTATATATCAATGATGTATAACATTAACGTTTATACTGTATCTTTGTATATTATTACTATTGCACAATATACCAATAGATTTTTATGGAATTGCAATATAGATAGTATAATAAGAATCGTCGTCAACGTTAATCGTTGAGTAAGAAGTCATTGAAACGTATAACATCTCAATAATATTGCTGGTCGCTATAAACGTTTAGATGACAATTACAACTTACATGCCTTTAACGTATACATCGCTTAAGCGGAATCATCTACCAATAGATACTGTAATGTAATATATTCATGTCATTAATATCGCATTTTGCTTCAAATTGGGGCATAACTTATAATTAATCTCTTATTTAGATGATGCTGAACATTTGAAATAAATATTTTCTTATCCAAGATATCTTATCGTATGCCCCCCTTCTAAACTTACAATTATGATTACACGTGCTTACATATATTTATGATTAATACCTTAATTGTATCAAGACAGATTTTAAGTCTGGTTTCATGATGTTACTTATTGTTACTCATCAGCTGTTCAGAGCTGTTCCACAAGTTGTTCAGAGCTTTTTAATTGTTCAGAGCTTTCATGAGTATGCAGAGCATTCTGCACGTTGGTACAGAACATGGGACTTTGTAACCGCGTGGTTACGTAAATGTTACACAATTTTCTTCTCACTTAACTTACTTCTAAGGCTCTCCAAGCCTGCTTCTCCTTGGAAATACAGTCTTCAATAATTTCACGTACCTATATATTTTTCTTTGCCAATCCGGCAAAGTTGCTCTACTTAAGCTCGTTAAAATTAGTTATAGGTCGACGTGTAAAAAAGCGATGGAAAAGCGATCTTTCGATCACGTGAGCTTTAAGCAGAGACTTCAAACACGACGACCTTATCACTTGGTTCCCCTTGGTTGAGATTTTTAATCATTTTTTCGATTTTTTTTTGATTTTTGGAATGCTGCTATTCTACGTAATACACATACAAAGAGAAGTAATTACGATTATATACTCGTAATATTACGTTTAAAGTATATATTAAACTTTTTTTTTCGTTTTTTTATTGCTCTCTATTCTAATCATAAGATATGAATTACCTTTAATCGTAAAGAGAAGTTTAAGATAAAGAATAAAAGAAAAAAATATATGGAATCCATATGATGTGAACAAATACCTTCTTATTCTCCAACTTTTTTATTATGAATTGATCTTGATCAATTCGATGAAGATTTCGTCATCAACATTTTCAGTTTATAATGAAAATCGTGAGAGTGAGATTGAATCACTTAGTCATGAAGGTATTTTTAATCCAGATCTTGCACTGTTATCATAATGATTTCTTATATCGCTGTTAATTTATTTGTTCATCATCATTTCCGTCTTTATATTATGAGCTTATCCTATGCATGCATAATGATGCAATAATTAAATTTGATAATTCTAGAATATAGATAATAAATATGAAGAGAAAAAATAGGATGAGTTATACGAACTGCAAGTTTCAACACTTATAAATATAAACTCTTCTCGTCGAATTTAAAGATGTTTTCTTAAAGCTAAATGTACTTTCCATCATATTTCATCAGAAAAATCTCAAAAAGTGCCTGTTTTCAGATTATACAATCCTGGAAGGAATTTCTAATATACTGGAACATTCGGAGGATTTTTCCAGAGTTTAATTTCACATCCAGGATTTGCATTATCTCGTTTTCAGATCTTGCACATTCTTAAATCTAAAAATCTGCCGAAGTTTAATTTGCCACTTTCACCAACCGCTTTGCTTCGATTGACAAAGCTCTAGGAAAGCCAACTGGACCATCCAATTTGCCATGCGGAATTCTGGCGGGGTTCTTTGGTAATTCCTAGATACCATAAAAAACCACTCGACACTTTCCTGCTGCAAACCGAAATGGCCGGCAAGTTTTGCACCCAAAATATCGCTCGTATTTGGGAACCTGAGACTTTATTGATCCTCCCAAAAAGTACGAGTATAAATAGGATCATTTTCAATATATCTTTAACAATCCTTTCAATCAAACGCCTTTTCAGGATTCACAATATTACTTTTAGATTCGAAATCTGTCTCAAGATGGAAATTTACCTCAGATTTGAAATTCATGTTCGCAATCCCGCATGGAATAAAATCTGCAGAGTTTAGTGGTGTTTCTTTGTCCGGTACGATTCTATTCTATTTCGTATTACAAACATGGTAAAAAATGCAGAAATGCATCGAGAATTGCCATTTTTAATCCAAGATTAAATTTTCCCAGAAGGGGCGTGAAATTTGACTGAAGTAAGCGCTGGATGTCTTCATTTCAGACTAGCGATGGTAGTGCGCATAAAAAATACTTTCAGTCCTTCGGCAGATATATCAAGATTAATTAACAAGTATTCAATATCAAAGATTAAATAATGGATTGCATGGATTTTTCCTTACAGATATTTAAATAATGGATTGCAATGAATTTGTTCCTTACAGATATCTAAATAATGGATTGCAATGGATTTTTTCCTTATAGATATTCAATTAATGGATTGCAATGGTTTTTCCCTTATAATTAAGCAATGGATTGCAATGGTTTTTTCCTTATAATTAAGCAATGGATTACAATGTTTTTCTCAATAGCTAAGTAATGGATTGAATTTTTATTTTATTTCTTACAACTAGAAATTGAAAATGTCTGCATAGTAAGTGTCGTGATCCTTTTTCTGGGAATCGTAGAAAGTCGTAGAACCTCGAAAGTGCCTGATAACAATGAATAACAATATCCCATGCAGATTTTTTATTTTCTTCGCTTGCTTGAAAAGCACAGGAGAGAATGGACTTACTTTTACATGTAAGTAAACAATGTAATAGTTACATATAATCTAAGTGAATGTAATACAGAACATTCCTAGTGACACTGGCACACTAATTGTACATTGTTGACAATCTCTAATTGAAACTCAATGCTTTCAGGGTCACTTAGCGTTTCTCAAAACTCCCAGTTTGGATCCTGATCTTACTTATTTGCAGACCTCGAAGAGCACACGATAGAGGCATCGTGCTGGATCTATTCTACGACAGAGAAAAGAAAATTGGTAGTACACGACCAGAAGAAAAAAGGGAGATAGACAATAATACAGAAGGCAAAACAAACCGGAAAGAAATCAGTGAAAAATTGGGTAGGAAATGAAGATAACGGAAAAACATAAAAGGAGAAGCAAGAGATTTAAAAGGGAATAAGGATCAATTTTCCGCTTGGTCTAAAAAACCGTGCAAGCGATACTGAAGTTATATCGTTTCATGACTAGTTTCCTTGAATTATTTGAGGAAACTGGATTCTCTGGAATATTTTGAGAATTGGTAATAATTGTTTGTTTCAACGCATGACAGTCGATTCTTACTTTTACTCTCTGCTGGATATCGACAAGCCCAAATATTATTGATTTGTTCGTTGATTTACAGGCCTCTACTCCTGGTGAAGATAATAATATGACTTAATGTAAAAATGAGCACATGATGTCTCATCTGATGATCAGAAAATTTAAAATTATTCTCATTTTTACATATAATCCATAATTTTTTTCCTAGATTGTTGTACTATTTGGAGTAGGCCTTCGCCTAAGATTTTACAATCTATTTGTGCGCTTAAAGTATGTGATCCTGTGATTTAGTAACACTAACAACACTGCCACTAGCAAATTCGAATCAGGTTAACTGACGTTGTAAATAATGGATCATTATTAGTCAGTTATCTTGATTAGTGTAACAAATTTCATGTAAGATAATTTTAATTGAAGTAATCGGCGAATTATTTTACTTGTACCAAATAGTGATGAATAAAGTAACTTAACATGGTATGACAGTTTAAATAATTTAACAAGACATAACATCGCATATAACATTACATTTGATAACACAACGTAAAGAAACATTTAATCGTGCGTTGTATTTTTATCGATAGTATATCTCTTCTTGTTTCTAATAGAATTTAACAGAATTCGGATTAACCAGTGCGGCTTGAATACATCAACATCTTATCGTATTGTTGTCTGTCAGTGTAAAAGCTTTGTTTCTACCATTGTGGTGCATATAGCATATCTTTGACTGACACTAAAAATTTACATTCGATACACAACTGCTGCTGCACCCATCGTGAGAAACGCCAATGGGACCTTTCTCTACTAATCAACAAAGTTACTACTTCCGTGCAGCGAGAACTCGATTTGTTGATTGAAGTAGACCCTTAACTTTTTATTGCCAATAGGTTTCATCAGCCTCACGCTGATTCAGTTCAGTGGCGGATCCAAGAGACTCTTTGAAAATCCCATCCCTCTAACAATCACTTATTCATTTCCTTTTTCACTGGCATTTTTATCAATCTTTCATTTTTAATTATTATTTGCAATAATTAGGAATTACGTTTTTTGATTGTGAGAGACCTGAGAATCATTAATTTCTTCGCACAAAAAAATTACAAGTGCTATTTATTGATTTTAGACTCTCTTCTTTGCAATTAAACATGTTATTTAAAATTGAAATAATAATAATTTTCTGCGAAGGAGGTATTTTTTTTCATGAGGCCTTTTTGGAATTATTAATTATCAAATTGGCCTCTAGCCGAGTTTTTGGGAAATTATTATCGAGAGGACTTCACTCCTCTTGATAAAGGGATTAAATTTGATTCGATCCGATGATTGAATGGTTTTAAAACTTTTTCAATTCTTTTATATAATTTCTTTTATATATCCTTTCAATCGAATATTAATTTAGGATTTTGGGAAGTGTGAATCTTGGATTCGCCACTGGCAGGCGTTGGAGGATTCTTGACCTTTCTCAGCTTTCGAAAGACTTTTTATCAATGTGTTCGAAGCTGTTCTAGTTTATTGGCATAACATTGTTGTAGTATCTCCATCTTGAAATCATTGGATTTCGACGAATTAATTTGGCGCAGTCTACATGTCGCCAAAGATTCCAGCAAATGTCTTTCGAAGATTTTTCATAGTATCTTCAGTGTCCTCGGTTTGACTCTGTGATTGGCTTCCTTGGCGATGGAAAGGTGCTCTGGAAATCGGTGGATCTTCTGGACGTCGACCAACGGATGGAGCACTGCTTATACTACTTGATTGTGAGGCTAAAGGACAGAATTATCTTTCATTATTTTCTTTCCAAGACACTGAGGCAGCATCGGTTTTACGACCAAGAAGGCGGGGAAATGATAATTTCTTCTGCTTGGATATTAAAGCTACAAGACTCTTTTTATTTTTTTAAATTATCATTACCATCATTGCTTTCTTTTCCGTAAAATGTAATAGACCTCCCAGAGTAAAGAGAAATTTAAAGACAGACATCACTTTATTTTTAAAACATTAAAAATGTAATTTATTTAAATTTGTAATTTTCATGACTTTTACGATAGAAATTAAAATTTTTCGTAATTTAGGTGGTTAAAACTAAAATAATAAAATATTTTCTTTGGTCCTTGATTCTAGTCTAGAGAAATTATCTGAATTGATTTTGATTTAAAAGAATTAACTAAATCATTGCAATTAAAGAAGATTAATGTTCATATTAATATTAGAACCAACAAAAGTTTCTATCAATATATTGAGAATATAAAATATTACCAAGTGTTTCAATAAAAAAATTTAGTGATTGCTAATTAATTGAATGCAACTAATGTAATTTTTAGTAACTGACTTTTTACATTCAGTTTCAAAGTTTAATCTTGAGTTCATCAGCTAAAATGAGTGAATCATATTAAAAAAAAACTCACAAGAAATACAAATTAAAATATACGTAAATGAAGATTAATCATATCCTTGGAAGCTGATGAAATCGTAAACAAAACGTGACGAATGAAACGGAAAATATTTGTTTAATTCAAAGGAATCTATTCCTTGTACTCCGTTGTAGGTCTTTGCTAATATAATATCTGTCCTCGGCTTGCTCGTTTAAAAGATCAAGGCGGTCTTGCCAATTTGAAGTCTGAAGGCCATGCAGGCCAACGTTGCAGTTTTCACTGACCTTGTGAATCACGTCGTTGCAATTGGTGATGACTGTCAGAAGAAGTGACGTCACTGACAAGAGCAGACGTTGAACCCGCGGATCCAAAGCCGCTTGTTATCGAACTGATACTGCCATGAGATCCTAATGCTGCTGCCGGAACTGGTGCTCGATCTTCTGATGGACTTGTCACTTGACTAGAACTTGACATCGACCCTCTGGATGCTGTTTTAGTCAAAACAGCTGGCGGTCGGCAGAATGCCTGAAAATAGTCAGTATAATAATCAATGCTTTCATGATCGATTATTTTTGATAAATGGTTTAACTCTTAGTTAAAGGGTTTTAATTTATGTATTTGGAGATTAGTATTTAATATGCTACCTGCATCTTGGCGGTGACTAGATCAGCAATTTGACGTCGGTCTTCTTCTTGAGAGTCTCCCATTAAAGATAGCGCACTATCGTTAACTTCGATGATGTATTCTTTTCCATCCTTACCAACTAAAAGTTCGATAGCACAGATATCTAAACCACCGAAAAGTTGAGCCACGTGATCTACCCACGCGCGATGTCTTTCTGTTACTGCAAGCTGTTCCAACATAGCAGATCCAGTATTAGATTTCCAATTGCCACTAATGCTCTTGCGCCTGAAAAACAGAAATCAGTTTTATCCCATAAATTAATAAGAAAAGACTGAGAAAACAATAAAAAGTGATTAATATTAACAGGGGACGTTAATGGGCCAAATCTAAAGCTTCTCAGTTCTTAAAATACAGTTTTATAGTTTCTAAATCTAAATTGGTCAAATTTTACTTATAAATCAGTTAATTCAGTGTTTTATTTTTCCCTCTAGAAATTAATAGAAATAAACGAATTTTTAATCGAGACAGTTATATCTTAGATAATTTAAAATGATTTTCCATAAAAAGTTACAAAACTTTATCATATTCAAACTTTACTAATTACACAGACCTGAAATAACTTTTTTTTTCGGAAATGATAAAAATTTGTTAAAAATTGTTTTTAGAAAAATGCGAAACTTCGGATTTGAAATTTTAATATCTTTGAAGTGCGATATCTTAACGAAAAAAAGTCTTAGAAAGATTAAAAAATCGCATTTAAATTGCAAAGAAACGGACCACATGGTACAATTATTAGTAAAAAAGCTTCAAATAAATTCAATTTGTCTATAATAATGTGACGAAAACAGTTACAATTGTAATTTTTTGCCCATTTATCAATTTAATGATACAATTTGAATATCATAACAATATGATGATTGTGATATTCTAGGTTTATTTTCACTAGAAATTCAATTCTCTAAACCTGAATCAGTGAAATAGTCACTGATTATATCAGTAAAAATATATCAACTGATGAATCAGTGTCCTGCTTTGATTTCCCTGAGGAATCAGTGAACACGCTACGTGAATCCACATCGTTACATAGTATAATTATACCCAATATTAATTAAAATACATAATAATAATTACGTAATTTATTTTCAGTATTGTTTAACCTAAAATAAACGAGTTTATCGATCGTTAAAATATTGCTGGTTTTATTATTCACACCTTAAGATTTCTCTGATTCAATAAGTGAGTTCTATCTATTTCACTGATTCATGAGTCAAATTTCACTGATTTACAGTGAAAGATTTATAGCTGCTGTCATCAGTGAATAGTCACTGCGAATCAGTGGCCGTTCATTGATTCAGGTTTAGAGAGAATGAAATTCAATTCGACCTTTTCATTTCATTTTCATTTCATTTTCATTTTTCATTTAAATAACAATCAATAGATTATCATTAATTAAAACAATCATTATCAGTGATGTCGACCATCATTTATACTGCATAGAGAGAATAATATGTAAACAATTTACTATTAAGATGCTTATCCCTATTTTTAGAGCAAAATATGATATGGGTTACCATTCAAGTATTTATTGTATCAGTAAACCCACTCTTTAAATGTAAATCAGTAAAAATCTACTGTTTATCAGTGAAATTTGACTGATTCAAATAGCTAAAAAGAGGTTACTGTAAATCACTCAAATTTCACTGATTACTTCAGTGGAAATCAACTGATTTAACAGTGAAAAATATTTTTTTCATTGATTCAATCAGTGAAAATTAACTGATTTGTCAGTGAAAAATATTTTTGCATTGATGAATCAGTGAAAAGGCAAATTACTGATTCAATCAGTGAAAATTCGACTGATTCAGATTTAGAGAGCATTGACTCTAAATTTTTCATAACTACTCCAAGATTCAAAAATGGACTAAAGAAGCGAGTCTTTTCTTGGGACTTACATAAATGCTTTGTAGTTGTTTCCAATCTTCTGGACATGAACGTCGTACTTGGTGTCAATGTACGGTTCTGAAGTACAATAGGCATTCGTCATAGCTGCTAATGAAGCTAGGTCTAGAAATTCCTGACTTGTTTCTGCTCGAGCTTTTCCAATACCGCCGTGAGCATGTCCCAACTTTACTACTGCTGGATAACATGCAGCATTGATCTATAAAAAAAATAGAAAATGGATTTAATTTTACATATATTACAAAAGTATTTATAATTCCACTGAATTGTCAGTGTAGTACTTTTTTAATTTGAATCAATAGTTTTCTCTGCTACTTTCCTCTAATAAGTCATTCCAAGCTATTTAATCAGTTTAATGACTAAAATGCACGAAGAAACGGTCCAAATCAACTGATTAAATAGCTAGAAATTAATCACTGAGTAAAATCAGTAGAAAAACTATCAAATAAGATGCAACGAATAGTACTTAATTATGAATGAATAAAAAAGTGACTGAACTAAAATCAAACACGCAATTTTAACTAAAAAATCAGTACTTTTTACTGATTCTCAGTAATAAAACTACTGATGACTACCTGAAAAGTGCGTTACTTATTCAAGTTTGATCAACTTCTACTGATTCAGATTCAGAGAGAAGAAACGATTTAAGATTTACCTTATTTCACTGATAAATTAGTTAATCTACTGGGCGGTTTATTCTTATGAAATATGAAAATAAGCCTGAACTAAATTTTACTCATTCTATATACAAATTTAATTAATTTTAGTCATTACAAGTTTTCTGTCTATTAATCTTAATTGACTGAGCTTTTATTAAAACCACAAAAAATTGTTATGAAGTTAAAATGAATAGATATTTAATAATGGAGTCCAATTGATAATTAGATAAGTCCGAATTATTTATCAGAAAATTGATATTAAAAATTGAAAATTTCTTATTCACTATTATCAATGAAAAATATTTTGAATTATATGTCGATTCACTGTCAAAATAAGTGAATAAGGAAACAGTTCACATAAAAGTTAGTTGGGTTGCATATGGATAGGGGTGAACTATATCCATCTCATATTTATTGTATTTATGAATAAAGAATTAATTAATTGTTATACACCAATTTACTTTCTATTTTACTATTCAATACATATTTAAATTTTCATTAATGTTCTTTATTAATAATTTCACCAAAACAAAAATTCATTGAAAAATTGAGACATTTTAATTCAAACATATTTAAGAGATCAATGTAAATTATATAATATTGAATCATTAGATGCAATTTTGAAGGTGATTTTTTATCTACACCACCGCATTTGCATAAAAGTTCCTAATTTTTATAATACAGAAAGCAACATTTTATTTTGGAAATAGCATGAAAGGTAATAAAATTCTGCTTCCAATGATCTGAAAACCATTTTTTTTGTCTATTACTAACGAAGATATTTTTAAAAAGTCTAAATTTAAAAGTTTTATTAATTTTTGTATAACTCCTGAAATAATTAACTTCTTAAAACATTTATTGGCACATTACAAAGGTAAATGTACATAAAAAACCTGTAATGTATTAAAAATATTGTAATAATTTTTTTTCTGAATACTATTAAAGTTCAAACTTGGAAAATGGATTTTAAAATTTTTTATATTTCTTTTAAAACTGATTTCACGAATTTAAAGTTTTACCATTTTTTTGTTCTAAACTCAGATTTTGACACCACCCAGGAAAAAATGTTTACAGATTTTCTGTTACATTTCTAACATTCTACGTAAATCTACCTTTAAAATAAGTAAAAAAAAGTTTTAAAAAGTTCATTATTTCTGGAGTTGTATAGAAATTATGAAAACTTTGAAATATTTTCTTTTTTCGGAATATCTTCGTTAATAATAAACAAAAGCACTCCATCTTTATGTCACTGAATCCAAAATTTTATTATCTCTCATGTTATTTCAAGGAAAAAAATTCACTTCATTTACACGGAAAAAAAAAGTTCAGTAAAGTTTATAGAACTGTTCAAAAATTGAGGATACGTGCATTCACGGAACAGAGTTCTGAAAAATGTACAGAAATTTTCAGAACAAAATGCAGAACTTACAATGATTTTTCCTGAACTTAAAGCATTTTATTCTGAAAAATTATATAGATTTTCCACTCCCTGAATCCGAAACTGTGAAAAACCACTGTTTCGAATGTTATTCGGAAATTCACTAGTTAACCAGCAAATTTTACTGTTGGTCAGTATATTTCACTGATTAACTAGTGTGTTTACCTCGTGGAATCAGGTAGATTCCACTGATTTCTATGTAAAAAACTTATAACACTTGAAATAGTCTTTTTTTACTGTGAATCAGTGAGTTTTTACTGATTCAGATTCAGAGAGCAGAACTCTGTTCCGCAAAAGTGTGTATTCCCAACTCTTGAACAGTTCTATAAATTCCTATTCAACTATTTTTTTCTGTGTATTATAAAAAATATAAACATTTATCCAAATGGCAAAAAAAAGGTGTATTGATACCATCGAGTTATCAATTTTTAAAAAAATTAGCCTTTTTCGAAAACCACCACTCTCTAAATCTAAATCAGTTAAAATCTACTGACTACCAGTGAAATTTGACTGATTCAAATAGCTAAAAAGAGGTTACTGAAAATTAGTCAAATTTCACTGATTACTTCAGTGAAAATTAATTGATTCAACAGTGAAAAATATTTTTTCCACTGATGAATCAGTAAAAATTAACTGATTTAAGAATGAAAAATATATTTCCACTGATGAATCAGTAAAGTGGCATATCACTGATTCAATCAGTGAAATTTTGACTGATTTACATTTAGAGAGCATCTCTCTTCTTCAAAAATTGTTGCCACTCTCTAAACCTGAATCAGTGAACGGCCACTGATTTGCAGTGACTATTCACTGAACCCAGCAGTTACAAGTCTTTCACTGAGAATCAGTGAAATTCGACTGACGAATCAGTGAAATCTTCAGATGGGAATAATAAAAGCAGCAATATATTTTAATGATCGATAAACAAATTTATTTTAGGTTAAACAACACTAAAAATAAATTACGTAATTATTATTATATATTGTAATTATTGTATATAATTATATTATGTGTAATTAAAAATTAAAGATCCATCGTTATATTTTAAGCGTTCGCAGGGAACTTCGTGAATCCAAAGGTTATGTTAACGTGGCGCGTTCACTGATTCCTCAGTGAAATCAAAGCAGGGCACTGATTCATCAATTGATATATTTTCACTGATATAATCAGTGACTATTTCACTGATTCAAATTTAGAGAGCAGAACTCTGTACTGCAAAAGTGTGTATCCCCAACTCTTGAAAAGTTATGTAAATTCTATTCAACTATTTTTTTCTGTGTATTATAGAAAATATATACTTTTATCCAAATGGCAAAAAAAAGGTGTATTGATACCATCGGGTTATCAATTTAAAAAAAACAATAGACTTTTTCGAAAATCACCACTCCCTGAATCTGAATCAGTCAAAATCTACTGACTACCAGTGAAATTTGACTGATTCAAATAGCTAAACAGAGGTTACTGAGAATTAGTCAAATTTCACTGATTACTTCAGTGAAAATTAACTGATTTAACAGTGAAAAAGAATTTTTCCACTGGTGAATCAGTAAAAACTAATTGATCTAAGAATGAAAAATATATTTCCACTGATGAATCAGTGAAATGGCATATCACTGATTCAATCAGAGAAATTTTTACTGATTTAGATTTAGAGAGCATCTCTCTTCTTCAAAAATTGTTGCCACTCTCTAAACCTGAATCAGTGAACGGCCACTGATTTGCAGTGACTATTCACTGAACACAGCAGCTATAAGTCTTTCACTGAGAATCAGTGAAATTCGACTGACGAATCAGTGAAATAGATTGAGCTTACTTATTGAATCAGTGAAATCTTCAGATGGGAATAATAAAAGCAGCAATATATTATAATGATCGATAAACAAGTTTATTTTAGGTTAAACAACACTAAAAATAAATTACGTAATTATTATTATATATTGTAATTATTGTGTATAATTATATTACGTATAATTAAAAATTAAAGATCCATCGTTATATTTTAAGTGTTCGCAGGGAACTTCGCGAATCCAAAGGTTATGTTAACGTGGCGCGTTCACTGATTCCTCAGTGAAATCAAAGCAGGGCACTGATTCATCAATTGATATATTTTCACTGATATAATCAGTGACTATTTCACTGATTCAGGTTTAGAGAGCAACTTCTCAGAAAATCTACTTCCTGATGAATTTCAGATTTCACTGGAATTTCATCGGAATTTGAATGTTTCTATACTTGAGTAAGCAAGTGCCCCTCTTCTTAAAAAATGCTGTACCCACGTAAGAACTGCTGAGTAAATAGTTCGAGTATTCGAGAGTGAATGGACACGAAGGAAAGAATCAGAAAGAAAGAGTGAGAGCAAATTTTTAAGGTGTGGGGGTATGGGGTATGAGGGATGGGGGATTCCATCCACAGTGAGGAGGGGAATATGAAGAGACGAACGTATCAGAAGAAGCAAAACTGCCAATTTCGCTGAAGAAGCGAAGAGTTCATGACGAGAGTCTTTCTGTCAGCACCGTGTTTTGAAATACGCGCCAAAAAACGATTCGTTTAATTTACAAAAAAGTCTATAAATTGAAAAGTGCTTTAGAATTTTTAAAATTAAATTATCAAATAAGTTTGAAAAAACTGAACTGTAAATTTTTTAAAATTTTTTATTGAAGGTATATGCAACGACCTTAAATGGACATTAGTATATATATGAACGTAATTACCAAGCAGCAACGATAACGAAGGAATTTTTTCTCGTTTGTGCCAGAACTAGATTAACAGGGATATAAGTCGAGTAATTATGATCGGACTTGATTTATTGTGATTTTGACCGTTACGAGCAAAAGCTGTTAAACAGAGCGACTAGAATGTGTTAATCAGTATGAAAGTGTGCAATTATTTTTTTCTGATAAATAAATGTGATGGTGCAGAGTGTTAATTTCATGATTTCTAATTAAAAGTGAGATTAACTCAGGTCAATGTGAGGAATAATATATATGTAGTAATTAAGTAATAAATGAGTTGATAAGTATTGAGTTGATTATTATATTGAAGGAAAATTTCAATACTCAATTTTTCGTTTTAGTATTGATATTTTATATGATGGATTTTCAATAAAAATTGAATAAATTAATTTTATTTATTAAATTGGTGCGATTTTTTTCTTCTTGGTGAAATGGAATAATTGATTTTTTAAATATTTTTTAATATTAATTTAAATGAACTTTTCCTGCATTGACCTGGATTTTTGAATCTTATTGAATAAATCAATTTTTGTGGAAAAAAGATTTCTATTTTTTTTAGTGTCGTTTTAACTCATGTTTTAAGATTTTTCTGCTCTACGAAAAGAGACTTGAAGAATACAAGGTAAACATCTACTCTTATTTAAAATATATAATATTTGTGTCTGACTAGGGTAACTTTTTATCCTGTAAAGTTAAAATGGAGTTCTATAACAATTCAAGAACTTTAGACTCTAAATTATACGTAACTGTCATTTAATAAATGTTTCAAAATTTCACAGTTACATGTTTTTATAGTTTCATAGTTTTACGTTAGTCTCAGAAAAAAAGAGTGTAGCAAACGTTTTGTAACTTTTGTTAAACTATAGTTCTAGATTGGTTCTATAACAGTTATATGTTAGCATCCGATGAAAATATAAAAAAATGTTATGTCCTGTATCCATGACATAACCGTTACAGGACTGTTATAGAATCTTTGATATGATTTTAACCGAACAATATACGTTATGTAATTGTTACATAATAAACTTAGTTCCATAATGTCATGTCTATAATTATGTAACAATTGCATAACAAATGTACGTGTTCACAAGTCTTAAAGTTGTTAACTTGTTACTAAACTTTTACATCATGATTTATTTTACGCTAAGTTGCAGATACATAGCAGTTAGAAAACTATGTTTTATGCAATATTTCCTCACTGTGGTTCGTACCATTCTTTTCTTGATGGTAAAATTTGTTTTTCATCATACCTTAGTATTAGAAGAAATAGGCATTCAATTAGAAGATGAAGAATATATATTATGTAACACTGTTCTGTATCTGTGGCATAACCGTTACAAGACTGTAATTTGAAATTTTTATAGACCTGTTACATAATATTAGTATTTTGTACCCAGTGAATACTTACACCGTTATATAATTTTAATCGCTTAAGAGACATTATGCAATTGTTACATAAATGTTACATAATACGCACAGTTCTATAATGTAATGTCTATAATGAGATAACAATCACATAACAGTTGTAAGTTTCACAATTTGGTAACTTGCTACTAAACTGTTACATCGCAGTTTACTTTATACTATGTAACAAGTACATTGGAGTTATATAAATTTGTTCTCTCGCGAATCTTTTCTCTGTATGGTATTTTTCCATAAGTTAGTCTCAGACAAAAATAGCATAACAAACGTTCTGTAACTTTTGATACACTAGCATTCTAAATCGGTTTCATAACAGTTATATGTCAACATTCAATCAAAACATGAAGAATATATATCATGTAAGAATGTTCTGTATCTATAGCATAACCGTTACAGGACTATCATTCGAAATTTTTATAGAAGTGTTACATAACATTAATTATTTTGTTACAGAAATACAATTTTACATTACTGTTACGTAATATCGTAGTTTACTTTACGATATGTAACAGGTACATAGGAGTTATATAAATTTGTTCTCTCGCGAATCTTCTCTCTATGGTATTTTTCCATAAGTTAGTCTCAGAAAAAAATAGCGTAACAAACGTTCTGTAACTTTTGCTAGACTACCATTTTAAATCGGTTTCATAACAGTTATATGTCAACATCCAATCAGAACATGAAGAATATATATTATGTAGCACTGTTCTCTATCTGCAGCGTAACCGTTACATAATATTTATCAATTCCTTACAGGACGACAATTTTACATAACTGTTACATAACAATTTGGTAAATTTCTACTGAAATGTAACACCACTCTCTAAATTTAAATCAGTAAAAATCTACTGATTATCAGTGAAGTTTCACTGATTCAAATAGCTAAAAAGAGGTTACTGTAAATCAGTCAAATTTCACTGATTATTTCAGTGAAAATTGACTGATTTGACAGTGAAAAATATTTTGTTCACTGATGAATCAGTGATAATTAACTGATTTAACAGTGAAAATTATTTTTTCACTGATGAATCAGTGAAAAGGCAAATCACTGATTCAAGCAGTGAAAATTTGACTGATTCAGATTTAGAGAGCAGAGTTTAATTTACCCCGTTTAATGTTTACATAAGTGTTATATAACTGTATTTTTTGCTCCTCTTTCTCTCTGTGGTAGGTAGAATTTTTTGCTTGCGTGTAAAATCTGTTTGATATAATGAAAAAGTCGCTGCAAAATCAGATGCACACGAATTCGATATAAAGTGAGTGCGTGCAAGCTCGCACACTTACGAGAGATGGTGGCCCGGAATATAATAGCGGTAATGCGATGGAACTGGGGCAGTCTTGCTTTGACGCGCGCCTTAGACGTTCCCACCTGCCTTTCAATTTGTCGATCCTAATTCCTCTGATCACGATATTTGACGTCTACTTTATTTAAGTGTTTTTTATTTCTACTGAAAAAGTGCCAATTATTCGGTTCTACTGACCGGAATATTGAGAAAGGTCAGTTTTAAATGACTACTTTTTGATGCCAAATTTTCAATTGACAAATTTTCAAATTTATATATAGATGATTAATGTACACACAAAAGTCATAAAAACAGATAATTCAAGTTTAAATGTATTCTGATAAAGGAGATATATTTAGTTTATTTTTTATATAAACTGTCACTTATAATTGATATATTTTTAATCCTGGATACAATTTGTACAGATTTAAAACTTTCTCTCTAAACCTGAATCAGTGAAATAGTCACTGATAATATCAATGAAAATATATCAACTGATGAAGCAGTATCCTACTTTGATTTCACTGAGGAATCAGTGAACGCGCTACGTGAACATAACTTTTGAATTCGCGAATTCAAAAGTTTCATCTACACCTTACATTATATAATTATACACAATATTAATTACAATATATAATAATAATTGCGTAATTTCTTTTTAGTGTTGTTTAACCTAAAATAAACGAGTTTATCAATCGTTAAAATATTGCTGGTTTTATTATTCCCATCTGAAGATTTCACTGATTCAATAAGTGAGTTCTATCTATATCACTGATTCATCAGTATAATTTCACTGATTCAAAGTGAGAGATTTATAGCTGCTGCCATCAGTGAATATACGGAGAAACTTTTTATATCAATTTTTACTATAGTATTTTTCAATTTAGGGAAAAACGTATCACTTTAAGAATTTTTGTTAGTAAAAATACTAAACTTTATAATAATGATATGAAACTTTAGTATAAACTATAGTAAAATTTGCTATGAGCTATGCTGAAGTTTCATATCATTATTATAAAGTTTAATATTTCTACTAACAAAAATTCTCAAAGTGATACGTTTTTCCCTAAATTGAAAAATACTGTAGTAAAAATTGATATAAAAAGTTTCTCCGTGTAGTCACTGCGAATCAGTGGCCGTCTACTGATTCAGATTTAGAGAGTGAGTATAATTAATTTTGAAATTTGTAAGAGATAGACAATAATAAAGGTTGAAATTAATTAGAAATTTCTGTTCGGTAAAATTACGAAAGAAAGTGTTAAAAATCAATTTTGAAGGTCTTGTTGCTCTTCGGGTTATTAAATTCTAGTAGATTCTCGTGAAGGGTATTGTGAATAGAAGGGGACTTTATATTTTACAAGTGATCATTTCCGTTGTTCACTGATTAGTTCATTGCTGTGTTAAAATCAAACATTGGCTAAAATGTTATTTTCCACGGCTAAATTACAATTTTCGAGTTAGTCAAATGCATTAATAGTTCAGCCATAAGGAGATTGACAATTTGCAACTTCCGTTGCGAAAGTTATTTACAATCGGAGACAATAAAAAAATAAATTGATCAAAAATTATGATATATATAGAATTGGTAGACTTATACTATTATAATAAAGAAAAGTAATGAAAGCGTAAACAAAGATTAATATTAAATCCGTTGTAAATAATATAACAATCTATGTTTTTAAAGAGTCAAACTACTATATTCATAAAATATTAACCTTGCCACAAAGGAATCTTCTATAAATCTCTTAAGCCGAGACTCCATGATCTAATCTTATAATTAAATCCCTCCTTCTCTTAAATCCAGGCTAAGATGAATCATTATGCAAATTTAAGACTTGAAACACCTCAGAGATAAATTTGTCTTCAATTTTCCTCTCTTTTTATCTCAAATCTCATTTCCTGCTTAAACTCTGAACCCATATTTTAGTTTAGGTAAATTTAAGTCGACAAGAGATACTTATAGTAAATTTTTCTAAATAATTACAATTTATGATCGAATAAAAATAACTAATAAATTATCAAAATGATTTTTTTTATGGTGAAGATTAGTTAATAGTTGACTTTCGTCAGGAAGTTAGATTCAGAAAAATATATGGTTTGATCCATAAAATTTCTGTTGGTTCAAATATAGTATTTTGTTGTTATATGGACAACAAAAACTTTGGTTGGTCCAACAAAATTATTACATTGACTCTACAAAATTTTTTGATTGGTATATTTTGGTTGATTCAACCAAATATTTCAGTTACTTTTATTAAATTTGAAATAATTATCAAATTGAACCAAAAAATTTGGTCGTCAATAAAAAACTTTGTAAATGAAAAAAAAATGATTTTTTATGAACTTAAAATTTAGTCGATTTTTCTACAGAGAATCGTAAAATTAAAATTTTTAAAATTGAAAAATAAATTGACAATTTTTTAAAACTTTCGGAAATTCCACAAAAAATGTTGCAGTTTACTTGAAGATGAATTTGATGGATAGTAGAAAAAAGTTAGTTAAACCGACTATTTCCTCAGTGTTTTTCATTTATAATTTTCTTTTATTGAAAGTGTGAAAAATTAATCTTGAATCAATCATTCATCAAAAGTTTATTGGTGAAATTATATCATTCAAAAACAGTTAAAATCAACAGAAATGTGTTTATCAATCGCGACAATAAAATATCAATAATTCTAAATTATCAATTTATGACCAAATATAAATGAGTGATATATTACTAAAATAATTCTTTTATCATCGATATTAATTATTTCTCATTTCCTAAACGGATTTTCGAGACATTGATAGAAATCAACTAGATTCCAACCATAATTATTTGATGAATTTGAATTTCAAATTCAGTACTTTTTTTATGGTGGAGATTAGTTAAGGTAGCTGTTGATACACGAAAATTAGAACTCAGGCAAAAATAGATAATTTTACTTTCCAGAATAGCAATATTATTATTGAAGGGCTATTTTGGAAGAGAAAAGATTAATTTCCATGAAAAAAATTTGAAATACAAAAATAATTTTATTAATAAATTTTATTTTTGCCCAACTTTTTTTCTTATCGCTTCTTACCAAATTTTAAAAAATTATGCGATTTTAATAAATTACAAATCACTTTTTCAAGAAAAAGATTCTCTATAACTTAACCATTTCCAATTTTCGAAAATGAATAAATTTTGATCAAATTCAGCACTTTGTTTATAAAAATTTCGTTTTGGAAAATGTTTTTTTAATGGTTTCAGCTATTAAAGAATTTATTTTTAAAAATTAGAAACGGTGAAGTTGTGGGAAATCTTTTCTCTGAAAAAGTGATTCATGATTTATTATAATCGCATAATTTTTTAAAATTTGGTAAGAAGCGATAGGAAAAAAAGTTGGGCCAAAAATAAAATTTATTAATAAAATTATTTTTCTGTGCTTCAAATTTTTTTCATCTAAAATAATCTTTTTTCTTTCAAAATAGCCCTTCAATAATAATATTGCTATTCTTGAAAGCAAAATTATCTATTTTTGCCTGAGGTCTCATTTTTGTGGATGAAAACTCCCTTAATAGTTGACTTTCGTCAGAAAGTTAGGTTCAGAAAAATATATGGTTTGATCCACAAAATTTCTGTAGGTTCAACTATAGTATTTTGTTGTTATATGGACAACAAAAAGTTTGGTTTTTCCAACAAAATTATTTCATTGACTCTACAAGATTCTTTGATTAGTAAATTTTGGTTGATTCAACCAAATATTTCAGTTACTTTTATTAAATTTGAAATAATAATCAAATTGAATCAAAAAATTATTATTAAAAATAAAATTATTAAAAAATAAATGAAAAAAAAACGATTTTTTATGAACTTAAAATTTAGTAGATTTTTCTACAGAGAATCGTAAAATTATAATTTTTAAAATTGAAAAATAAATTAACAATTTTTTAAAACTTTCTGAAATTCCATAAAAAATGCTGCAGTTTACTTGAAGATTAATTTGATGGATAGTAGAAAAAAGTTAGTTAAACCGGCTATTTCCTCAGTATTTTTCATTTATAATTTTCTTTTATTGAATCTTTTTTAGTGAAAATGTGGAAAAATTGATCTCGAATCAATCATTCATCAAAAGTTTATTGGTGAAATTATATCATCCAAAAACAGTTAAAATCAACAGAAATGTGTTTATCAATCGCGACCATAAAATATCAATAATTCTAAATTATCAATTTATGACCAAATAAAAGTGAGTGATATATTACTAAAATGATTCTTTTATTATATTATGACCATCAATATTAATTATTTCAAACTTCCCTTTGAGAAACGGGGCATTAATTTCTGCTGGGTTTACCTGTAAGTACTTAATAAGCATTATGAATCTGCATAACTTTGACCTTGACCCTGAGAGTCCCTATAGGCTCTTCACATTCCAATGTAACGCAACAAACGATGGAGTAACTATACATACATGCATAAGAATTCGATCTGAGGCGTAAAAATAAGTTTATCTCAGGGACTCGAGATTGATATATTACTCCTAATGGACAGTGACAATGATGATGATCGTGATGATGATCGTGATGATGATAAAGATTTGACTTATAAATTCGTCCTTTATTATTTTTACATTTATTTTAATTGCAGATCAGTATGAATTACTAGTCACTTCCGAACATTTAAATCGACATTATTTACTACAATTTATTTCAAATTTTGTTACTTTACATAAGTACAAGATTTACTAAAAAGATCGAAAAATAAAAGTTGTTAAGTTGAAAAAATCTGTTTACACCAACGCAATAATTGTGCTCAATACAAATACTGATTCAGATTTAGAAATCTACATTCAGAAAAAAATTTCTTCTATTCAAAAAAGCACATGTGTAATGTGATTAACATAAATATTTTCTTTAATTTAAAGAAAAAATTGTCTCCGTTCAAAACTGATAAAGTTTAATAAATTATTTCTTGAGTTGTCGCCAGTATCTATTTGAATCAAATAAATAAAGTTAAAAAAATGAATCCTTTCGTATAAAAAAGGCTAAAAAGATGATTTCTTAAAATCAAATAAATTTATGCTTTTTCCAAAAGTATTTTTACTCTGAATTGAAAAAATGAAATTAGAAAAACGACTTCTTAAATTTAAATAAAACTTCTTATTGGGCGCACAGAAGTATTTTCTTTAATTTAAAGAAAAAATTGTCTTCGTTCAAAGATAATAAAATTAAATAAATTATTTCTCAAGTTTTTGCCGGTATTTACATTCAAATAAATTTATATTTGTTCCAAAAGTGTTTTTACTCCGAATTGAAAAAATCGAATTAGAAAAACAATTTCTTAAATTTAAATAAAACTTCTTTTTGGGTGCACAGAAATATTTTCTTTAATTTAAAGAAAAAATTGTCTTCGTTCAAAGATAATAAAATTAAATATATTATTTCTCAAAAGTTTTTGTCGGTATTGTATTTGAATCAAATAAATAATGTTAAAAAAATAAAAAACGATTTTTTAAATATAAATAAAACTTTTTTCTGAGTTTAGAACTCACCGACTTCTGCGTTCAAAGCTTTTAGCGAAAATTCAATCTATTCGAGATATTTCTGTTTTGCTTTTTTTGTACAATCTGTATATATATATATATATATATATATGTATCAATATGTTCGTAAGCCCTATTTACTGTCACATAACTTTAGAATATTTTGCTGCTTTTAAATTAGTGGCACTTTCTTTATTGTTTTTCTAAACTGAGTACTATTACGTAAATGCGTGAATGGATGCAGATAATAAGAGTCCGACACAGCCTCTTGGTCTGAGTGCAGTCAGATGAGCTTTACCACTGAAGTACCACTTTATCTTCTGTTTGCATACATGCTATAAGAGCTAAGAAACGTGAGCATTATAAAGACGATACTTTATTTTGTCTCATCTCCATTCTGAGCACAAACATTACAAAAATTTTAAAAGGTGTCTTAATTCAGTACCATATTCAGATATTGAATGTCCCTTCGAGTGATAAATAATCTGAAGGAAAATTCTATAAATAATGATAATGTTACTTACTTATATGAAACGTGTTTTAGTGTTGGAAACACATATAGCACATATATTATACATAGAAATATAATTATAGTCAATCCAACTATACCTTTGCTATGCATATAAAAGTAAAGTCCCCATGGGTCACGACCATAATATTTATATAGTTCTTCTAAGAATAATTATATTATTAGTAACTAGAATGTTAAATTGTTTATTATATATATATAATAAAATATGAACTTGCCGGAATTTTCCGAAACAGTTACAATTTCGTAAAATTAAGATCTTCAGATAGAAGTATCGTAATATTCAGTAATTTGTAATTGAAAAATGTTCTTTTAAATTTACTAAAATGTAACTAAATTATCTTAAATTTAAGAAAAGATTTTTCAATTTTCAGTTAAAAATTACTGAATATTCCGATACTTGTATCTAATTTAGTAATCTAATTTAGGGAAATTCAGTACAGTTTCTGAATTTGAAGAAAAGTTTCAGTCTACCTTTAGAAAATTTTAAATATGTTTCCTTGAAAGTAGACTGTTAGAAATATTCGGAAATTTACAAAAAAATTGCGAAAAATGTACTGAATTCTATGAAATTTTTCTTAATTCAAATGTAAAGAATTTAAAATTTTTTTTAGGAAAAAGAGACGCTTTTGACTGTGCTAGGATTCGAACCCGGGTCTTTCGATTGCCGGATAGCAAAAATTTCAAACTCAACCACCTAATTTGAAATTTTTCTTAATATTATCAAAATCAACTGAATTTATATAAAATTTATCTTAAAACTACCAAACTAACGAAATTTCCAGTTACATGTAACTGCATAAAACTTCAGTTATACCCAAAACGTAAAATTATTCCTGTTCTAATTTTCAGAATTTCCAGATACAAGTATCAGAATACTCAGCACTTTCTAATTGAATATTAAGAAATTGTTTCTTAAATTTACTAAAAAGTAACTGAATTTTCTGAAATTTCATCTTAATTTTACGAAACTGTAACTGAATAAAACGCCAGTCACGTCTTTCGGGAAATTATGGTAGAAATTTCTAAGAGTGTATTGTCAATTTTATTTATTTTCCGTTACATTTGTAACTTCAAAATTTAGTAAATTTCATCAGAACGTTTTTAAAAGTCTAAATATCGTTCGTTGATGCATCCTTTTTTACGTTATTTAATTTTCGATCTGATGAAGTATTTTTGTAATATTCTTCCTCGTATTTTTTTCCTTATATTCTTTCCTCGTGTAAGCTCGCAGAGTTTCAATTTTGAAAAATTCTGTGTAAGTGCCAATTGGAAATTCCAAACTTTTGAACTTGAATTTTTGATTGACGAGGATTCTATGATTTGAATCTATATCAACATCGTATTTTTTTATTCAATTCATATTCAATTGAATTAGTTTCTAAATTTACAGATCTTTAAATCTTAATGATACTAAAATATTCAAACTTTAGAAGCGAATTTCAACATTGTAATAATTTCAAAATTTCAGATTTCTGAATCTGGAAACGAATTTTGATTTTGGTAAAATTTAATCAGAGTGAAAAGCCCTTGAATTTTTACACGATTGAAAATTACGAACCTTGGTATTTAAAAAAAATGCAATATGAAAATACCACAAACTTGAAGTTTTGCTTTATCTTTGAAATTTCGAGAGAATAACATTTTTTATTTAAAAGTATATATTTCTCGCAATAAAATACCAAACATTAGAAAAAGTGTATGAGACTTTACAAGTTATAGCAAACTTCACTATAACCTGCAGTAAAGTTCAGTTCATCAGGAATAATTCCCTAATATTTTTTGGAATTATCAAAATAAAGCAAAACTTGTTTCCATAAAAAAAATTTCCATTTTTTTTCAAATGTTGCTAAAAATTTCTGAACTTTTTCTCTAAAAAGTCTTACAATTTCTTAAATTTTCTTTAAAATCGTCTGAATTCTACTAAATAATATCCGAAACGGAACTTTGGTGTTTCGAAACTATAAAATGCAAAATAAGCTTAAAAATGTAGAAAAATGTCTATTTTGAAAACTCTAAAATCTTAGGATTTTAAAAATTACAACATACCTATGTATCATTTAAATGAAATTAAAATCGAAAAATTTCTGAGCTTCTACGAAACTTGGAAATTTTTAAAATAAAAATCAATGATTGATGAAAAGACTCAAGTAACTTTCAAAACAGGAAATAAACTCGAGTAACTCAACAAATCATTCTAAAAACGAGTAATCAATGTGAATTACTTATTTTTAATATAAATTTTGCAAGTTTACGGAAATTGAAAAAGAAATAAAGAATATACAATCAAAATATTAATAAATTAAAAAATGTCTATAATTCAATAATAAAATTTTAATAATTACAATTTAATTTGCTCATTCAACTCAATACGCTACACTGAGAAAAAAATTTTGTCAAATCAACAAAAATATTTTGTCAGTATTTATGCAACAAAATTTTTTTGTTGTGCCAACAAAATATTTTGATATATCAATAAAATGTTGGTTACTTACACAAAATGTTTTGTCAGGACAACAAAAAAAGTTTTGTTGCATACATTTTTGTCTCAGTATATATAATATTTTTTTGAATCAATAATATAAATGCTTTTGTCAGAAATGCTATAGATTCAAGAGAATTTTTTACTCATTGTAACATTAAATGTTTCTCCTAAAGCTTCTTTCTAGCGTTTTTCCATCTGCTGTTCAGCATTTTGAATGAATAATAAATCCAAAGCTAAGCAGATACATTCTTCACAGTAATTTAACTCTGAAAAGTAACTCTTTGAAATCTGCTACGTAGTACGTATACCTTACGGTACACTCTTTATTGCAAGGTACGAGGCGCATTTGTCAGCTCTAATAATAGATGAATACGATGTTAAGTTGTGAAAGTTATTTCCGAACGCTAAAATTGACGGAACATACATGAATATGCTTATATAGGAAAATGGCAATAAATTCGGAACATTCAAAAATAGCTTTGCAGTTACGAGAGAACTAATCCAATGGGTCGACTACTGCATAGTAAATAAGCATTTTTGTTTTTATTTGTTTACTCTACAAATATTAAAATGCCACATTCCAACAGTTCGAACGTCATTAACTTATATCTGCATAAATTTGACGTAGCTACGTGTTTACTTTCTTTAAATTGCTCCTGGCAAACGAAATTCGAAAAAAAATGAAAAGGATTCAGATTAATGTTTCTGCAAATCTGCCCACGATTATGCCATTGTTTATTGGCATTTTTACATTAAACATTACATTCTAAGAAGTTTTTCCTCTTCATCGGATCGAGTCAAATCTAATTTGAGATTCCTCAGGTGAATATTGATTCAAAGCTGAGAATACACATGATTCATTGGAACGACTTCTCAGCACGATCTCTGCGTAAATGATACTGGATTGGACGAAAAAGTGCAAAAGGATTAATGAAGCGTAACAAAACAAGGTGTTTTAAATTCAGGAGAATGCATCTCAGAAGCGATGCATGGTAGCCAATATCGAAATCGCGACCGGTTCATCGATATACAAATTAATTCACCAGCCACGCGAACTTCATATCTATTTTATAATTAAATTATTGAATTTTTTAAAAACAAGCTGCATGGAGAAAAATATAGAACTGAGAAACTTTTTTTTCACGTCCCAACAAAAGTTTAGTTCATTGAATTTTTACAGAATTCAAAATTACAAACCTTTGTATTTAAAAAAAATATCTCAAAACGATTTTTTATTTTAACACTTATTTTGTATCTCACATATTTTGGTTGAGAAATGGAATTTTTTATTTTCAATGGTGTTTTTTTTATACAAAAACATAAAATACATACGGAGAAACTTTGTATAGCAATATATGTTTTATTTTATAATGATGATTCTAAAAAATATTAGAAATTTAGGAAAAACCGAGGTGCAATGGTAATTATTCCTAGCGAACTGGATTTCGCTGCGAAAAATTCTCACTGTGACACGTTTTTCCTTAAATTGAAACGTAGTTTAGCAAAAATTGTAAACTTGGGTTTCTCAGGATACATCTTGTCAAAAATGTCTTACTGAAAATGTGTAGACCTCATTTAGGCAAATAATTTTCCATCTCAACATTTTTTTCGTATGTCACATATTTGGTTTAAATAATGGAATTTTTGAATTTTAATCGTATTTTTTTAAATTAAAATGAAAAATATACGTTTTATCAAATACTATATCAGACCAAATTTGTAAATCTTATTGAAACGAACAATTTTGCAAACTTAGGTTTTTTCGTATTTCATATATTATTGTTAAAAAATTGAATTTTCGATTTTCAATAATATTTTTTTAAATGTTATATTATATTACAACATTAAAAATTAATATTAAACATTAATAATGTTGCGATTCAAACTTTTAGAACTTTATTTAGTAAACAATTTTTTATCATAACTTTTTTTCGTATTTCGTATAATTTAACTGAAAAATGGAATTTAGATATTGACTTTTTACAAGTTTTAATAAACTGTAATTTTCCTAATTTTAGTTTAATCGAAAAATGTTATTAGAATAATTAGTAGAGATTTATGCGAACTTTCAGAAACCAGTATTAGAATTTTGGATTTTTTCATAAAGTTTCTTCAAAAACATAGACCTATAGACAGACAGACACACTTTCCATAAAAACTCTTTTTTCTGACTCATGGGGTCTCAAAACGTAAAGATTTGATAAAAATTTCGAAAGTCATTTTTCCCATAAAACTAATACCTTCTCATTTATGATAAAAATGTAAAAATGCAATATGAAAATACCACAATTTTGAATTTTTTCTTTGACTTTAAAATTTCAAAAGAATAACATTTTTTATTTAAAATCGTATATTTTTCTCGCAATAAAATACCAAACATTAGAAGAATTGTATAAGATTTTGCTATACGTTATAGAAAATTTTACCATAAAATTCAAAATTTCTGAACTTTTTCTCAAAAAACTTTCACAATTTCTTGAATTTTCTTTAAAATCGTCTGAATTCTAATAAAAATTAGCTTAAGCGAACATTGGGTGTTTCGAAACCATAAAACGCAAAACAAAAAGTCTTGTCAAGCAAAAAAACAATAACAAATTTTTTTGTTGGTTTTTTATGAAGAATCAAAATTTTCAATTATGTACTTTTTTCATAACGGAGATCAATTAATAGTTAACTTCCACCAGAAAGTTACTGAAATTATGCAAAATACGCAATTTAAGTTTATTGTTCAGTATATTTTGTATAATTATTATAGATTTTTATTAAGTTGAAATTTACTAAATTTTTCTAGAGAGAATCCTTAAATTTGTTATTTGAAAGTTTTTTGAGATTTCACAAAAATTGTTGCTGTTTAATTAAGTCTTGTGGATGAAAAATTCTATAAACGTTTATTCTCTTAATGGGAAATTTTTTATTGTGCCAATATTGGCAACCTATACTTCCATATTAGATAAACGAAGTCAGTCAATATTGGTAAACTGAGGGATTCCAGTTTTTCGAGATTTTCCCGCAAACATTAGATTAGTGCTGGTATAAAAACAAGGAAGGTACTGGGCCAATGTGAACAGAAATTTCTAAAACTGGAATTTGAATGACTACCAATATTGGTCCAATAACGCTGGAAAAAATACTATAGAGATATTCTGAAGTAATATTGACAACCAGTCTACAGTTTTTTAAATGATCAAAATTCTTGAAACAGTTAAATTATTATTATTGAAAACCATTAACTTTGACAATACTGAGTCAATATTAACAACTGATGTATATAATTAATGAATCATGAATGTCTTATCTAAACTGGAATTTCTTCACCTGTATCAATTATACAGCTGATTATATTGTTAAGCCAGTTTTGAATGAAAATTAACTACGAGTATTCTTGTGAGACAATACCGAAAAAACTATTTTCTCAAATCAACAAAAATCTTTTGTTGCTATTTGTGCAACCAAATTTTTTTTCTCAGTGAAAAAACACTCAGAAAAAAGATTTGATTGAATCAAAGAAAATGATTTGTTTGAACGACTTATCTTTGATTTAAAGAAATGATTTGTTTGAATGAAATAAAATTTGTTTGATTCAAACAAAATATCTTTGAACCAAATAAATATTTGTTTGAATCAAATTAATTTTGCTTCAAAACAAAGAAATTAATGCATTGATATATGGTCAAAGATATAATTTGTTTGGTTTAAAGCAGAAATTTATTTTATTCGAACAAATATTTATTTGGTCCAAAGATATTTTGTTTGAATCAAACAAATTTTGTTTCATTTAAACAAAACATTTCTTTACATCAAAGAAAGTGTTTCAAACAAATAATCTTTTTGATTCAATCAAATATTTTTTCTGAGTAAACACGAATCTGAAACCGAACCAGCATTTATCCCATGATTTGTCCATTACTGGCCTGATTTTATTATACCTCAAATAATGAATGTAAAGTTATTAATAACTTAATTTAAAAATTCTTAGACTCATTTTTGACTTCTCAAGATAGTTTAAAATGACCTATTAAACGATAACGCGTGATGTCAGAGTCTGAGACTCGCTAACGTGATTTCGCAACCATTTCGGACATCTTTCTCAACTTCCCATTTTAAAATCTCGATCACATCGCTTAAAATAAAAAACCATATACTTTTTTATAATTTGAATACTTTTTTCAATATGGAGAATTTTTTAATCTTTAAAGAAGGCTTGTTCAAAGGTATAAAAAATTTACTAATTAATTCCATTTACTTCTATAATTTATTTGTTATGAAAAATATAAAAATGGTGAATTCAACTAAAATTTGGTTGGATCAAATATTCTAATTGATTTAGCCAACTTTCGGTTTTTTGAATAGACACAGAGAAAAATATTTATTAAAAATTACCAAACTATTTGGAAACGTATGACAAATTCTAAAACTACTTACTTTTTTCTAATAATTCAACATTTATTAGGATTTCTATTATAGAATAAGCTAAATTACTGATAAAAATTCCTGTCTAGATGGTAAAATAAAGCGAATTATTATAAAATGTTCTGATTATTATTAATTTCTAATTACTGATAAAAATTCCCATCTTTTTATCGGTAATTTAAATTTTTTACAATTAATAAAACGTTTTTTTGCGCGCATAGTAATAAACAGATTTGTTTGTTTGAAAAAAATGTTTTTAAAATGTACAAAATTTGGAAAAAGTGTTGGTTCATTCAGCAAAACGGTTTTATTAGACCAAATATATTTTCTTTCTAAAAACAGAAATACTATAATTCTTCAAAGGTTACAAAAATTATAATAATAACGAATAATAGAAGTGATACTTTAGATAAATAATTTGTAATTAATAATGATTTATAGTGAATGTAATAAATGATCATTATTAAAATAATAAATTTTGCTTCGTAAGTTGTTGAGAGATTCTACGTGCTAAGGTATAAACTGATATCACGTCCTAGCAGGAACGCGTTTATAATTTTTTAATTTCCAGATAGGTTGCAATTTACCAACGATTTTCTGTAAATAACGAACCCTTGCCTCTTGTAAATATAAAATCGGAAATTATTTCCTTCTCACAGAAATTACTGCCCTGCTCGTTATGTTCGGAAATTCAAGGTCTCACCACTTATTACTATCAAGTTTCAAAATAAAATCTTATTTTTTTAAATGGAAGGTTATTTAGCAAAAATGAATGTATGTCGTATCACAATCATACACTTATAGACACTTAAACCATAATAAACGAGCTATTATTAGTCAGAAGCTATAAATAAAGCAAATATGAATTCCGCCTAAGTAACTAAAATTGGAAACTTTATTCTTAAACATAAAATCTAAAAATAGATTAGCCAAACGGAAATAATTTTTCCATTTTTAAATATATTATCAACTTATGTCCAGGGTAAATTTACTAAGAAAAATCCTAATTTTCACCCAGAGAAAAGTTTTATTTAAATTTAAGAAATTGTTTTTTTTACTTTATGTCTTCAATTCGAAGTAAAAACACCTTTATTTATTTATTTGATTTAAAAAAATATTTATTTGATCAAAATAAGTACTGGCAATAACTTAAGAAATACTTTATTTAATTTTATTACCTTGAACGAAGACAATTTTTTCTTTTAATTAAAGAAAATATTTCTGTACACCCAAAAAAAAGTTTTATTTAAAATTAAGAAATCGTTTTTTTAATTTCATTTTTTCAAATCGGAGTAAAAACACTTTTGGAACAAATATAAATTTATTTCATTTTAAGAAATCACCTTTTTTAGCCTTTTTTATGTGAAAGAAATAATTTTTTAAACATTATTTATTCGATGCAAATACAATGCCAGCAAAACCTCAGGAAATAATTTATCTATTTTTTTCCCTTCAACAAACACAATTTTTTCTTTAAATTAAAGAAAATATTTCTGTGCACCATAAAAAAGTTTTATTTAAATTTAAGAAATCGTTTTTTTAACTTCAATTCGAAGTAAAAACACATTTAGAACAAATATAAATTTATCTGATTTTAAGAAATCACCTTTTTAGCCTTTTTTAAGTGGAACAAATTATTTTTGTAACATTTTTTATTTGATTTAAAAAAATATTTATTTGATTCAAATAAAGTACTGGCGAAAACTTAAGAAATCATTTATTTAATTTTATTATCGAAGACAATTTTTTCTTCAAATTAAAGAAAATATTTCTGTGAGTCACATTACATATGTATAGCAATGTACAAATTTGTTTGATTCAGGGAAATATTGTTTAAATCAAAGAAAATTTTTTCTGGGTGTTATAGAATTTTCTACTAAATAGTTTTACATTAAAATGTTTTTCAATATTCTGTGTTTCATGAGTTTTGAATATGTGCTTCAATTTTAAAGACCTTGAGTAAGTTAAAGTACTTTCTACTTTCTCCTTATGAGTTGAAATGCTTTATCTTACTTCATAAATTCATGACATGCAATATTATTCTTTATTTTAGACACGTAATGCCACGTGTGGGTTATTATTAAGTTCTATTAAAGTTACAATGAACCAGCACTATAATAATATTATTTCAAGAATTGAGATTTTCAAACTTATCAAAGAGAAAAAAACCTTGTGAAATTACTGAGGCCATAAGCTAAAAATCACTGACAGTTTAAAATTTATGTGGATTCTACAGATATTTGAATAAAATTCACCGCTTCTTTGTAAACATAACAGATTTGTCGATAAATATTACAAAAGTACTGGCACCTGTACTGGCATATTACGGGAATGATAACGCTTTTTCAGTACTGGCTTGTCAGTACTGACTGAGTACTGCCTGCCAGTGCCAGTCAGTACTGGGCTTATACAGCACTTGGGCCGTACTGGAAACCAGTACTGGTACAGTACTGATCACTATAACTCGGGATTGTATAAATAATAAATTAAAAAAAATCAAAATATTTAACTTGTTTATATCAATTCTTTTTTCCACTCAAGTTTTCGTGGAATTTATTTTATAAAAATTTTCCTGCCTACGAGATTCGAACCTACAACTTACCTAATGACGCACCTTACGATCTACAACTAACGCACGCTAAAAATATTCGAAATTTCTTCAAGTATATCAATCAAATTTTGAAAAATAATGACTTGAAAATGATTAAATCGAATGAAGTAGAAAATGTATAATTCAATACTGTTATTGAAATGTTCGAAGATTTCATAGATTTTCTATGATGGATAAATTTTTTCTGTAGATATTGTTAAGGATTTTATTGCTAATGAAATATAGCTGATATTATTATTATATTATTTTTAAAAAATTGTATAATAATATTTTTAAATTATTTAAAACCCTTTAAATTTTTAAATTGTACTTAATATTTTTAAATTAATTATTTATTATATTTTATGTTAAAATATTAAATATTTTTTTCAAAAGTATGTTTATATGTCCAGTTAGTTTACAATTCAGGAAGGTAGAAAGATAACTGAGCTGGACTAGATGTCAGATTTATTTGTTTATTAATTTACCGTAAATATATATACCCTAAATAAATATATCATGGAAATAATTATTTTTTCGAATTAGATGTAATAATCAATATTTGAATAACTATGATTTTTAATAAAATTATAGTTCGAATTATATTTTCAGTGTAAAATAATATTTTAGTACTGTGCCAGTACTGCGCCAGCAATGGCAGATCAATAGCGGCTAACCAGTACTGACGCAGTACTGTTACTCAGTTCTGGCAGAGTACTGTCTTGCCAGTGTTGGTTCAGTATACTAAATATTCATGATAGCCATTACTGCGCCAGTAGTGGAAAGTCAGTAGCGGCTAACCAGTACTGGCGCAGTACTGAATTTTTTGTGAACGTCGTCACAATACGGATTGGTTCGACTGGCATGGACTCAGTAAATCTAACAGACTTTTTTACTTTTAACTTTTTTTACATTTTTATGAAACGTTTTTTAAAATTTATTATTAACAGTATTCCTGATTACTAATAATGATTTAAAAATCGCTAAAAATACACGCAAGAGCATTTTTATGTCTATTTCCTTGTTTATTTGAGTAATACGGAAGCATGTTATTTATTTTTTATTCGTACTCTCTTAACTTTAGAAGAGAAACTTTGATGTTTGTAGAAGCAGTATAAGGTCGGGTATAGTGATACAAATACGCCTACGACTTGATAATAAAAAGTCGATAAAATAATTCTCAGATCACACATATCGGATATGCTATTCAGTCTTCACATATCATCATTCGCATCAGATTAATTGCCGATGATGTCATAGGTTTCTTCGCTTGTAGTAATTTCTTTGGGAAAAAGTACATTTTTCAGGAGCTCTGGAATTCATTTAGATTTAAATACTACGATCTATTTAAATAATTCCACGCACTATGACGCACCCAAAGATTTTATTCTTTATCTTTACTGTGAATCCAGTGTGAATCTCTTATTCAGTTTCGCGAGTATGATTCATCGGAGGAAATTTCAGATTCACTAGTAGCTTCTGTTGATTCGATTTAAATATTAAACAGGTGAAGAAAAATCATTGGGACTATATTTTATTTTATTTATTATTTTGTTATTATTTTTATTTTTATTAAATGGAAAAATAAAATTAAGATTTTACGTAAAAGATAATTTATTCAATTATTTGTAGTGAGTTTCAATTAATTATTGGAAAAAATGGGGTATTCTTTAAAATATTCGTATCTATTGGAAAAAATATCTGTGACTGAAAAATATTTGTAAAAATTACTAATGTATTTTTATGATTGGTAATTGTCAGGAGTAAAATTAGATAGAAGTACTAAATACAATACTTTTTACAATGCCCGACAATAAATACGTTTTTTACGAAAAGATTGATTAAGTAAGCAGACTTTTTAAATTTATTTTAAAGAACAAAAGTATTTATGAACTGGAAATTATATTTGAAATACGAGTTTCAATATCAATTTGTAAGATCTGGTAATTAAATTCCAATATTGGAAAAAATCTTCAAGATTTCGCAGAAGAGAAATCCTCAAGAAAAATGAATTAAGTATTCAATAAGGAAGTAGAGATGATGAACGTTAAAAGAAGGTGAAACTTTTCCAGTAAATAGATTTATCTTCTGAAAATAATTAATTAGTTTACCATTAATTTCAATTTTACAATTTTGTTTATTCTTCAACAAAATAAATAGTAAACTATAATGTGGATTCGAAAAAGAACACTATATCCGTATAAATTTATTTGATTTTAAGAAATCACCTTTTTAGCCTTTATTATATGAAAGAAATTATTTTTTTAACATTATTTATTTGATTTAAAGAAATATTTATTTGTTTCAAATACAATACCAGCAAAACCATAGGAAATGATTTGTTTAATTATATTACCTTGAACAAAGACAATTTTTTCATTAAATTAAAGAAAATATTCCTGTGCACCCAAAAAGGAGTTTTATTTAAATATAAGAAATCGTTTTTTGAACTACAATTCGAAGTAAAAACAAATTTAGAACAAATATAAATTTATTTATTTCATTTTAAAATAAGTATTCAATAAGATCGTAGAGAAACTTTTCCAGTAAATAGATTTATCTTCTCAAATAATCAATTAGTTTACTATTAATTTCAATGTTACAATTTTATGTTTATTCTTCAACAAAATAAATAGTAAATAAAATAAATAAAAAAGAACACAATTTCCATATCAAAGTTCTAGAAATGGAATAAATGATTGAAATTCCTGGAATAAATTTCTGACTTCTAGTAATAATTATTCAATAAGGAAATAGTGTGAATAGAATTGAGTAGGTGTTGATTTTCTAGGATATGTAGGTTGTCAGGAGTGTCGCGTGCCTGTATGTAAAAAAATGTAAAGATAGTGATCCAACAAGATCTTGATATTTGTTAATAAATCCTTTTACAATACGAAATTAAATATTTTCAATTTAATATTTATAAAGACTCCTGACAGACTCTCTCGTTTCATTAAGAATGCATTTTTCACTAGAATTAACCAGAAAGTATTATCTTTATAACCTTTTAAAAACAATCTATATGCAAATTAAGGAAGAAATAAACTCATATTCCATTTCCATAGCTAGGGACTAAATTGAATTTTATAAACTAAAAGTGCAATTGTTGTGCGAATCGTCACGCAATCTGTAAAGTTTATTAACCGTAAATCTTTAACGGTGTCATTGCGTCGAGAACGAAGTAAAAATGAATGGCACGTTTGGAATCTGTTATGCAAATCAAAGTAACTAAACATGACCCAAATTTTATCAAATTCGATTTATTTTTTAATTTAAAAAAAAATTAATTAAGAATAGTTTGAATAAAATTGAAAATTGTCCGGCCACCTGTTTTTCGATAATTGCTTAAATTATGCTAATTTGAATTATATAAGTGAAAAAATTTGTTCTTTTAATTAAATTTAAAGTTATCAAAATTCTTTATAAACATGAATTCGTTTTGTTAAATTTTGAAGAAGTTATTGCAGAAATAGTCAAGATTTCAATGCTTTCTTAAATTCTAAATAATTTTCAAAGTAATCGACATTTTTTAATGTTCTTGGACTAATTTTAAAGCCAAATTTTTACAAAATCGATCGAAATTCTTGGAATTGATGTGTAATTTTTTGCTTACATACTGCACGAGGTTAAAGTTCAAATAAAAAAGTTGGAAAAATTCCAATATTGCTTTTGCTTAGAAAAACATTTTTATAAGATATATAAAACATATAATCATGAATTTTGTATCGAATCCCCTTAAAATATATATTCATATGATCCTTATTATGATTTACCTACAGATGAAATGTTTTCGAAATTTCCCTACTTTTTTGTTACAATTTTAACTCCTTGCATTATGCAAGAAAAAATGTATAGATTTATAATGATAATTTAATGCGATTCTGTAGAATCTTAGCTCTAAAATGAGCCCAAGAAGATTAAAAAATGTTGATTACTTCGAAAGTTATTTAAAATTTAAGAAAGCATTGAAACATTGACTATTTTTGCAATAACTTCTTCAAAATTTAACAAAACGAATTCATGTTGGGTTCATTTCATAAAGAATTTTGATAGCTTTAAATTTAATAAAGAGAACAAATTTTTTCACCCAAATAATTCAAATTAGGATAATTTAAGCAATTATCGAAAAACATGTGGCCGGACAATTCTGACCGGTACTCTATCTATTTGAATTACTTTCAATCATCAATATTAAAATCGAATGGCAATGTATATATCGAGGTATATCCATTGCAATCCATACTGATTAATTTATATCTTTTATTTTATGCATAATGAATCACTTGGGATTTGAAACTCAATTTTTATATCTATCTCTATCTTTATGTTATACATGTCTATCTTTTTGTATCCTTTATCTTAAGGTGTCAAACTATTTCTATCCATGTCTATATTTTCCTGTCCTTCAAATATCCAAGTTGATGCTGCTCTATCTCTTCAATAATCTGCTACTATTTCTATATTTCTCAATGACTATTTCTATCAATATCTATCCTTCGTTTAATCATGTCAATTATTTTCTATCTCTCGAAATATATTACCAGGTCTATAGTTTTCAATCTCTGTCTTTCTATCCAAATCTATACTTTTAATCATTTCAATCATTCTTGATTTTTTTTACATGTATCACCGAACTTTTTTTAATCGTTATCTTTCTATCCAATACTGTTTTTGTTGAAATATTCCATTCCTTTTCTATCTTGTTTAGAATCTACTAACGCATCTACAATTTTCAGTGCCTATTTTTCTACCCAAGTCTATCCTTTTTCTAATAATTATAAATCTTTTTCAATCCCGATCTTACTATCCAATTTTATCCTTTGTCTGATGATTTCAACCTCTTTCTATCTTTTTTGAAATATTGTCAAGTTTGGGATAGAAAAATATAAAAATTCGTGCACAATTAGAATTGACAAAAAGATGGGAAGAAATAGATATGCCGGAATACAGCCCATGGATACTTTCTAAATCTGAATCAGTCGGAATCTACTGATTATCAGTGAAATTTGACTGATTCAAATAGCTAAAAAGAGGAAAATATTGTTTCCACTGATTAATCAGTAAAATTAACTGATTTAACAGTGAAAAATATTGTTTCTACTGAGGAATCAGTGAAAATTTGACTGATTCAGATTTAGAGAGTAGAAAATACGAAATACACACAAGTGGATATAAAGAAATGCTGTTTAAGGTAGTTTTCATCCACTAAAATTAGACTTCAGGCAAAAATAGATAATTTTGCTTTCAAGAATAGCAATATTATTATTAAAGGGTTATTTTGAAAGAGAAAAGATTATTTTACATGAAAAAAATTTGAAACACAGACAAATAATTTTATTAGTAAATTTTATTTTTTACCCAATTTTTTTTCTTATCGCTTCTTGAGAAATTTTTAAAAATTATGCGATTCTAATAAATCATGAATCATTTTTTCCGAGAAAAGATTTCCCACAACTTCATAGTTTCTGATTTTTAAAAATAAATTTTTTAATGGCTGAAACCATAAAAAAAATATTTTCCAAAACGAAATTTTTATAAACAAATTGCTGAATTTGATAATAATTTATTCATTTTCGAAAATTGGAAATGGTTGAGTTGTAGGGAATCTTTTTCTTGAAAAAGTGATTTGTAATTTTTTAAAATCGCATAATTTTTTAAAATTTGGTAAGAAGCGATAAGAAAAAAAGTTAGGGCAAAAATAAAATTTATTAATAAAATGATTTTTCTGTATTTCAAATTTTTTCATGGAAATTAATCTTTTCTCTTCCAAAATAGCCCTTCTATAATAATATTGCTATTCTTGAAAGCAAAATTATCTATTTTTGCCTGAGGTCTAATTTTCGTGGATCAACTACCTTAAAGGACGCAAAGTGATTTCACGCGGTTGGAATAAAGGATAAAAGGATAATAGAATAGAATAGAATTTTTTTATCCATTAATATTAGTAAATATTGTTACTTCAATATTACCATATTAGCAGCCAAAATAGGCACATTATTTTGCTAATAAAAATTTTTAATTAGTATTCAATCACGTTTTATCTGAATTTTTATCGATTTACCATGAAAAGAACATTTTTATATTTCATGGCGTACAATTTAGTTGTTACATGTTGCTTACCACGTTCAGCATTATACAATTTTATGAGCCACATATTCTATCCTGTGTCTTCATAAAATGAGACCACTCATAAAATATACATTAGAGCATAATGAAAGTACATGGAAGGTCATGCTAAAATATAATATAGGGTCAGAAGGAAAATATGTGTATACAGCAGATGTAAAGTAATGCTAGATCTTTTGAAAATGAGTTAATGATACTGACGTAAGAGGTGTCGATAATAAATAAACTTGTCGATGTCTTTGAAGAAGCAAAAGAATATATTCCCCTTGGATATGCAATCAACTTTTCAATTAATTTTATTATCAATTATCTTTTTTAATAATAGTTTTCATGTTCAAAACAAAAATACCTGACCATTAATCATTTATTGTTTACTGCCTTTATTATAGAGGGTGTTATCATAAAAGATACCCTAGCGAAAGTTCCGGATAGAAATTCATTTTGAACCATTCCGAGCTAATCCGAAGTTTGTATCCGAGCCAATCGGGGTCATTCCGAGCCAATCCGAATCATTACAAACTAATCCGAAAAAAGTTTTTAATCTCGTTTGTTCCAAATCAGTTGAAAATTAATCCGTCTCAATCCGGATCAATCCGAGGTAGTCCGAGTCATTACGAGCCAATCCAAAAAAAGTTTTCAATCTCGTTTGTTCCAAATCAGTCGAAAATGATTCCGTCTCAATCCGAGTCAATCTTAATCAATCCGAATAAATCAGAATGAATGAGAAGCAATCCGAATACGGATTAGTCTAATCCGATTACTCGGAATGAATTTCTATCCGAAGCTTTCACCAGGGTAGTTATGTTTTATAAGGATTTTGGGTTCACTAAACTCAAATCTGACCTCAAAACTTTTATATTAAAAATGGAAAATCCAATATGGCGGACAAACTTTTTAAAAGTTTTTCAATTTCATTGAATTTCAGCATTCCCATATTTTTTAAGTAATTGAATTCAAGTCTGGAATATTTTATGGAATTTTTTCAATTTTATTTTCTTTTTCGTTATTTGAAATTTGTTACTTTGCATTTTGAATAGAAGAAAGTAAATTAAATGGAAAAAAATATTTTTTAGAAGAAAACAGTTAAGCTGAACTGATATTCTACACTGTGTACTTTAGCACTTTATGGTTTGTAAGTAAGCATAGTTTCTGCTTTAAAATTCCGGTTTTTTGGGTAAACTCTGTTCCTAGATGTAATCTAACCGGTAGCTATATACCGGTAATGAACAGTACTGAACTACTCAGTACCCACTACTCTAAAAAATTAAAGGTGCACATCCAATAACAGGGAATGCGAATCTTAACCTCCCAAATTATTTAAATCTGATTAAATAGAAGTAATACACAAACATAATGAGGAAGTAACTTGATTTCTTAGGAATATGCATTTTTTGTGGATTACAATTGAACATTCGACAATTATTAATTTTATTATTCACTAATCAATATTAATTGTTAGATATTTTTAAATTTTATTATTTTTAGATATTTTATAAATACTGACAGCAAATTTGTTTTATTTTTCAGATGCGGTGGCTAACGCCTTACATTTTTAGCCTTTTTTTGGTGGCTTTTTTTTCAATTTCCATGGAAAAAGTAGAAGCTTGCTCATGTGCACCATCGCATCCTCAAACGAAATTCTGTGAAGCAGATTTCAGTAAGAGATATCAATTTTCTTCTTAATCAGAATTTTTAAGTAGATAGGAAATATTTTCTTTGAATTTAAATAAAAACTATTAACTTTTATTTTACTATTATTCTTAAAAACAATTATCTCTCTACTTTAAACAATATTCTAATAGAGAAAATTGTCAACAAACAGTAAAGTAAATTTAATTTAAAGAAAGTCATTAATTTTTAATTGAATTTACTTTTCACTCAACAACTGTTTTTCCCATAGGAGTTTCATTAAAAATAGATCCTGTTTTACGGTAATTGGTTTTGAGGAACAGTTGGTTGGACAATCTGAAATAAAAATAAATCAAAACGACTATTTCCTTCTCTCTAAATCTGAATCTGTGAACGGCCACTGATTCGCAATGACTGATTCACTGAGAATCAGTGAAATTCGACTGATGAATCAGTAAAATAGATTGAACTCACTTATTGAATCAGTGAAATCTTCAGGTGGCAATAATAAAACCAGCAATATATTTTAACAATCGATGAACTCGTTTATTTTAGGATAAACAACACTAAAAATAAATTACGTAATTATTATTATATATTTTAATTATCATTGTGTATAATTATATTATGTATAATTAAAAATTAAAGATCCAGCGTTATACTTTAATCGTTTTAATCGAATTCAAAAATATGATTTCTCAGTGAAATCAAAACAGGGCACTGATTCATCAGTTTATATATTTTCACTGATATAATCAGTGATTATTTCACTGATTCAGGTTTAGAGAGTTAGTTTTTTCATTAATAATTTTCTTTTATCAAGTTTTTTTTATGAAAGTGTGAAAAATTATATTTTGTAGAATGAGTTATTAAAAGTTTGAATAAGATAGAAATTAAAGATTTTTTATTGGTTGAATCATATCATCCGAAAACAGTTAAAAACAACTAAAATTTTTCTATTTATCCCGACCATAAAAAAACCATAATTTTCATCCAATTGAAACATTCCATGGCTCATTTTATTCGAAATAAAATTTTTCATACTTTCATAAAAAAAAAAAATTGGGTAAAAGAGTAGTTTGAATGGAATAAATGGGGAATTATAAATTTAAATGATAAATAATCGAATAAGGTGGAAATTACGTAATAAAATGTATTTAATTTGCATAATTTGTTCCAGTCGCTGTCATTAAAGTAAAAGAATTAGTAGAGGGAACATTTGAAAATCTCTACAGGGTGAAAATCAAAAGAGTTTTCAAGGTCAGTACATCGAAATCTTAATTTAATTGCTGGATGAAATTAGAGTACATAAATTAAGTAAGACACTTTTATACAAATGTCTTTCAAAAATGTAATTTGACACAACTTTTTTTAACAGAGGAAAAAAGTTTTGCGCTTGAAATTTTCAGAAAAAAGTGTCTTTCAGAAATGAAAATTCTAAAAATGGTCAATCATCAGTTTTCCAAAAATAAGTCAATATTTAGAGTGCCCTTATTTCCAACAATCTAATTAAAGAAGATAATAATTATCAGTCATTTTTAAAGATTCTAAAATATTTCCTGCTTAATTTCCACGACTTTGAGTTCCGTTTTATTTTTAATTTCAATCGGGGTCTGAAATAAGAATGTATTTTAATGAAGATATCTGAAATGATATGGTCACTATAATTATTTGCTCGATTTGATATTATTTAGAGCACACCAGAAAGTAATCTCGTCTTAGATGACGAATTATGGACTCCCTCAACTGATGGAATGTGTGGTGTCAATCTCAACTTAAATACCGCATACGTCATAAGTGGCAGTGTCAGATCTGGAAAGCCTTCTATATCGATATGTGACCTTTCCATTCCTTGGGCAAAAACGACTAAACGTCAACGCAAAGGGTTTAGACAGCTCTATCGTGAAGGCTGTAAATGCAAAGTGAGTAAAGCACAAAAATATCATATACAGCTTTTCACCGACAGAAAATATGGCCAAAAAAGGGTCAAACACTTTTTAATTAACAATTCATTCATCAATTATAATAATTATCGGATAATACATAATGCTTTATAGATTATTTAATTTTTTTTTCAATTTCAATTTATATTTGGTCAATGCAAAACGAGAAATGGACATTGTTCTACTAATATTACCTTTACTTTGAACAATTCGTTACAGAAAATAAGCGCCATGAAAAGTTTAGAAAAATTCAGACATTCATTGAAGTTTCTATAATATAAGAGAATTTTGAAAAATTCAAAATCTTTATTACTGAATGAATAATAAGCATTTAAAGAAATATTATCTTTTTAAGTGGATCCGCGACCTTTAATATTTTTATTTTTATTTTTTGGTTTTAGACCATCCATATAATTTTTTTTATATTTAATACTTTTATTTAGAAAGGATTTGGTTTTTTTTTTAAATTCTTTATGTATTTTTAACCTAAAAATGTGGGTTTTTGGGGCATTTTTTTGACATTTTTTTTTTTACTTTAAATAACTTTTTTGTTTTTTAACCAATTGTCATGATTCTTTTTTTATTTTGTTCCTTACAATGTGTAGCAACTTTTTGGATATGGAAAATAAGGTAACATGATTGAAAAAAGAGTTACAAATAGAAAAAAATATCCCAAAATATAAAAAAAAAGTTTTGTAGTTACTTTTTTAGCTAGAATGCTTTTCATTTTCAAAAAGTTGCTGCACACTGTAAGAAACAAAATAAAATAAAATCATGTCAATTGGTTAAAAAAAAAAAAAAAAAACTCTAAATTTTTTGTTTAAAAATACATAAAGGTGCTGGAAATAAAAATATTAAAAGTGGCGGATCCCTTAACAACGATTATATTTGACGATTTAAAATTTGCAGTTTTGTAACATTATTAATGTTTTATTAAGAAAATCTTAATATAATAAATTTTTTGCAAGATACAACACAAAACATATTTATGAGTTTTATAGTCTTGGTAAGAAATTACATTTTATGTCATTTTTTACTAAGGTTCATTTAAAGTCGTCAAACATTGTTCTATTTTCAATTGTTAAGATGATAATTTTTTTTCCTTAAATACATATTAATCATTCAATAATACAAATTTTGAATTTTTTAAAATTCCGCTATATTCTAGAAACTTTAAAGAATGTCTGTGGATTTTTTCAAACTTCTCATGGTGTTCATTTTCTGTAAAGAATGGTTCAAAGTGAAGGTTTGGAAAGTTACGTCAAGAAAACCCGATTTTTTATCGTATATTGCATTGTATCTATTGTGAAAATTTTTTCCGGATATTAATCTACATATTACGTTACATTAGAGAATTTAAACTTTCATTAACACTTTGAAACCGACATTAGTATTTTAAAACACATTTCGAGATTAAATCAAATTTATAGCTTGAAAAAAATTTTAAGATTTTTAAAAATAATCTTCAAACTAATCGAACCCCATAAAGTCTGTTGTTGCTTAATTTTAAAAACTTCTAATTCAACAGAAAAATTATTTCTTGAACTTCTAATATTATGTATTTCTTAACTGCAAGACTTACAATAAAATTTGCAAATTAGCTAAATTCCTCATTTAATAAATGTAAAATTTATTTAAACCGAATAGAATTTTTATTTTGTTTATATACAATTAAGAATTTCAAGCTATTTGTAACAGTCATATTTAAAAGGCACAGTTAGAAATTTCCGTCGGGATTTTCTGGAAGAGGTGATTCAAGTTTTATGGAGTTACTATGAGTATTTAGTAAACTTAGGATAATTTAATAAAATCCAATAACTTTTTCGTAAATTTGAAAAAAACTTTTTGCATTTCAATTGTATCTGCAAACTCTGAAAAATGTATGATTCTGAGGAAAATTTTAGTTGTTTTCCTTATTCAAAGACAATTTTCACAAATTTCAATTACTTTTTTGCAATTTAAGGATACATTTACTGCCAAATATCATAAACTTCATATCATTTAACGTAACTCTTGTGACCTGAAAGTTTCATGAAATTCTCTAATGGACTCTCACAATTTTGATCTAATTTTAATGTAACACTTTCGTAAAAATTTCACTTCATAAGTGTCACAGTTACAGAACAGTATAGGTTATATAAATATTCCATAACTGGGAGTGCCCTGAAGTTTGGGATATTTCCAATAGTCTAAATAATAATTAAAAAATTCAAGCCCAATTTAGGTCGTTCATTCACAAAAATTAGACCTCAGGCAAAAATAGATAATTTTGCTTTCAAGAATAGCAATATTATTATTGAAGGGCTAATTTGAAAGAGAAAAGATTATTTTTCATGAAAAAAATTTGAAACTCAAAAAAATAATTTTATTAATAAATTTTATTTTTTCCCAAACTTATTTTTTTATCACTTCGAGTCAAATTTTTAAAAATGATGCGATTCTAATAAATCACGGTTCACTTTTTTAGGAAAAAGATTCTCTACAACATGACCGTTTCCTATTTTTGAAATTGAATTAATTATTATCAAATACAGCAATTTGTTTATAAAAATTTTGTTTAGAAAAGTAGTTTTTTTATAATTTCAGCCATTAAAGAATTCATTTTCAAAAATTGGAAACGGTCATGTTGTAGAGAATCTTTTTCCTAAAAAAATGAAACGTGATTTATTACACTGAGAAAAAAATGCTATTGAATCAAAAGCATTTCTTTCCAAAAGCATGTATACTATGAATTCATAAAAATATACTACAAGAACCAATAAATATGTTACTAATTCTATAGCATATTGATTTGAATCCGTGATATACATGCTTTTAGAAAGAAATGCTATTGATTCAATATCATTTTTTTCTCAGTGTAGAATCGCTTTATTTTTAAAATTTTGGCTCGAAGCGATAAGAAAATGAGTTTGGGCAAAAATAAAATTTATTAATGAAATTATTTTTTCGAGTTTCAAATTTTTTCATGAAAAATAATCTTTTCTCTTTTAAATTAGCCCTTCAATAATAATATTGCTATTCTTGAAAGCAAAATGATCTATTTTTGCCTGAGATCTAAATTTCGTGAACGAACTACCTTAAATTCTACAATCACGATTACGAATAATAGTAAAAATAGATAAACTAATAAAAAACGAGAAAAAAATGTTAATTTAGAAAAGCCTATTGTGGACTGACAGTTAAGATTTTTTGTTGATATTTAAAAGAAGATTAATCCCCTTTTGTGGCAGATCGTGTACACCCCATTTCAATGGAAGGGAACAGTTTTGGAAAAAGCGGGAGGAAAGCAGTGCCTATGGGAAAGCGAACCAGGACCTCTGATCTGTCAGGAAGAACATGGAATTTGTATGCAGGGTCACGGTGGATGTTCCTGGATCCCATCCATGTCTTACAAGAACTGCATTGAAGAGCACCAACGTCATCGAGAACATCACAGGTCACGGGAAGCGTGATTCACGAGCTGGCAAACCCTCGTTTTACAATTTACAATCGCCTCAGTCATCGACATTCGCTATGGTTGCACTACTAACCATGGAATGTGCTTACGAATCTCTGAATTCCTTCTTTAATGCAAATTCATGTCATTTTACATATCACTGTAAGTTATTCTTCACTCACAAATGCCAGAATAAGATGGAATTATTCCAACCGAAAATAAGAAGGAATGCATTCAAGATAACCTTTTATAACTCTTTCTATAACATTTGACGAACAATTTTTCTCTTTTATTTTCAACATTTTTATGTTTTGTGCTTTGTTCACCTCTCTTGTCTCCTTTTTATTGAGGAAAAGATTTTAAAAGGACTTTAAAAAAGAGATTCTTAAATCTATGGAGAAATCGAATTGATTAATATTTTTCGAAGATGAAACCGAGGAGGGATTTATAATTCAAAGTTGTTTCTGTAATTCATGGGTAGATTGGAGTCTACTTATGTAGTTTCCAATTTCATGGGAAAATCTGATTTCGTGGGGAGACGTTCGAAAGTTGGAACGTGTAGTACAAATCAAATTGTCTTCGTCGATTTTGCACCAGTGGATCACGAGAAATTAGAAGAGAGTTACTAAAAAAATTAACGGTCATTTCTGGACTTGATATAATTTTTTTATTAAAAATTCGGATCTGAAGAAATGTATATGGGATATATTGATTATGTATACAATAATGATTATTTTTTGCATTTTTTTATTTAAAAATTTCTGCTGGTGGAAAATATCTGACTGCTTTGTGTAATCGAACGTCGACGTCAGTATTTAAAGAAACTCGATAGTTTTATTAATTATTCGAGTATATATTATTGTGTATATATTTTATTTATACATTGACATTAAGACTTAAAAGTCGAGGATTTCATTTAGATACCCAGAGAATGAATTTTCTGGGTAAATTATTATCATTGATTATTATGTACGATGAAATCGACTTTTAAAATGTAGTTTTAGGTATATAAAGGCGTGTAGAAAATTTCCATAATTTTGGTTAGTCTTTATTTAAAGAAAAGTAGATTTTAGATTTAATATTAAATAATAATATAGAAATTATTTAAATCAAACATACTCCCATATTTTTCATTAATTTATTACATGTAATAACGTAAATTTACAAGTTTTTATAACGGCATAAGGTAAAAATGACTAAAAAGTTATCAACTTTGTATACGCACAACGGAAAGAATGAAAATTAAAAAAATCCTACAAATTATTGGCAGGTGTTTCAATTTATTCTTCACCAATTCATCCCCTTATTTTCTATTTTTATTGGATTAAGGTAAGTTTAGATTCAAATTGAATAATTATTACCTTTCGAATTTATTTACATTATTTATCTACTTTATTTGAATAAAGATGTGATTGCAATTGAATTTAAATTGATTTTCAATGATCCGACTGAGAGTTCATTCTAGTAATTTCCTACCTTCATTACATTTTACGATAAGTTGGTTGATAAAGAGGAAACTAACTCATTTGATTAGAGTCTCTAAGCTTTTTCATGGAACCTAATGTATTTGCATCTGCTTCTTGCATGACGAGAATTCACTTTAATCTCCCTGCCAAATATAAAATACTATGGAAATCCAGATTACGTCATGAATCAAATTACCATAAAAATGTTACTTTCATGACATGACTACTGCATTTAATTATTTTTCTTTGCTATTTTCTTCCTATCTAAAGTTTCCAATATTTTTATAGTATTTTTTATTGAATCCTATTTGCTGATGCTTAAAATATCAACCGCCAATACTGGGCCAGTATTAGTGATTGATGGATTAATATTGGCCCAACACTAACAACTAAATCAATATTGGAAATTAGTATTGGGAGAAGTACTAAATAAGTAATTAAAAATGCAGTTTTATTTTCAAATTTATTACTACTCCAAAATATCCTCCGCTGAGAAACATTAATACTTCGATAATTGTTGGTTAATCGAGTATAATTAATTTTAATTTCAGAACAACCAGCCAAACAGTAATTACATTGTTCAATATGATTATAATGGATCAGGGTGCAATTAAACCTTTACGTGTCTAAGGTTCAATTCCAATCAAGAATTTATGCCCGAGGCAGAGAAATATTCATGCCTTTATCTTCAAAAGTCGTTAATGCCAACTTTATTAGTGATTACCATCTTCTTGCTACTTGTAATACACAATATTTACATTGCATTGTCATGTACCATGATAATTTTCTATTATTATTGTATATCAATAAATTGTTCATACTCTCTAAATCTTAATCGGTCAAATTTTCACTGATTCAGCAGTGGAAAAATAATTTCCATTGTTAAATCAGTTAATTTCCACTGAAGTAATCAGAACAATTTGACTGATTTACAGTAACCTCTTTTTGGCTATTTGAATCAGTCAAATTTCACTAATAATTAGTAGATTTTGACTGATTTAGATTTAGAGAGTAAATTAATTCTGAAATGCAGAAGCATTAAAATTTTCCACAAGTTGGATATTATATTCAAACTTTTTGTTATCTCATTAAATTTTTTTATAGGCCCGAATGATAATACATTGTAGATGAATTACTGCTGAATATTTTTCTAGTAATTTGTGGTACTTGAATTTATTCACTTACCATTTCACGATGGTTAGGATAATAAGTCTGATCGATAAGTGGGAAACTTTCTTTTCCCAGTCGTCGTTGCAATCCTAACAGGTGAGCAAATACCCAAGGCTTGTCCTAGAATAAATAAAACTTTGATAAATGATAGTGGAAGAGTATAAAATTTATATAGAACAAATTGAGAGATACGTTAACACAAAAAACATTTAAAATGAAAAATAGTGATGACTTTGGAAAGAAAATTTATCATAATAATTTCATTATATCATGAATACTCATCTTTATATATAAAAATCGTTTTTTTAAAATCTTACTTGGAAGTTGTAAATGGCGGTTAGGTTGTTGACACTTGGGACGCCACCGTACATCAAACCGAGCAACAGATTTTTGTGATCCTCACTAGCATCTCGCAGATTCTGACGGATCAAGACGAAATCCGGCTTGAAAGATCTGCAGATAAAGTTTTGAAATAGCGTTTTTATTTTCTGTGCTAAATTTGATTAAAGATTAATTTTTCATGAGAAAAGATCTCATTAAAAACAATTTTTTCAAGGATAAGCTCAATAATTTTTCCTCTATTTTGAAAACAATTCTTTTTTTTAATTAATTAATTTTATTAATTAATTATTTTACATGAAAAAAATTTGAAACACTGAAAAATAAATTTATTAATAAATTATATTTTTGTCCCAACTTTTTTCCTTATCGCTTCTTACCAAATTTTAAAAAATTATGCGATTCTATAAATCATGAATCATTTTTTCAGAGAAACGATTTCCCACAAATTCACCGTTTCTGATTTTTAAAAATAAATTCTTTAATGGCTGAAACCATTAAAAAAACATCTTCCAAAACGAAATTTTTATAAACAAATTGCTGAATTTGATAATAATTTATTCATTTGCAAAAATTGGAAATGGTTAAGTTGTAGGGAATTTTTTTCTTGAAAAAGTGATTTGTAATTTATTAAAATGACATAATTTTTTAAAATTTGGTAAGAAGCGATAAGAAAAAAAAGTTGGGGCAGAAATAAAATTTATTAATAAAATTATTTGTCTGCATTTCAAATTTTTTTCATGGAAATTAATCTTTTCTCTTCCAAAATCGCCCTTCAATAATAATATTGCTATTCTTGAAAGCAAAATTATCTATTTTTGCCTGAGGTCTAATTTTCGTGGATGAAAACTACCTTAAATGAATGTAGGAAACTTTATTCAACTCTAAAATATAGGACTTTTATAGTGTCTAATTTGAGTGACAACTCTGATTACTATTTTACAGTGCTCTCTAAATATGAATCAGTCAAAATCTACTGATTGTCAGTGAAATTTGACTGATTCAATTAGCTAAAAAGAAGTTACTGTAAATCAGTCAAATTTCACTGATTGATTCTGTAAAACTTGACTGATTTAACAGTGATAAATTTTTTTGCACTGATTCAATCAGTGATAAGCAACTGATTTAACAGTGAAATATATTTTTTCACTGGTGAATGAGTAAAAAGGTAAATCACTAATTAAATCTGTGAAAATTTGACTGATTCAGATTTAGAGAGTGTATATGCGAATATATGTGCGTTAAGCATTACTAGAAATCTATGCAAATTCGTTTGACGAATATCCATTCGATCGACGACTATAGCATCAAGATTAATGCATTTACGTCGTGCTCTGCTATCCACGTTAGATTTATTACGATCATTTTCAATATTCATGAGTTTATCGTATGCGCCTCTGAGAAACGTTCCTTCAACGCTTCAAGTAATTTTCTCACAATTTTCAAATTTTTCAGCTCTTTATATATTCATTTAAATCTAAAATTAATCTTGAATGGAATATCGAGAGAATTTATTATTATAAAGTTGAAAGGACGTAGAGAGGGCAGAATTTATGTAAAATAAATGAGGTGTGCACTGTAAAACAGAACCAAATTACATATATATGAAAAAACTTTACACAAACCAATTTTATAACTTTTTATCATTTAAAATTCGAAAATTATACTTAAGATAGTAGACTCGCTAAAATTAGGCCTCAAGCAAAAATAGATAATTTTGCTTTTAAGAATAGCAATATTATTATTAAAGGGAACATTTAAAAGAGAAAAGATTATTTTCCAGGAAAAAAAATTTGAAACAGAAAAATAATTTTATCAATAACTTTTAAAAACTGATGCGATTTTAATAAATTACGGATCATTATTTCATTCTCTACAACTTAACCGTTTCGAATTTGTGAAAATAAATTATTTAACGGCTGAAAGCATGAAAACAATTTTCCAAAACAAAATTTGAATACTTCAATTGCTGAATTTGATAATAATTGATACATTTTCAAAAAATTGGAAACTGTCAAGTTTTAAAGAATCTTTTACGTGAAAAAATGATCCGTGATTCATTACAATCGCATAATTTTTAAAAATTTGGCTCGAAGAGATAAGAAAAAAAGTTCGGGCAGAATTAAAATTCATTAATATAATTATTTTTCTGTGCTTTAAATTTTTTTCATGAAAAATAATCTTTTCTCTTTCAAATTATCCCTTCGATAATAATAATGCTATTCTTGAAAGCTAAATTATAAATTTTTGCAAAAACATCTGAGAAATAATTTTGCGCTCCATGATTCACGTATACAGAATAAAAAATTTAGTCATATAAAACTCTACAGAGTTTTAGTTTTAGTTTTTAAAGACAGTTTATTATAAATATACTCAATAAAGAAACAATAATTTCATTTAATGTTAATTTCATAAATTTTTGTAGTTTTTAAGGCCATCTCAAATTTCCAAAACGTGTATAAAATATCTTTTACATTTATTTATTCGAAAAAATCGTTCCAGTAGACTTTTAACACGTTGAGGAAAGAAGTTTTGCATGGCAGACAAATTGAAAGAGATAATTCGAACACATGCAGCGCGGGTTTATGGCTTTCTTTGGAGTTAAGTAAAACAAGGAGGTCGGTAGTTACGAGAAGATTAAGTACTGCGTAGAAAAAAAGTGCTGGATGGTAATTCAAAGATACCGACTGAGAAGGAGGACAAGATAGGATGATGAAAATAAGGTGGTGGTGCGCGAGTTATGGCAGTGCTTTACATAGGTGTTGACTACATGCTACATGGTCGATATGAATTCCTCCTTCAGAAACGATTGTATTCAATGCGATATACCATCCAAAGTAATTGTATAATTTCAACTCAGATAATAATACATTACTAATGATTTAGATGATTGAAAGAATTTGATAGAATACTCTCTTAAACTGAATCAGTCAAATTTTCACTGATTGAATCAGTGATTTTCCTTTTCACTGATTCATCAGTGAAACAGCTATTTTCCACTGTTAAATCAGTCAATGTTTACCAATTCATCAATGGAACAAATATTTTTCACTGTTAAATCAGTTAATTTTCACTGAAGTAATCAGTGAAATTTGACTGAATCGCAGTAAACTCTTTTTAGCTATTTTAATCAGTCAAATTTCACTGATAATCAGTAGTTTTTGACTGATTCAGATTTAGAGAGTAGAATCATCCAACAGTGAATAATAAATTACTAAGTTTTCCGGGATTCGAAGAAAACTGATTTTTTATTCTATCATTGAGAGTTCAACAAAACAATATATATCAAATCCGGATTCACTAAATGTCGCACTGAAAAAAATAATTTAGTCATCACAACAAAAACGTTTTGTTAAGCAGTTTTTGTTGCCATAGCAAAATTTTGGTTTATCACAAAATTATTTTGTTGGACCAACAAAATATTGTGTTGTTGACATAAAATTATTTTGTTGGCCTAAAAAAAGTTTCGTTGAGCCAACAAAACTGTTTAGTTAGACTAATTAGATATGCGATCGTGCATGCAAAACTTTTAGAAAATGAAGTGCTTGGAATTCAAATGAAATTTGAAACAAAGTTGCGAAATTATATTATTTCAAAAGAGCAAAAGTATTTTATGTGCCACCGGCGCGCAAACTCGTTTTTTCGCTACAGTTAACAGTAGCGCAATGTAGTATATTGTGCTACAGATGAATGAAATGTAAAAATTGAACTGCGCATGCGCCTAAAGCCATGCAACGGAGCACAATCTTCTTCTTATTCTTCTTCTTCTTCGTACAGCGTTAGCACCTTACTGGCAAAGCCTTGTACATTTGAACTGCGCATGCGTCTTTTAAAATCCATAACTACTACACAAGATCGATAAAATCAAAATGGCCGGGACTAGTCGTGACATATCAAGATACAATACTAGATTAGATTCGAGTGTACACACAAAAACTCGTATACGCACCGAAGTCACAGAAAATAGAATACGTGCCAATGCACACAATTCGGGAAATTACGAGACTCACAACAATGCTCGCAGGACTGATCGCGGCTCGGTTTCGTCTCGGCTTTGTCTTGGCTTCATCTCGGCTTTGCCTCAGCTACGTCTCGGCTATGCCTCGACTACGCATCGGCTACACCTTGACTACGCTTCACCTACGCCTTGGCTTTGATCTCCTGCAAGCATTGTCGCTCGTCACGCAATAACCCTCATTGTGCGCCTAGGCACGTAATATACTATTGATAGGTCAAGACTATTTTGCCAGGCTAACCAGCGAATTTTGTTTAGCCAACAAATGATTTATAGGGCTGATAAAAAAATTTCTTTGCCTCAACAAAAGCATTTTGTTAGGCCAACAAAACAGTTTTGTTAGACCAACAGAACATTTTTGTTATATCGACAGAACAGTTTTGTTGGACTAACAAAGAGACCAACAAAAAATTTTTTCTGGCTCATCAAAACAGTTTTGTTGCATAAATAACAAAAAAATTATTTTGTTGCGGCAACACAATTTTGGATCGTCAAGCAAAACCGTATTCTCAGTGCGCGCTTCGGGCTCGGTCTTACATTCTTCGCATACATTAAAGTTTATTTCTTGTAATTTAATACTGAAACTCAAGTCATTTTTATAATACTGTAAATGTAAATTAAATTTTCTCAAAATTAGTTCGAATTTGAAGATTACATTCTCACCACGACACACGCGCTTCGCGCTCGATGTTCACAATCGAAGGCAAGGAATTAAGACTCGTGATTTAAAGGAAAAAATCAGTATAAGCCTATATTGATTTCCTGAATATATATATATATATATTTGTAATTTGATGATTTCTTATTTTCTCGCAACATATTATTTTTGTTTTTTATTTTTGGTTTCTGTTCATTTATCTTAAATATATTGAAGAAATATAAGAGTGAAAATTTTTAAAATTTATTTAAGCAAACAATTTCACATTCTGACGCTTTTTCCATATCTCGTATATTTTGGTTAAAACATCGAGTTTTTGATTTTCAGAAGTATTTTTTCAAAATCTAAACAAAAAATATACATTTTATAAAAAAATGTAAAAATGCAAATTTGTAGAGCTTTTTCTAGTAAACAATTTTGTATCATAAAGATTTTTCGCATCTCGTATAGTCTTAAAGAAAAATAAATTTTTCTTATTGTTTTTTTTTCAAGTTTTCATATGCTGTAACTTTTCTAATTTTTGTATGATTGAAAATTTTTATTAGGATAGTATGTAGAACTTTCTGAATAATGTCATCAACTAGTATTGAAATATTGAATTTTTTCAAAAAGTAGTTTTCAAAATTATTAAAAGTGCTCTAGTTTTTGAAATTTTGTTCGTATATCGCTGGTTAACAAACTTGTCCTTACTTTGTGAGATCTGATAAGATGTACTAAAGTGCATTTCTGATACCCTAGTAGAAAGAAATCGTGTATTATGATACTAGTGCGAGAATTTGGTGATTCCCAATGAGTGCTATAACTCACACGAATTGGGAACCACCAAGCCGCACGTGCATCATATTGGCAGACTGCAGAAAGGCAGAGGGGATAAACAAAACGATCGAGGCGTTCATGGTGGTGAAAATGCTAAAAGGCGTCGTAGAAGCGTAGCATAGTCTGCATAGTAGACTGTTGTAAATATTGAATATTATTGTTTATTTCTACAATGGTTAGTAGTTGTTGTGTATTTAATTGTAAAAATACACACGAAAATAGTACGTGTGAATTTTACAAATTCCCTAGACATGCTTACAAAAAAAATCAAAAGGAAAAGTGGATTGCTGCTGTACAGCGAGTTCAGTAAGATACCATAACCAAACTTTTAGTCAGCGGCAATGCCTTCAATACAATACTTGTGTATTTACATTTAGACGTTTTTTTCTAGCCCGAATGGATCTAAATGGATTTTAAAACCACATCATGTTATATGCAGTGAGCATTTTGTCGGGTATAAAAAATCAGATTGTTATTTACATTTTAATAACCTAAAATGACGCAGTGAAAATTAATAGTTACACTAGAAAATTTTACTTACTTTCAGTTTTCTATTCCCCACGTATTTAAAAACATTATTATTCTCTTTTTCAAACTTATTACTTTTATTTATACGAGCTTTTATTAAAAATCTCATAAAAGCTGAACCTTTATCAATGTTATTCTTCCGACGCTTTCGAACGCTTTCACCGAGAGCGGCGCTACCTGTCTTTCTGCAGTCGGCCAATATTATTTTTACAACACTATACGGAAAGTTTGAGCTTGAAGCACCGAAAAATGTGCGCACTAGATAGTATGCAGGAATCAATATTCCCGCATACTTAAGTGTGTGGGAAACTGGAACATGTGCGCAACTATCATGATTCCCGTACACTTTGAAGGTAATCGCGAACCTGTTATTTTTCGAACATTTTTCGGTGCGCAAAGTACAAACTTCCCATAAAGTATTGCAAAAAACTCTTTTTTTCGGATTCAGATCATGAAACGTGGACATTCGTTAAAAAAAGGTGGAGGTCAAATTTTACACAAATATAATAACTTCTCATATGTGATGAGAATGTAAAAAATGGTTAAAACCTGTGTTTTCTATCAATAGAGAAATGGAAAGAAAGTTTGAGTAATTTCTTTCAGTATGATTTTTTAACTGTTTGAATAAAGTTAAAAGGTTTCTCTGAAGTTTTTGTGTAAAATATGTGTATAATTGTACCAAAGTACATATCTTTGATTTATGTAAGTGAGACGTATAATAATCACATACCGGATAACCTTGGTCCCGTTACGGAAGACAGACATGGAGACGATGGTACCCTGTTCATTCGCAGTAAGAGAGAGCTCACGGAATTCAGCTTGTTCGACTCGAATTTCATAGTCTCCGTAAAGTCTTCGTCCCCGAAAATATTTACTCCAATCAGTATTTTGATCATCGATCACTAGAAGAGTTAGTGATCGATCTTTGCCAAAAGATGGTCCTCGTGTGGCGCCAGATACCGCAGCTCCTAAAATCGAAGCTCCCTTAAAAAAAAAGTATATAATTATAAATTATATTTTATCACAATCAAAAAATATATAATAATAAATAATAATAAATAGCAATCTGATAAAATGAAAAGTAAATAAAAAAATTGTTTAAATCAGTTTTAAATGCGAGGCTCACTTAAAAAACCTCAAATCCGTATTTGCATATTCTTAGTCGGAAGTAATATTTAGTTATTCTTTCTCGCTTTTTGGTATTTATTCTTATAAACAAAGAACGCCCACAGTTTTTAAAAAAACACTATCATTTTTAAGATTTTAAGTATTTATGAAAAAGATAATGCATGTTATGCACATTACACGCACTCTGTGATAGTCGCATAAGTGCGAGCTTAATACTCGCACTATTTCAGCATGCGTGTAATCATCGTATGCTGGGAGTATGCGACGCACAAATGCAGACACCATAAATACAGTAATGAACAGAGAGCGGACGAGCGTAGTCTGAAGTTGCGCACCGAGCGTATGCTCAGCTCTCTCGTTGCACACGCAGGTTCTTTCAATTTGTTGCAGAGAATATAATCAAGAGAAAATTGAAGATTTAATGTAAAATTGTGCAAATGTAATTCAAGAGTGAGAAGTTGATATTAACTTGTCACTCTTGAAATACATTTTCACAATTTTGCATTAAATCTTAGTTTTTTCGTAATAAGTTAAAATCAAAAACATCTGCAATTTGTATTTTTATTTCCAGAAGATATACAGAAAATTTTCCTATGTAACGAACTGCGAACCTTAAAAGCATGTGATACTTAAGAAATTAACAAATTTTATTGTTTTAAGTTTTTACATTTTTGTGTCTAAAGTACAAAAAATGTTGTTTCTAAAATTTGAGAAATGGTTGAGAAGATAAAAACGGACCACACTTTAAAAGAAAAGCACCATTTCTCTTTTGTTAGTAATATTCTTCATCGAAGTGTCGATGACAAACAGAATATTGCTTTTCCACTACTTGTAGGTATTCTAACCTCGACGAGAATCCGTGCAAGCTTCTTTCCATCGTTGTCCAGCATCTCCTCTCTTCTGAAACCGATGAATAGGCACACTTTCCTTCTGACGCTTTTCGGTGGTATACACGTACGGACAGCACACTGAATTGCGTATTTTTTATTCATAATAACGCACAATGAATTGTTAAATACTTGTAATGACTTGTAAATAACAATGGCGGAAATCATACGAAGCCAGTTCCCCTTGCCGCACTCCGCCCGCTTGTGACAACTAGCGCTGCTTACAACTGTGCACATGAGCTAAGCTACGCGGACACCTTATCCATTAGGGGTTGACCGGCCCTAAATAAAACGGTGCCAAAGAGATTTTTAAAATTAAATGCCAGATAACAATGTTTTATCAACCATTGTCGAAATCCAATTTATTGAGGGTTAAAGCATTAGCTGACACCGTTAATAATATTCTTAAAATATCGAAAATGAACGCTCTCCTTCTGTTGATAAAAATATTAGCATATCGAGAGAAACTGCGCTCTACGTCTATATCTCTACCAATAATATTATTATTTTCATACAGTATCTATAAAACACTCTAAAACATTGAACTGCGGCCAAGCATATGTCAACAACCAAATAAGCCGCGCATTGAATGAGTAAAAAATGGGGGTTGGGTAGAGACGGGGAACGCGAGGAATCGTGCGTGCCCAACACGAGGCATCGTATGTGCCGGCGTGCGCGCGCATGTTCTTTTGCTCGGTTCAGGGGCTCTCTGCAACGAGGGAGCCGAGCCTATGCTCGGTGCGCAACTTTAGACTACGCTCGTCCGCTCTTTGGTTATAAATCATGGGGACCTTGCGGACTTGATGGAGATATGTGTGTGGATTATATAAAATCACGTTTACAGACTTTCTGATAGGGGAGACTCTTCACGGAAAAAAATAGTTCAATAAAGTTTATAGAATTTTTCAAGAGTTAAGGATATAGGCATTTATGGAACAGAGTTCTGGAAAATTTGGATAACTGTCAAGAATGAAATGCTGAACTTTCGATAATTTTTCCTGAATGTTCCGCATTTTATTCTGAAAATCGATCGTCATGTGACATACTGTGAGATTGAGGCAACCTTAGGCATTAGTTCCACCAGCATATATAAAATATTGCATGAACATTTAGCCATGAAAAAGATTTGTTCTCGTTGGATCCCACAAAATTGTACAAAAACATGTTTTGGAGATGTCTCAAGCGGAATGGAAAAAATGCTATGACATGGTTCGAACGCATGCAAAAGTGTATAGATCATAAAGGATAATAGTTTAAAAAACAATAGAGAAATTTTTGATGTCAAATTACTGTTTTTCATTATTAGATTCAAAATATAAATAGTGCCCGTCGTAGTATATTGTGCAACTAGGGAAAAGAAAATTTAGAGCTACACTGAGAGAAATTTTCGGTTCAAAAAACGAAATAGGTTTCTTTGATTCTCGGGACAACGAAAGATGTCTGTTATATCGACAGAAGTGTTAACTTCGTCATATCAACAGAAGTGTTCTATTACTGCACTGGAAACTTTTTTGCTGAAGCTGCGGAATAAAATTCATTAAAAACTGAAAAAAAATTTTGATTTATTTTGAATTTAAGGATTACATTTTGGATAATGCTTCGACGCCTAAAATTGCCGAGAATAGTATATCACGTGTCTAGGCGCACAATGACGGTTATTGCGCGACGAGCGACAATGCTCGCAGGAAATCGAAGCCGAGGCGCGATCAGTCTTGCGAGCATTGTCGCGAGTCTCGCAATTTCCCGAATTGTATGCATTAGCACGTATTCTATTTTATGTGACTTTGGTGCGTATGCGAGTTTTTATGCGTACACTCGAATCTAATCTATTATCATTTTCTTCCATTACACTTGATAATTCGCTACTAGTCCTGGCCATTTTAATTTTATCGATCTTGTGTAGTAGTAGCGTGTTGTAATAGAGCATGCGCAGTTCAAATGTACAAGGCTGTGTCAGTAGAGCGCTAACGCTGTACGAAGAAGAAGAAGAAGAAGATCGTACTCCACTGTATGGCTATAGGCGCATGCGCAGTTCAATTTTTACATTTCATTCCTCTGTAGCGCAATACACAACATTGCGCTACTCTTAACTGTAGCGAAAAACGAGTTTACGCACCGGAGGCACATAAAAAACTTTAATTCTTGTCACCGCTGTAGTACACACACACATGCACATATTTATAAACACAACCGGAAATTCTTAAATAGCGGCCGGTCGTTCACCTGTTTCCGTCATTTAAACCGAACTATTAACGATAGTAATTTCGTTGGATCAACAAAACAGTTCTGTTGTCACGAAAAATAGCACAGCAGTTCCGTTGAAATAGCAGACATAGAAGCTTCTGTTATTCCAACGATAGTTTTCCGTCGATACAACTGATATTTTCGCTTACTACGACAGAATTTCAATCAACAGAACTTCTTCCGTTATTCCAACAACAGCATATTTCTCTCAATGTAGATCTTTTTATCATGTTTTCAATAAATTTTATTTGAATAATGTTTACCTGATCACGTGCAGCTCCAGTAAGGCTCTGAACCCTCTGTAGAAGGCTTTCCCTGGTTTTGGCGGGAGAGGATGGTGCACTGGTTGTTCTAGACCCTGGCCTGAGATTAAGGCTGAGATCTCCGCCCGAATGAGCACTTAAGGGTGGTGCACCTGGCACTGGAGGTTGATGGGGAGGTGGTTGGGGCCCCGGTTGAGACTGCAGTGGCCTTTCCGACATACCCTGGTAGGTTTGAGATGAATCTTGTCGGCCCAAGGTGGCCATCCCAGGATCTGCCTGTGGTTCATCGTCAAGTTCCGAGCTTAAGTCTCCTGACGAGAATCTGGAAGACAAGCTATAGTGGTCGTCGTGACAGACAAATGCGGCATCGTTTTTATGGTCTAACGCTCATTTTGACTTTTAGCAGCAGGGTCGTGTGAATCGATTATGATGAATAATCGATGAGATGACCATGATCAAACAATGCCGACATGCCTCGTGACAATACACATTGATCCAGATGCAGGAGTCGCCGTGCAAGGCCCAATCGTTTTTGGTGTAACCTGTATCGCTTTTCTTTTTGTATTGTTTTTTTATCGTGTCAAAATGCTTGTTTATTTAAATATTTCTCTTGAGTAATAAGGCTCTCTCATAAATAAATGAGGTTATTCAGACCATGTTTGAATGTATCTTAATAAGATAAATAGATAGTTCGCACATGCGCAGAAATGTTAGCAATTGAGGCGAGAGCAGGCGTACCAACTTTTTCATAAGTTAGGTGTATAACAGTTTGAAATTAGATTGTTTTTTTTTATTGGATGCAAGGGTGACAAGGAAAAGCATCGTTTTGATGTGACCAAAATTAGAAGAAGCAGTTTCTTAAATAGGCGATGTTTCAAAGGCACAAGTCTCTTTTTGTTTTTATTTTTAGCTGTGAAAGAAAGAAAAAGATACTTGCGTGTTCTAGACATTGTTTATCCAAAAGACTGCACTTCTGAGACTTTAGTCAATTCAGTACAGCACTCATTCAAGAATTTGCAATGTCATTAATACAACTTGGTCTAGAGGACCTAACCTCAAACTTTCACGCATCCAAGTTATGAATAAGTTGGCACGTCTGTTCCCGTGTCTCTTTCCAACGCTTTTGCGCATGAGCGAGCCAAAATTTATCGTATCTATTTTCATATATTCATTCAATAAGCCCTTTAGTTGTCGAGTGAAAGAGTAAATTAGGTACATAAAATTATAATCTTGAACAAATCATTTCTTTACAGTAGATAAGAATATTTTTTAGGTACAGACTAAAAATTATTATAAAAAATAAAAATATCAAGTTATTACGATGTTATTAAATATTTCTGTATTTCATTCACAAAATAAAGTATTTTTCGTTGGAACTTTGAGAAACGATAAAAGATATGTAATCTGTTATCCGGCTTCGGCAATATTATGAAAATTAATCACTTTAAAATAGATTAAATGCTCATATTCTTCATTAAGTCACAAATTTTCAGAGAAAAATATTTATTACGTGCTTTTAAGACCAAAGTATGAAATGCTCTCATTAGTCACGTGACCCGCCTGGTTCTTGAAAAATATCCTTATTTAACAAATATTATTTTCACGATACATTAATTGGATTTGAAAAAACATATTTACTGAAACCTTCCCCAGAATGTATTTTCTACTGCGATTGTATTTTTCGATTTCTAATAGTCAACAGCAAATAAAATAAAAATAAAAATTAGTAAACTGACCTTAACAATCGTAAAATAGCTTAAAAGCCTTGTCCTCGGACTTGAAAATTTTTGTCTTCGCCGTCTTCCTCTGCCTCGATGACGCGAATAAGGGAAGCCCTTTTTCCATAAATTTGGCTTGTGTTAATAACTTTTTATTAACAATAAACATTTATAACAACAAGGAGAAGCAGAGAAAGGAGACAGTTTGAAGAAGACAGTTTAATTTTTTCGAGGACGATTATTGTTTTCCTAAAATATAACTTATATAGTTGTATCCGTTTTTTTAAATAGATAAAACAGTATTTTTTTCTCTAAAATAATATCTAGGTAATTAAAAAATTGATTTCAAATCCTTGTGGGAAAAATTTCAAATCCTTATTCTGGAAAAATTTGTTATGTTTTATATAAAAATTTTAATAAGTTCAAGTTTTATTTTTTTTTTCCCACAATAAATAAATAAGTCAATTCTGATTTTTGCTGAATGATTTAGCATATAATGCTAAAGTAAAAGTAAATGAATGTGATTAAAAGCCAAAATTTCACTAATTTATATTTGAAGGAAATATTTCTCAGAAATTCTTCAAAAATTCCACATTAATTTTTTTTGCCTGTAGAGGTGGTAATTTCTATCTTGAATTTTTTATCACTATAATATCACAAGAATAATCTGTAATTTTTCTAAAATGTGTACGCATAAGAGGGAAGCGACAACGAGATTTTTTAAACATTCATGCGAAGAACCAAAGACCCCAGAAAACAATCATCAGCACAATTCAATGGTTGTAATAAAATAATCGCAAATTTGAAATTGAATGTTTTTTCGTATATATAAATATAATTTTTGATAATTTAATTTTTTAATCCACAAAAAATTTCGTGAAAAACATCAATTTTTCAAGCACCCAACACCCAGAAAGAAGTTTTATTTAAATCAAGAAACAGTTTTTTTAACTTCAATTCGAAGTAAAAACACCTTTAGAACAAATATAAATTTATTTGATTTTAAGAAATTACGTTTTTAGCCGTTTTTAAATGAAAGATATTATTTTTTATACGTTATCTATTTGATTTAAAAACATATTTATTTTATTCGAATATAAGTACTAGCAAAAACATAAGAAATAATTTATTTAATTTTTTTACCTTGAACAAAGAAAATTTTTTTAGTGAAAAGAAAAAAATCAATCAAAGAATTTCTTTAAGGGATAATACTACTTTAGCACCCCCCCCCCCCAAAGAGGCTATTTTTAACCATTTTTTTATAGGTTGCTAATGTGAATATTGATATAAAACTTATTGGGCTTAATAAATTAACTCTCAAAATACATAAAAACAATTTTTTAAATTGATTTTACACAGTAAACGGCGGAAATTTTTAATTTTTTTTTTCGAAGAATTGCCGCCGTTTTAAAATTTTTGCGTGAATTATATTATTTGAGGTTCAGGATATAGCTACTGGCGTACTAAATCTAAAACTCTTTGATTTATCTGTTTCAGATGGTACTCCATGGAGAAATCATCTGCGCAAGGGACCTACCTACTTTTCGAAAAGTTGTGTTTGTCAAACATTTTTGTATTAAAAAACTGTGTAAAATCAATAAAAAAATTTTTCATGTATTTTGAGAGTTTATTTATGAAGTCCAACAAGTTTTATATCAATATTTATATTAGCAACCTCTAAAAAAATTCTTGAAGACAGCCTTTTTTTTAGGGGGGGGGGGGGGTCCAATGTGGTATGATACCTTTTTTTAAAGATACTTTTCTTTGACCGTATACCGAAAAAAAAATAGTTTAATAAAGTTTCTAGAATTTTTCTGGAGTTGGGAATACATGAATTTACGGATTGGAAAATGTACTGAACCTTTCAGAATAAAATGCGAAATTTTCAATAATTTTTCCTAAATGTTCCGCATTTTATTCTGAAAAGTTATGTAAATTTTCTATAATTCTTTTCCGTAAATACCTATATCCCCAACTCTTGAATAGTTCTATAAACTTTACTGAACTATTTTTATCCGTGTAGTAATGCACAAATTTGTTTGATTTAACGATATTTTTTTTTGAAACAAAGAAACTCTTTTCTGGGTAAAGATAGTTTTCTCCCTTGAAGCAAAAGACTCATGAGATATATTCTTTGAAAATATGCGAGATTGTTTCCTGAGTGAAATCTGAACTTCGTTTGGAAGTTTCACAGGTGCACTTACCTTCGTTTCAGGTAGTTAACATTGGTAGTAAACGACTGACGGAAGCTGGAGAAGGAAATGTTGCCGGGTGGCTGAGAAGGACCACAATACTTGGCGCAACCGCCGCGACCGGTAATTTTGGCGGTTTTTTTTTTTTTTTTTTTTTTTTTCTTACACGACCTCTTCAACGAACAACCCTTAACGATTGCTGTCTCAGTTCCAGTTTCCTTATCGCTTTCACGGCTGACTGTTCCGGTGAATAAAAATGGGTGTCCTTCGTTCCAGTTACGTTTAGTCAGTCGTTTTTTTTTTGTTCAGTAGGCGGAAAATTGATTTTAAACTGGCATGAAATTAAATTAAGTGCAAATCATAGGGCAAACTAAGAGAGATAAGAAAGGACAAAATAAACAATCCAAGTTGGAATCTGAAACACCCAAATCGACTCTATTAGAATCACTCACAACCACATTAAATATAATTTTTATTAAATACAAACAAGATTTTAAATTTTGTTTTATCTTGCTTGAATTCAATGAATGAATTTAACGAATTTTACTGGAAATTTGGAAAACATAGAGTGGTTTGACATAATTTATTCTAAAATATGTATATACGAGGTTTTCGAAAAAGGGTCTACACACTTTTTAGTGATTTGGGACAACTACTGTGCTTTATATATACAAGTTTTGTTAAACAAATTCAGACTCAATGCTACTAATGGTTAAAGTAAGTCCATACTTAACAGATAAAGAATATTCACGTCCGGTTCTCGACCTCCAGTTGAAAGTTATCCTCTGGATAAATCCCGAATACTGCGATGTCACTGGTAGATTTGAGGTTTATTTGGAGGATAATTTTTAACTGGAGACCTAAATAAGTAAAGAAAATAAAAGATACTAAAGTATCTCCTGCTGTGGTTTACTCTGATTTAATATTTAAAAGTTGATAAGTCTTAAAATTTGGATCTATTGGGTTGTCCCAGAAGTAATTGCCGATTTCACATATAGATGTCTTTGACCATCTTTTTGAATGACTTCTTTCAATTTCATAATTTTTTCCTACTGGCATTTGTTAGCTGTCACTCTTAGCTTGCTTTAGAAACAAATTGCGCGTAATTTCGTTTACAGTTGTTAGTTTGGCATCAACTTTATAAAAACGAGCATTTTCGTCATATTTTACTTTTTCATTTCCGTAAAGGAAAGAACGCAGTACAGGTTGCTAAAAAGTTATGTGATGTGTATGGTGAGGAAGCCTTCAAAGAGAGACAGTGTCGAAATTGGTTTGATAAATTTCGTTCTGGGGATTTTCCACTCAAAGATGAGCAACGTTCAAATCGGCCAAATAAAGTCGATGATGACCAAATCAAAGCCATAATCGAATCGGATCATCATTAAAGTGTGCGAGAGATTGAAGAAATGTTGAAAATACCAAAATCAACAATCGACCGTCATATACTACTGTGGGCAAAAACTAAGGTGAATGTTTAATTTAAACTTCGCGGGCTAACCGATTCGGGAAAACTCTTTTATTTTTATGTTGGTCCTACTGTTGCTGACATCTGTGCCAAATTTCTTGTCAATGTCATCATTTGTTATATAGTTATGCTTGTGTTTTCTAAACGACTAAAAGTGATTTTTCGATTTTTACAATGTCTGAATTTGTTGAGCAAAGAAGTGCTATTAAATTATGTTTGCGGAATGGAATTTCAGTTGCGAAAATGTTCAGAATGTTGCAGAAGGCCTTCGGTAATTTGAGCATGTCACAGAAAAATGTTTATAGGTGGTAGAAAGACTTCAAAGAAGGCAAAGAACGTATTGATGCCTTAGAACGCCCCGGACGACCATCAACATCAACTGACGAGCAACACATCAATCAAATTGAAGAATTAGTGCACAAAAATCCTCGATTGACAATTAGAGACCTTGCTGACACTATTGGCATTTCAAAAGGACCACTCAACACCATTTAAAAAGATATTTTAGGCAGACAAATCGTGGTTTTTGCATCGCGATAATGCGCCGTCTTACACTGCACTCGTTCTTCGTGACCATTTCGCCAAAAACTCAACGCATATCGTTCCACAACCACCATATTCGCCTGATTTGGCTCCGTGTGACTTCTGGCTATTCCCCCAACTTAAAAGACCACTCCGAGGACACCATTTTAACACGATTCAAGAGATACAAGTCTAATCGAAGAAGGCTTTGAAGACAATTCCGGAAATCGAATTTAACAAGTGTTTCGACGATTGGAAGAAACCATGGCATAAGTGCATTATATGGGGAGGGGATTACATTAAAGGGGATGAAATTGATTTGGATAAATAAATAAAGATTTTTCATTTTACAACAAAATTCACCTTAGTTTTTACCCGCAGTAGTAAAGGGTTTTCCAATAGGGACATAACAATTTTATCTATGAATAAAACACAGAAATATTTGAGATATTGAGTTCAAATTTATTGTGGGTGTAGTGCAAGCATTACATTTTATACATGAAATTCGATATCGGTCATATGACCACCACGAGCCCGTTTACAGCGGTCGATTCTTTGGACCCAATTTTCCACCACTCTGGCACACATTTCGACCGGAACGTTGGCGATTTCGCGTTGGATGTTGTTTTTGAGGTCGTCTAAAGTTCATGGCTTGTTGTCATAGACCAGTGACTTGATATGGCCCCATAAAAAGAAATCCAATGGCGTTAGATCGCATGAACGAGGCGGCCATTCGACCGGACCATTTCTCAAGATAACACGTTCACCGAATTTGCCTTTCAATAAATCGATTGTTCAGCGTTTCAAATGATATAAAGATACGAAATTGTTATGTCCCTATTAGAAAACCCTTTACAATGTCTTTGACTCGTTACAATATTTGATATTTCGATTCCACATGAAATTAAAGAAATTCATTTAACAAAACGAATCAACGCTTGTGATTTGCATCTTAAACGCAATGAATTCGATTCTTTTTCGAAACGAATTATCACTGGTGGTGAAAAATGGATTGTTCAGAATAACGTTGTTTGAAAACGGTCATGGTCCAAGCGTGATGAACCTCCACAAACAACATCGAAAGCTGAATTGCATCAAAAAAAGATTATGCTGTCTATTTAGTGGGATTAGAAAGATGTGGTATTTTTTGAACTGCTTCCAAGGAACCAAAAGATTAATTTGAATGTCTACTGTCATCAGCTGAAAAAATTGAACGCAGAGGTCAATGAAAAACGGCCAGAATTGGTCAATCGTGAAGGTGTAATTTTTCACCATGATAACGCTACACCACACACATCTTTAACCACTCGCCAAAAATTATTAAGGCTTGGTTGGGAAGTGATGTTACATCCACCATATAGCCCTGACCTTGCACCATCAGATTACTATTTATTTTGATCTTTGCAGAACTCCTTAAATGGTAAAACTTTCAATGATGATGGAGCTGTGAAATCGCACTTGGTTCAATTTTTTGCTGATAAAGACCAGAAGTTGGAATCATGAAGTTACCATAAAGATGGCAAAAGGTCATTGAACGAAATGGAAAATATTTCATTGATTAAAGTTCATTCCTTGTATTTAAAAAAATGTGTTTAATTTGTATGAAAAAATCGTCAATCACTTCTAGGACAACCCAATAACCAATAATTATTCATTAAAAGATAATAAAAATATATCCTCAAAAAAATGATCTTTTTATTCAATAAGAAAAATTAAAAATCTCTTGCCGAGCCAATTTTTAACTCTTTTCTTAATCCCTGTGTCTGGCTGTTTGTAAAATGTGGACTGCCATAGTTTTTTCCTCTTTTATGTTAATCAATACGTTTTTATTCTCGGTATGCTGCATTTGAACGAGGAGTAAATATATGCATATATGAAACCAGTATCAAGTTTCGCATTGTTAATTCTGTCAAACTTTGAAAACGTTCTAGCTTCATAAGACGATTATTGGATTATTGATCTGCAACCCATATAACAAGGAATCGAGGTGAGATGTGACCGGAAACTCATCTTAATTTTCCTCATTTTGAGTAACGAAGGTTCTTTCCATTTCCAATTACAGTTTTTTTATTTTTTTTATCTAATCCATTTTTGATTTGCAATTTCCCAATGTGAGAAAACTCTGTTAAATTCTGTCTGTAATTGTAGTGAAAAGTTTGCAAAAAAATTTATTTAATTAAAAAATTAGGCATAAATTTTAATTTTATATTAGTATGAATATTATAAAATGTTAGTTAATACGAGAGATAAATTGTCATATTCTATAAGAATTGTTTTCATAATTCATTCAGGATTCAAACAATTAATTTAAAAAGTTTGAAAATAAAAGCTTCACCAAAGCTTATTCTGCACTTGGTGTAGAGAAGGATCTTAATAAGTAAGAAATTAAGTTTCGTTTTGTAAGGGGCTACCTGAAAGTTCAACTTTGTTTTCCTGCTGGATTGAGGAACAAAGTAGAAGTCAAGTTGAATTATGCTGAGAAACTTAATAGCTCCAGAGCCTGGAGTCATAATTTTCAAAGGTAATACTAAGAATCTGTATATATAATTCCAAATATAATCCAACTATGTTCAATGAGAAAAACAAGTATTGATATCTTGCCAATATTGAAAAAAATGTTTTGTATTTTTGAAAAGAATTGGATACGTATTTTTTCGAAAAAAAGTTATATTTACAAAAACCTATGCAAAAATCCTTTGATTTGGCCCTAGTTCGAGATGAAAAGCCGCGCCTGATCTGGTCATAAAATCAAATAAGTTTATATTTGTTTTAAAAGTGTTTTTGTCCACCGTACACCGAAATTTAGACTTTTCGGTGTCGTTTTGCGTGCGGAAAGTTAACATTTCCCCATTAGTGCGGTGATATTTTAAGTCTGCGGAGAGTAGATTTTCCGCACGCAAAACACGTGCGGAACCTATTTAACCGTGAGCGTTAAAATACGCCTTTCCACATTTGATACGAAATATACTATTTTACTCGAAATTGAGAAAATGAAGTCCAAAAATGATTTTAAATTTATATAAAACTTTTTTCTTGGTGTAATGGATGAATTCTACGTCAAAGTCATTTTGAACATACAGTTGATAATATATCAATAAATAATAGGACATTAATATATCTAAGAATGTTAAAAATCTTTGTAAAATTACAAAACTTTAGTTGCATTTTATAACCAAAATGTAATGTAAAATTACAGTCGATGTATTGTGATTTCTTTTAAAATAATAATACATCATGTGTTGCATAATTACATTACCTTTTAGTCATAAACTTCCACTACAGTATTGTAAAATTACAAAACAGAATTTTGTTTTCTTCTTTGAAAAAAAAAGATTTGATTGAATAAAAAACAAAAGTTGTTTAAATTTAAGGCAAAAATTTATTTGATTTGAACAAATTTTCATTTGGTTCAATGATATTTTGTTTGAATCAAACAAATCATTTTATTCGAATCAATCAAATCTTTTTTTCGATTTTAAAACCTTTTGAGTACGTTTACTAATGTTTTTATTAAACTTTACTTCATTGTAGCTTACGTTTTACTCAACTGTGAGATAAATTTTCACCAACAATTTAATTACTTTTTACAATACTGTACGTTAAATTCTCACTTTTTTTGGTTAAAAAATTTATTCAAATGTCCTTATGTCCCCGTTTTCCTCAACTTAGTCGAGTAAAGTTTCACCAAATAATTTTCTCCATGTACTTTCAACCATCAAATTTCTATGCATGTTTATAAATGTTGGAATTTAAAAGCAGACTTGGTTAATTTCATGAAACGGGAAAAGACTTTAAAGACGAAAAAGGTTGAAGAAAAAGAGTGGTTCGAGTGAAAAGTAAGGTTGGGTTGGGTATACGGAAGGGTCTGACTAGAAAAGGGGAATTCAGTTTCTTTCTCAACCTTTGTACTTTTTTTCATTTGTTCAAAACAGAAAGCCTTTCCAAGAACCTAGTGAGAGTTGATGGTTGTAAGGGGGAAAAGGTGAGGAATAGGGGTTGTAACTGTTGCAGAAATATGTAGTGAAAGGCAACGCCCGCCTTGTAAAATAGGGGTAGATGACTCCTGTATCGACCCGTTACTAGTGAGGTTCTCGACTTAATACTTCTCGTGGACCACATAAAAAATTATCTCCCCAACTGTTCACGATTTCTAGACACGTTGGAATCACCAATCAGATAGTATAGAATACGAAAAATGAATTGGGAAATAGCATCAGGACTGTAAAAAATAAAAAATGACCAAGGGGCGATATGTTTCTAATATGTTTCGTAAATATTTATCTGTAATTTCTTCTAAATTCGAGACTAACCACTTTTCCTGGAAACATGGAAAACAGGGAAAGTCAGGGGACTGAATTTTATGTGCATAACTCAGGGAAATGTCAGGGATTAATTTTAATTTCTGGAAAAATATAAAGTTCGTAAAGTTATATTGGTTCAATTTTTTAATGTCAGGGAAATTCGTGTGCGAAAGTAGTGATAACACTGAATTTAGTTGGTATGTCTTTCACAGAAGTCAACCAAAAACATAACCCGAGAAATCGTATAATTCAATTTTGTTTAAATTTTATTTTTATTCGGTAAAACATATATCTTTTGTCATCAAGTAGTAATGGCATTTCATAGTCAGACGTCTATTTGAAAAGGATTTTAAAGTGGAAAAGGTATATTATATACAGCCTTATCGGCAAATTGATATCTCAAGTAGTAAAGGCAATTTATAAGCAGCCATTTTTTGAAAACGTGATTTTTACTGAAAAATGTATTTGGAGACCAGCTCTCTATAGCAAATATCTTTTCAATAGACAATATATTCTTTAGTCTGCCCTTATTCTCCAAAATAAAAATTTTAAATGTAATTCAGTAACCCTAAAATGTATTAAAATTATTATTTTTCAAAAATATTTTTTAAATATCGAGTTCGAAATATCTTCGGTAGCATTTTAAAATGCAACATATTCCCTCTGCACATGTATAAAAAATAATTATTTTCTTTAAGATATAGTTTTTGGAAGTTAATATGAATTGATGCTAATTATTTTTAATAAGTAATTACCTAAAGTCTGCAAAAAAAAAAATAGTTTTATTCCCACTTTTATCTCATTTCCACATGAAACATTTTTAGAAATTTTATATCTAGTAGTTAAACTGAGTTTTAAATTTCTGTGATCATAAACTTTTGTAAACTTTGAGTTTTGAGTTACTATAAAATCCCGGCTCATGTATCATAAAAAAGGAAATTATCATCCATTTTAAATCATTTTTTTAAATAATTGCGTATTTTTCTTCTTTAAATTTAGGAAACTACTTCGATAATTACTTAATTAACAATAAATTGAAGAAAAATTAAAATTATATAAATGAGAATTATCAGATTACAAAACCAAAAAAATCAGATAAATTATGAACAAATTACAATAAACAGACCAAAGAAGAGTTTCGTGGTGAGATTTTAAGTGCAAATTTACCTTTTCAGTGATGGAAATGCAATAAGCAAAAATGAAGTTTTTATTTAACGTCATTTTCAGTCTCAGAGATCTCCCTTTGCGTTTAAACTTTATAAAAACGAGTGGCAATTTAAAAAGTAATGAAGCTATCAAAGAAACAAGAATAAATTATCTTTATTGAAGAAAAATTTTCAACATTCTATGCGATTGGTGTAAAGAGAAATCATGCTAATTAAAAACTTGAATTACTTATAAGCAACAAGTTATAAATACATTCAATTCACGAAAACTAATAGGAGTCTAAATTAATAATCCAATGAGTTTTTTCGAATACAAAAAAGTTGTTCACTTTTGTATTAAATCTATCAAATGTGTTTTTTAGCTTCAAAGTATTTATCGAAAAAATGTGAACCTAAAATGATATCGAAAGAGTGGTTTTTATATGCAAATTCCAAAAAAAAGTAAGGAGGGACTACTTTTTTTCTCCCAAAGCACAGATATTACAAGTTCCCGACAGCAAGTGGCTTTTATTACCACACGAAAAGAAGTTATAAAAATAGAAAACTAAAATTCCAGCATTCCACATACCATTCAAAATTAACTATTATACATAGACAATTCTCATAAATACATCTAAAAATATCTTATTGGTGCGCCTCTAGAATTTAATGCGAGAATTAATTTTTACCTCGAATGGAACTTTCCCAATGGATTTAATAATATCAAATTAGGGGGTGATTTCAAAAACATTTTCTAGTAATTAATTAATGACGAGATTAATATAAGACTAGCTAGAATTAAGGGGATCCGCCACCCTTAATATTTTTATTTTTCGAGTTTAGACCTCCTATATAAATTTTTTTATGTTTAATACCTTTATTTTATGTTTAATACCTTTATTTACGAAGGTTTCAAGGTTTTCTAAAAATTTCAGCACCTTTATGTATTTTAAACTAAAAATTCTGAGTTTTTTGGGCATTTTTTGAAATTTTTTTACTTTGAATAATTTTTTTATTTTTTAACCAATTGTCATGATTCTTTTTTTTATGCTCTTTAAAATATGTAGCAACTTTTTGGGTATGCAAAATAAGGTAACATTACTGAAAAAAAAGTTACAAATAAAATAAAGTAAAATATCTCAAAATTTGATTTTATTTGGAACTTTTTTTAAAATCATGTTACCTTATTTTCCATTCCCAAGAAGTTGCTACACACTAGAAGGAACAAAATAATAAAAGAATTATGACAATTGGTTTAAAAACAAAAAAGTTATTCAAAGTCAAAAAATGTCAAAAAAATGCCCAAAAAACTCAAAAATTTTAGTTTAAAAATACATAAAGGTGCTGGAATTTTTAGAAAACTTCAAAACCTTCGTAAATAAAGGTACTAAACATAAACAAAATTATATGGAAGGTCTAAACTCAGAAAATAAAAATGTTAAAGGTGGCGGATCCCCTTAAGATATCGAATTTACTGTGAAATCGAGTAATAAAAATGTAATTTATTATACCTAGTATGAATGATAAAAGTTTTTAATGTAATTGCAACTATTTTTAACATTAAATTCTGAAAAGCAAGCAGAGAAACTTAACTGTAATAAAAGCAGCAAACAAAACCGCTTTTTAAATATGAGTCAATTTCCTTCCGTGAACTTTTACTACTTCGCATTCGTAGCCTATAAAGGTAGTGCATTATAAAATGAAAAGTTCAAACAAAAAGCTTGTCTGTAATGTGACAGGAACTTTGTATTTTTCGACAAAGTTTAAACATTCAATTCTCAGCAAAACAAATTCCATAAAATTACTTAACGAATCTATCAAAATTACAAACTTTAAAAAGCTGGCAGATCTTATAAAATCGGATTTTTTATAAAATTCATGATACGGAATTTTGAAATTCATTTTGTGCATTAATGTGCAATAAGCTTTGTAGTATGAACAATAAATTTTGATAGAAAATGCAAGCTGACAAGGTAACTATATACGATACAGTATGAGAAACGAAAATTCAATTTTAAATGAATAGAGAATGAGGGAATAGAAGCTCACTCAAGGTAAATTAACAACAAAGCCACGATGCGGAGAGAAACCGACCAGGGAAATCATTAAACTACAAACAAAGATCGTAGCAATATGAGAGAATGTTATATGATGTTATTTATTATTTTATTATTTTTTCAAGCCAAAAATTATTTTATTATGCGAATGAAAAAAAATTTGTCAAGCCAAAACTTATTTTATTATGCGAAAAAAACAAATTTGTCGAGCCAATCAAATAATTTTGTTTGGTCGCCAAAAAAATTGTGTCAAGCCAACAAAAAGATTCAACAAAACTGTTTTGTTGCACAAATACCAACAAAATTATTTTGTTGGGCTAAAAAAACTTTTGTTGGTCATACCAAATCGTTATCCCAGTGTAAATGTTAATTTTTTTCTCTAATTTTCTAGAATAAATTTTAGTGAATTCAATTATTTATTCATTTATTTGTATTAAAATAAACATAAAACAAGTTTCAAATTTAAACTTTAACACTCAAATATTTGAAGTGGGATTTTTAGAAGATGGTAAATATATTAAAGAAAGTGTCGATAGATAAGAAATACTACTCCCTGGGGGTCCTTTAGTGATTCTTCCCGTTAATCCATCAATATACCGGTCTCTTAAGAAGAGTTAAAAGGATTACTTTGGCTTCCCTGTCGGAAACGTTTTCATGGATGAAAGGTGAATGAATGCATCAATAAAAAATCTAAAAATTGCGAAAAGTAAAAAAGCTATCCAAATAAAATCCATCATCTTAAAAGTTGATAAAAAAATCAAAAGAAGTTCAACTCATCGGCATAACTCCAAACGAAATAACAATTTATAGAATCAGAAAAATTGTGATTAAAATTAATTACAATGTACTTTGAAAGAAGCGACAATTCATTTCTTAAAAAAAATTAGTTCAAAGAAAATAATTTCGCTAATGTTTTGTTAAATAAATACATTTTTTAAAGTACTAGTTTCTTGAAAAACTATTCAGAAAAAAAGCTTGACAAGTAGAATTGAAGAAAATGTTCTAATTTACAAAATAATCACTAATCTTTTTTCTTAAAGTATTCATTATCTCTTCAAAATACATTAAAATTAAATTATGTTCTATTTCTCCTGACTTCAAAAAAATGTTATCAAGTCGAGTTTATTTCAATAGGTCGCCCTTTAATTTAGCAATTTTTAATTTTTCATACAAATAGAATTATACAGTGATTTTGCTACAAGTTTGAGAAACTTTACTCAACTTTTGAGCAAAGTTTGGACAGATGGACAAGTTGGAGATTATTTAATATTATTGTAATAATTTGTGATGTACATTTTGAAACTTTCCTCAACATTATTAAAGTTTACCGGACTGGGATGCATTCTCTAACATTTGGTGCGTCACAAATTATTACAATAATATTAAATAATTCCCAACTTGTTCATATGTTCCAACTTTGCTTAAAAGTTGAGTGAAATTTCTCGAACTATTTTTCTCCGTGTATTATTTAGTATAAGGCTTCTGTTGTACAATTCTGATCATTTATTAAAGTGATTATTCCACCCTCGGAAAATGCGTATAAAAATAAAAATAAAATTGAATACAGAAGTAAATACATAATCCCTTTGAAATTTTTACCAGGAAACATGTCTATCAAGTCACTGCAGTTCACTTTTTCCACGCTATAAATAATAAATCCATAACAATGTCCTACAGTCCACCCCAAGGAAACAATGCGAAGTTCCACACTTCACCAGCTTTGAGTATAGAATAGATCAAATTCACCTTAATATAAGTAAAAACCCTCAAACCGGAAGTATTCTGACATCTGGAGCCTTTTTTCAAAAGCCAAATTTTGGGTATACAAACTTCCATTTATACCCAGTTTCTCAATCCTGGATCAAGATTAGCGCAATGCCGCTATCTGAAGTTTGCAACATTTTTTCTGCAACTAAAAATTTCAATTATTTTCAATTATTATATTTTCGTCTATCGAAAAAATCAGTCGATTTTAATCATCGTTTAAGGGGATCCGCCACCCTTAATATTTTTATTTTTTGAGTTTAGACCTTCCATATCATTTTTTTTATGTTTAGTACCTTTATCTAGAAAGGTTTTGGACTTTTTTTTATAATTCCAGCTCCTTTATGTATTTTTAAAGTAAAATTTTTGAGCTTTTTGGGCATTTTTTGGACATTTTTTTACTCTGAATAACTTTTTTGTTATTGTTCCTACCAGTTTATAGCAACTTTTTAGCTAAGCAAAGCACTCTAGCTAAAAAAATAGTTTTTTATATTTTGGGATATATTTTTATTTTATTTGTAACTTTTTCCAGTCATGTTACCTAATTTTCCATACCCAAAAAGTTGCTACATATTGTAAGGAACACAATAAAAAAAGAATCATGACAAAAAAAATTATTGAGAGTCAAAAAATTTCAAAAAAATGCCCAAAAAACTCAAAATTTTTATTTTAAAAATACATAAAAGTGTTGGAATTTTTTTAAATCCCCAAATCATTTTTAAATAAAGGTACTAAACATAAAAAAAATTATTTGAAAGGTCTAAACTCAAAAAATAAAAATATTAAAGGTGGCGGATGCCCTTAAGAAAAAAAGCGTTACAAACTTCAGTTAAATGGAATGCTGCTCACGTTCTCGTTTGAAGACTCTTTTCATTTTTCACTATAAGTGCGGCGATTTTTGTAAAATTTGCTTCTCTAAAATTCGAGAGATTCTTTGGGTTATTAGTGTGGTATTCTTATAGTTCCTATGGAATGACACATTCCACCTGAGAATTTTCGTAAATTCTATGTGGAATTTCGAAAGGAAATTCCGTGAAATGTTATATAAAAACAATGGGCATTCTTCTATGGTAACTCTGTAGATTTAATTATACTAGTGTGGAAAATTGCTCTTGAAAATTCTTTTTTTCCGCCGTACACCGAACGTTAGCCTTGTCGGTATCGTTTTGCGTGCAGAAAGTTTATTTTCCCGGACTAGTGCGGTAACATTTTAAATGTGGGGGAAAATCAACTTTCCGCACGCAAAACGATACCGACAAGGCTAACGTTCGGTGTACAGCGAACAAAAAATATCGTTTGAATTATCAGATCATTAATCTTGACTTATTTCAAATGATTTTGCTACAATTTTGAAGTCTTTTCTAATTACTTTAGATCATTCAAAATCAAATTTTTTTTTCGTCTGAAAACGCTGACTGACTAAAGTTAATTTTGAATAATTTACATTGCCGTTACCAAGTCATTCGAAACAATTCAGTCGTTAATTCTATTCAAATTATTGAATCGGTAATTCCAAATAAGTTATCTGAAATTTTAGTAACATTCAGAATGACTGTAAGTAAAATTAGTTCGCATAATTTTGTTCCAAATCTAAAGATATTCTCAATGATTCTCTTGATGATCTGTATCCATCATAAATTAATGGATTATCGATTTCGACTCATTCCGAATGATTCTCCTGTAATTTCGGAACCATTTCGAATAATTAAAAACAGCACTCCAAATAATTTCGTTGTCAATCCATTCCAAGTGACAGGATTACCAATCCACGGTCAGCTGTTTAATTTGTTTTAACCAGAAGGTTTAATAAAATTATTCCCGTATGAATTCCATTCCCAATGATTTTGTTTTTAATCCGCTCTAAATCCAAATGATTGGATTATCAATTCGGGGTAATTCCGAATTATTCTATTATACATTATTCTGAATCTTTTAACATTCTTCGTTCATTCCAAATAATTTTGAATCATTTAGAATATTAATTTATGAGAAAAATATTTAAATTTTAACGCAAAAAACGTATTGTCTTAAATTATTTATTGTTTTACATAATCCACAATTGATAAATAAAAGAATCTTAATCCGAGATTCTCGTTTTCAATTATTTTTTATTACTTCTTATTCGGATGAAATCAATACGATTTTTTTACAATTTATATTTATTTGCATAAAATTGGAAATACTTTACGATTTCAGATTCAGGCAAGATGAATTTCACAGGTTCAGACGGATTCATTTTTATTTCGTTTGAATTCGAAACGATTTTCCATGGATTCCTAATATTTTTTAGAATTATTATACGTGCTTAAAATGATACTAATTTTTCCCAATATTCTTAAAAAGTTCAAACTTAGAAAAAAGGTAAAATTAATTAAATTCTAACACTCAAAAAAAAAATTTTAAAAACATTAAAAAGTGATAACCCAAAAGAATGAATAAATTTTCCTTGAAAAATTAAATATTATATTTAGTATTTTTTAAGAATAATTTCGCAAGTTTCAATTTTCACTCCTGGGTAAGAATTCGTGAAACAGATCACTTTTTTCCGACTTTATGGAATACAGAAAACAATGATTGTATTTTAGAGTACGCATCAATACTATAAAGTATTCATAAAATATTTCGAAAAGTATTGACAATTCAAAAGATATTAACAAAAGAGTGTTTTTGACAAATTTTTTTTAAAAATTTCTACAATGGAAAAAAAGCCTCTGGATGAAATTTCACCCTCAATAAAAATTGTTCAAAAATTATTAAATTTTGATAAAAAAATATTGTGATGAAAAAAATTAATTTTTTGCAAAACAAAATTGTTTATTATAAACAATTTAAATTTCAACACATTTTTAATACCTATGCACAGTCAATAGGATCGCGATCGGTCGAGGCGAGTTATTCCTGCTCACAAAAACGGATGCCATTCATTGGTTTATTTAAGAATCCAACATTTTATTTCCCGTTTATCATTCCGAAGACATTAAAAAATATATAGAGTAAAACGATTTATAATAAACACATCGTGAAAGATATTAAAATTCAAATTGTTTATAATAAACAATTTTTTATTTGTAAAAAATTAATATTTTTTATCACAATATTTTTTTTATCACAATATTTTTTTTATCATAATTTAATAATTTTTGAACAATTTTGAGTGAGGGTGAAATTTCATCCAGGGGCTTTATTTCCATTGCAGAAATTTTTGAAAAAAATTCGTCAAAAAGACTTTTTTCTTAATATCTTTTGTAATTATCATTATTTTTTCAAAATATTTTATACGTACTTTAGTATTGATGCGTTCTCTGAAATACAATCATTTTTTTCTGTATTCCATAAATTCAGGAAAAAAGTGATTCGTTTCACGAATTCTTACTTTGCTTTTTTCTTCTAAGTCTAGACTTTTTCAGAATCTAGGGGTAAATTAGTATAACTTTTTTTCCACCTTTTTTACATTCTACGTATAATTTGGACGTCTTTCATATTGTTATCAGAGAAAAATTTTAATATAGGAGATTTTATACGACTAACAAAAACAAAATGGGTATAATAATGTGTCAACCCAGTGTAAAAATCAATCTCGAAATTCAAATGCAGCAGCAATTAGCGGTAATTTATAAGAAAGATATATCAATACTCCGGACATAAATTTAACATTCTTTTATACTTATTTCAAACATATTTTTCAATTCTGTTTAAAATCCGACAAAAACAACCATAATTATAGTTATTTCAACCACGGAAAGATCCAAGTTTACAATTTCTGCTAAACTACCTTTCATTTTAGGAAAAAATATGTAATAGTGAAGATTTTTCGCATGGAAATACTGAACTTTAAATGAACCATATTATAATTTACTATAGATTGCATCGAACTTTATTATAATCCATACAAGATTCATATCACTTTTCGAATCTTTAGTATTTTGACTGCGAAAAATATCTAGCCTGCTAGGAATAATTACCATTGCAACTCGATTTTCCCTAGATTCCTAGTATTTTTTAATGTTATCATTATAAAATAAAACATATATTGCCACGAAAAGTTTCTCCCTGCAGATAATAAAGTGAAATATTACCAAATTTCTCGCAAAAATCTCAAACTAGAACCAGAACTATTTTTTAAATTAAGATTCATTTTCAACCCCTTTCACTCACTAGAAACCCATCTTGGAATTCAAATGCAGCAGAAATTAGTGGTAATTTATAAGAAAGATATATCAATACTCCGGACATAAATTTAACATTCTTTTATACTTATTTCAAACATATTTTTCAATTCTGTTTAAAATCCGACAAAAACAACCATAATTATAGTTATTTCAACCACGGAAAGATCCAAGTTTACAATTTCTGCTAAACTACCTTTCATTTTAGGAAAAAATATGTAATAGTGAAGATTTTTCGCATGGAAATACTGAACTTTAAATGAACCATATTATAATTTACTATAGATTGCATCGAACTTTATTATAATCCATACAAGATTCATATCACTTTTCGAATCTTTAGTATTTTGACTGCGAAAAATATCTAGCCTGCTAGGAATAATTACCATTGCAACTCGATTTTCCCTAGATTCCTAGTATTTTTTAATGTTATCATTATAAAATAAAACATATATTGCCACGAAAAGTTTCTCCCTGCAGATAATAAAGTGAAATATTACCAAATTTCTCGCAAAAATCTCAAACTAGAACCAGAACTATTTTTTAAATTAAGATTCATTTTCAACCCCTTTCACTCACTAGAAACCCATCTTGGAATTCAAATGCAGCAGAAATTAGTGGTAATTTAAAAGAGAGTGATGTCGATACTCTCCACATACCTTGAGACACAAGAGGATTAATCTTACCTCTCTTACCCAATCACCGGGACCTTCACTCCCGAAATGCCCTAAACGCACAACTAAACCGGCGCTTGGCGTCGAGACGTCGTTTCTCACGTCAAAACTGAGGTCAAAACTCAAGCAAGTTTCCTCGGGGGGTTCGAAATAGGACATAAAGAAGGTGCCGACGATCACGTGAAAGTCACGTCTGCGTTCTTAGTTCTAGGGTGCAGTCCTGCGCGTTCAACCCTATCAAACACGGCGAAATTTTGCAGCGTGATTTAACCGCGAGGTTCAACGGACGTCGGTTCCGAGGATAAGAGCATTCCACTTGTTACAGAACAGCCAGTGTCAGAGGTTTTATAATTTTAGGGTAATCTGGACGCGATTTTAGGGTCGATCGCGTTTTATCATTTATGTATTGTGTATTTTATATAGATGTATTAATTATTCTTGTGTATTTGAATATCAAGTACTGAGAGATCCGTACAGTTCGACTTACCTATGACGTGTGTGTGTACTACCCACTAGTTCGCCAGTGAAACAGTGAAAGCTCGGCTCAGAATCGCGAGGGTGCTGCCGTCCGGGGCCTCCGGGTCGATAAGTACACGCCTGCGCTGCCCATCATTTCATCCCTTTTGAGAGAATCAACTGTCAATGGACACGCGACTTTTTGAGAATGTGTGTAGCTGCGTGAACAAGTGTTCAGACATCACTGTAGAAAATTTGGACAGTGCCGTACCCCATTCAGTGGGTTAAGTACCCTGCTGGAAAAATCGAATTCAGACCAGATGTCGACATCTCTGATCCCAATTCGCCTTTTCAGGAAAGAAAACTATCCTGGAGAAGACGAGATTCGAGATTTTGGACTTATTTCGAAAAATGAGAATCTAGATGCTTCAGACACTTCTCTGCACTGTTAAAAATCTTATTAATTTTCATAGACTTGAATATACAAATGATAAATTAAAATTGATATATTTGTATATTATGAAAAAATAATATAGATTCATATTAAATTTAATAATTTTTTAATCAAAATATATTTAAATTAACAAACATTATTGAAATATATACACATGTGTATTAAAATTAAAGTTTGTATTTTTTAAGATTAAAGTATTTTAAATTTAATATAGGTTACTGAAAAAAATTTCCATTAGATGTAATGAAAGTTTGATATAGAAATTTCTAACAGTATATGAAACAACATTTTATCATTTTTTATTTTAGACAGTGAGAAAATAATGATATTGAATCTATAGCATTCAGACAAAAGAAGAAATGAGCTAAAGGTGCCATTTTAAATGAGCATTTTGCGCTCTGAAAGGCAAAATAATAAATTATGCATTAAGTGGTAACACTTGGGAAAATAATTTGTATCATTTACAATTTGACCTTTCAGAGCGCAAAGTCACCATTTAAAATGGCACTTTTAGCTCATTTTTTGCGTGGGTGTTATAGATTCAATAGCATTTTTTCACAGTGCACGATTTTTCATATGGTAAAATAATTTGAAAAGGAAAATATTTTCAACTGTGGTAAATGATAAATATTCAAATTTAATTGTACTATTTTTTATAGCATAGTTTAAAAAAATAATTATGTGTTTTGTATTTAGATTTGTTCGAGGAAAAACAGTTTTTGAGAAGAAAGAGCTTTTTAGTTTTAGGAATAGGCTGAGAATTTTGAAAAAGTTGACAAGATTGTTTGTAACTTTAATTAATTATAGTTTTCTTGAATTAGACATTTTTTTGAAACTTGGTAAATATATTTTACAGGGAAAATACTTTCGGGAGATAAATTTTCAACTTTTTGCAATTAAAAATTTTTCAATTAAATATTAAAAAATGTTAATTTACTAGAGTTTTTGATCAACATGAAAATTTAATAATATTAAATACTATTTTTAAAGAACAGTAGATATGAAATTTAACATTTCAGTAATATATTTATATATTAGACAAATATTTCGACGAATATTTACATAATTTAGAATGATTTTCTGTAAAATTATGTGAAAACTAAAAATCCTAAGAATTATAAAAGGATTTATATGCATGAAAATATCTTTTCTGCTAAAATTCTTTTTTCCAAAATGTGAGAATAATTTTAGTAGAAATGTGCACAAAATTCTAATGAAAGTTAGTGGAAATTCCAGACACAACTTATTTTTTGGTAATTAGGAAGAATGTGAGTCCCAATTCCTCATAACACCGTGTAATAATTGCTTTACAATTTTCATGGTAATTTTAAAAACATTTAAAATAATTTTCTAGAAAAGCCAGAAAAATTTCATATTAGTTACAAATAGGCTTCGCAAAATTTGCTGCCATTTCGTGAAATTCTGGAAAAATAGAATAAAAATTCCACAAAAGAAATTTTTTAGAAATAAGATACATCGTTTTATAGTCTATTGTTATGAGGTTACTAAAACTAAAAATAAACATTGCTTTACATTTCCAGTAATTAATCATTTATTTATAACTAACGATTTTCAATAATTATAGGTATAACTTGGGGCACTTCTTCTTTCATAATCCGAACCTGACATGGAAGACCCATAACGTGCAACTAGACATAAATGAGTTTGTGTTGAAACTTTCCTATTATTCTTTGAGACATGACAGTTGTATTTTGTGTTCAGATATATATATACTACATTATACAATTGTGTACTCTATTGTCTATACCCCACAAAATATTTAAAAAGTATAATATTAAGCGAGACATAAATCAAAATGATTTATGTGAGAAAAATATTTAATATTTTAGCGATAGTTTGATGAAATACGTACTAAACTGTTGAACCGAAATTAAAACATAGTAACTGAGAAAAAATCTATTGAATCTTTACTCATGCTATTGGTAAATCGGTAATATGTCGATTAAATATACGCACTGAAAAGTTATGCTAGAACTAAATTACAATACAATTTGTATCAATAGGTACACGGAGAAAAATAGTTGAAGTAATTTTACTCAACTTCCGATCAAATTTGGGATATAAGGACAAGTTAGAAGTTATTTAGTATCACTGTATTTATTTGTGATATATTAAATGTTCGAAAATGAATCAAAGTTGAGTAAAATTCAGAAGTGTAGGGTGAAGTATGAAAGCGTGCATTAAAAAATTTTAAATATATATATTATTACTCGTCGTATAACTATAAAAAACCAATCTTTTATTAAATCACAAAAATAGTAGAGCTTTCTGTTCATTCTGCTCTACGCTTCAATCGAGAGTTGAGTAAACCGTGAATCGCAAGATTTATTCCAACAGCTACATCTATTCACGCAGGAACGAATGAAAGTAATATGCGCCTTGGGCACACATAAAACATTTTTAATTTCAAAAACTTAAGTTCTTAAAATTAAATTGATATTATGAAAATTTAAACAAAAAAAAGTCGATAAGTGTATTACATAAAATATGAAATATCACATAAATTACTCAGGCAGAATAATAATTTGGAATTCGCAAATGTAAAATCCATATTTTGAAAATATAAAACACAGAAAATAAAAGAACCTTCTTTTAAATGTTTTTATACAAGATACTTCTTAATAATAATGTAATTTTTTAATGGACATTTGAAAATTTAGTTTCACTAAACTTCATACGTCGTTATAATAAAAATGTATACTAAATGTAATTTAATAATTATATTATATATATTAATCATCATAGTTATAATAATTGATTAATTATATTAATTTTAAAAAATATTTTATTAATCATTTATGAAAAAATTGATTTATTTTTACTTGAGTAAGGCTAAAAAATTTTATTGACGGCACTTACTCTCACAAGCTCTGAATAACTCATGCAGTCACTATATAAGAAAGTTCCAAATTTTATATTTCAGCATTGTAAGCGAGCGTGTGCGTGATTCGACGAAAGCGTATCGTACTGTATATAAGTGTGTATTTATTAGGTTTATATATGTAAGTTTATATGTTTTAAGTGTATTTGTAAATGTGATTGGCTACGTCTGAATGGTGTGAATGGATTTGTAAGTTGTTTATGTATATACCGGATGACTATTGGCAGGCTCGAGGTAAGAATTTTTTTTATTTGAGAGAACCATACCATTGCCAGTTCAAATAATACGCCGGATGCTCATTTTACCCAACTACGGTTTGAAGCACCTCAAGCGTCGGTGATATACTCATACATTTCATGTTAACCCATATTGACGCATGTTGGTGCCCTGTCGTCGATAACGTTTTACTCAACTCCTTACTATTCCCTATGTAACGCTTATTGTTATTCACTTTGAGTGAATTAGGTATATATCAAATTGATTTTACCCGACTAGGATTTAATAGATGTTCAAATGTCCTTATGTCCCAAATTTAATCGACAGAGTTGAGTAAAATTACTTCAACTATTTTTCTCCGTGTAATCTAGAACTAAAATACATTAACTGAGAAAAAAGACTATTGAATCTTTATTTCTGCTATTGGTAAATCGGTATCAAGTTGATTAAAAATACGTACTGAAAAGTTATTCTAGAATCAAATTACAATAAAATTTGTATCAATAGGTAATTCAGAGCTAAAATGCATTAACTGAGAAAACATATACTATTGAATCATTATCTTTTCTATTGGTAAATTTGCACTAAATATTAGTAAATAGGTACTAAACTGTTAAACCAGAATTGAAAAATAGTAACTGAGAATAAATCTATTGAATCTTTATCTTTGTTATTGGTAAATCGGTATCAAGTTGATTAAATACACGTACTAAAATGTTATTCTAGGACTAAATTACAATAAAATTTGTATCAATAGGTAATCCAGAGTTAAAATACATTAACTGAGAAAACATACTATTAAATCATTAGCTTTGCTATTGATAAATTTGCACTGAATATTAGTAAATAGGTACTAAACTGTTAAACCAGAATTGAAACATAGTAACTGAGAAAAAATACTACTGAATCATTATTTTTGCTACTGATGAATCGGTATTAAGTCGATTAAATATACGTACTAGAAAGTTAATCCAGAACTAAAATACATTAACTGAGAAAGAAAACTATTGAATCTTTATCTCTACAGTGAGCAAATTTGTTACAAAAGGTAATCCAGAATTAAAATACAATAACTGAGAAAAAATCCTATTGAATCATTATCTTTGGTATTGGGAAATTTACACTGAATATTATTAAATACACACTGAACTGTTGAAGCATAATTAAGACATAGTAACTGAGAAGAAACTATTGAATCTTTATCTTTACAGTTAGCAAATTTGTTTCAATAGGTAATCCAGAATTAAAATACAATAACTTAGAAAAAATCCTATTGAATCACTATCTTTGCTATTGGAAAATTTGCACTGAATATTATTAAATACACACTAAACTGTTAAACCATAATTAAGACATAGTAACTGAGAAAAAACTATTGAATCTTTACTTCTTATTCTATTGGTAAATCGGTATTAAGTCGATTAAATAGACGTACTAAAAATTTAATCCAGAACTAAAATACATTAACTGAGAAAGAAAACTATTGAATTATTATCTCTAATACAGTTAGCAAATTTGTTTCAATAGGTAATCCAGAATTAAAATACAATAACTGAGAAAAAATCCTATTGAATCATTATCTTTGCTATTGGGAAATTTGCACTGAATATTATTAAATACACACTAAACTGTTAAACCATAATTAAGACATAGTAACTGAGAAAAAACTATTGAATCTTTACTTCTTATTCTATTGGTAAATCGGTATTAAGTCGATTAAATAGACGTACTAAAAATTTAATCCAGAACTAAAATACATTAACTGAGAAAGAAAACTATTGAATTATTATCTCTAATACAGTTAGCAAATTTGTTTCAATAGGTAATCCAGAATTAAAATACAATAACTGAGAAAAAATCCTATTGAATCATTATCTTTGCTATTGGGAAATTTGCACTGAATATTATTAAATACACACTTAACTGTTTAACCATAATTAAGACATAGTAACCGAGAAAAAACTATTGAATCTTTATCCCTGCTATTTATGAATTTATATGAAATACCATTAATCAGGTATTATATCAATTAAATGCGTACTAAATAGGTAATCCAGAACTAAATCACAATCAAGTAAGAAAAAGTATTACTGAATCTTTATCGCTGCTATTGGTAGCTTCCATGATCAATACGTGATAAATTTGTATATTTTTAAAGGAGAGAGCTTTTCCTTGAGTTTCATTTTATTTAAATTTGAGTTGCACTTCTATTGTAATACCTTAATTATTCCGAAAGTACATTGTGTTAAATTGAGCCAAACGCTATTGAATCTCAATACTTGCAACTTATTTACTTTTTACCCACGAAATGCGAAATTAATACTATTTTATTATTGATATTTTTTATTCCATTCAATAACGTTTGGAAAACAACCATAGCCCACTGGAAAATCGAGTATTTTTATCTTCGAATAACCCATTGATTTAAAAAAAATAAATAATTGATTCAAATGTTATAGGCATGCTCTAAAATTGTAATATACATTTTGTTTAAAAAAATCATTATTCTATCTATTACAGCATAAGATGTAAAGCAGTAGTTATTTCAAATAAAACAATACTATTGGAAATCAGAATGTTTTCTCAGTCTATTGCTATTTACTCAATAGCATTCACACTTATAGCTGAAAAGTGCATGAACTTTCAAATATTTTCCAAGAGGGGTTATTTCATTGTCTAGAGGTCTTAAGGGCTGGGTTTCAACTTACTTTTAGGAAGGAAGGATCCTTTTTCATACCCTATATTTAATATAGGGTGTTTTATCACTGTTCATTCATCCCTTGACTATAGTGAAAGTAATAGCTCATAATATGGAATCATAGGTGCCTTTCAGCTCCTAAAAAAACACATCGAAAAATTGTATTCTCACCCGGAAATATAAATAACGAGAAATTAACAAAAATTTTATGGATTTTGGGTCAATATAATAGCAGACATGTTATCAAACATGCTCTCTAACTCTGAATCAGTCGAATTTTCACTGATTGAATCAGTAATTTGCCTTTTCACTGATTCATCAGTGCAAAAATATTTTTCACTGACAAATCAGTTAATTTTCACTGAATGAATGAGTGAAAAAAGTATTTTTCACTGTTAAATCAGTTGATTTGCACTGAAGTAATCAGTGAAATTTGACTGATTTACAGTAACCTCTTTTTAGCTATTTGAATCAGTCAAATTTCACTGATAATCAGTATATTTTGACTAATTCAGATTTAGAGAGTGTCACTTTAAAAAATAATATATAATATTTCCTTATAATGAGAATGTGTTTGCTTTAGAATATTTACTTATTAGCCTTGAAAACAGCAGAAGTGATTCTCGATTTATTAATATTATGGCCGTGTGGTGAGGTCTGTCATCACCAATTATACACGACTGCTTTATTAATAAAATAATAATTTCAATTAACTTTTTGGAGAAGATATCAGAAAAATGTAACGCACTACTGTCTTTTCTGGAAAATTTGTTGATATTATTATTTTATTTATAAATCGGTCGTATATAATTGGTGACGTCAGAAACCACCTTATGATCTTAAGGTCATGTCTTACTTACCCGATCACTACCTTACCGACACTTTTTTTCGGCCGTCGTATTTCCACATGTATTGATATATCGAGTTAAATCTTTATGTAATTGAGTAAAAAGTATTAGAGAACGTTCATTTGGCCCAAAATATTTATACTTATAAAAATTTATACCAGATAAACGTTCTTTACTGCTTTTTAATTGATTACCAAAATTATCCAAAATATTTATACTTATAAAAATTTTGGATCAGATAAACGTTCTTTACTGCTTTTTTCTTAATTACTCAAAGATTTAACTCGATATCTCAATTAATGTGGAAATGCGAAAGGGCGAAAAAAAGTGTCGGTAAGGTAGAGATCGGATAAGTAAGACATGACCTTAAGAGGGAAAATTTTAACATTTTTAAAAATACTTTCAAGTCAATTTTAGAGCATTTACAATTTTATTTGAAAACATAGAATTAAGAAAATAATCAATAGTTATTATTGCTTTAGTACCAACATTTTCTCACATGAAACAAAGTTTTATTGTCAAAATATAATTTTTCTATCAATGACGTTGAGTAATGTGGAAACCTTGATAGAAATCGTCATGATTGTAATCTTGACCAGTAATAATTTATGAGGTAATTTTTCATGTGATTGCTTCTGTATAAATTTTCAGCTCAACATAACATGAATCGTGACTTGAATATCTTATAGATTTTCACAATAAATTTTCATTGCAGAGCATAAAATAGATTGTGTACCCAGGGTTCTCCATTCACTTGAAATAAAATGAAATTTTATGTATTTAATATTTATTTTAGAAACTTGTAGAGCTTGATTATATTTATCAAGTTTATTTAATATTTACTTCAGAAAATTTTTATTTTTTCTACAAAAATATATATTTTTTTCAAATTATTATTTTAGTTTTCGAAGCTGTATGCAAAACAAAACTAATTCAAGTGATACTAAGTTTACAGAACTTAGCATTGATTAATATAATAATTCGATTAAATTTGGATACATACAAATGCTTCACAAAATTATACTATTATTTTATACAATTGCTAATGACTCTGTAACGATTACATTTTTCTGAATCACAAGCGCTAATTTTCAACATATAATTAAGTACTTTCTGTCACGATACGATAAGTGATTGTTCATGTCATAAAGTCTCTTGAAAAAGAACGCTAAACTTTTATACCATTTTTAAATAAAGAGACTAAAATGAGTGAAATTTCCAGAAAAAAAACTGAGTAAGACATTTTTTTAATTTTCCATAATTCAAAGAAAATTCAATATTTCCCCTGAAAATAATTTTTTAATGATATTTAATTTCATTTTCAACAATAGTTCGTACAAAATAAAATAACTCTCTTGTTGCGCTCTCATGATTTTAATCAGTAGTATCTTTACTAATATCATTTAACAAATTAATTCTAGTCATTCAATCAATCGCTTTTTACAAACTCAATTCAACTCGATAAATTGAATAAATATCATGAAACGTATAACTGAATGAAATTAGCAAAATTAAAGTACTGATTGAAACTTAAAGAGTAAAGTAAAAAGTCAGTTACAAAATTAACTATTTTCATTAATCAGTCAAAATTAACTAATTCACATTCAGGATATAATTTTTAAAATTCAACGTCCAGATAAATAATTTTAAAATATTAAATTTGCTAAATAACTTCATATAATTAGTGACTTAAAAAATAGTATATTTCGTATCACGTGTGGAAAGGCACACTTAAAATTTTACCGCGCTAGTGCGGGAAAATCAACTTTCCGCACGCAAAACGATACCGACAAGGCTAACTTTCGGTGTACGGCGGAAAAAATAGTATATTTCGTATCAAGTGTGGAAAGGCGTATTTTAGCACAAGAGCGAGTCGCGAGATTAAATACGTTCCACATGTAATACGTACGATTTCTTTTGTTCGCTGTATACTGATAGTTAGCCAAGTCGGGATCGTTTTTAGTGCGAAAAGTTGATTTTCCCGCACTAGTGCGGGAAAATTTTAAGTTTGTTTTAATTCTCCGCAAACTTAAAATTTTACCGCACACTTACAATTTTTCCGCACTAGTGCGGGAAAAGCAACTTTCCGTACGTAAAACGATACCAACAAGGCTAACTTTCGGTGTATGGTGGGCAGAAAAGATATTTAAAGGTGGAATACATTCCGCGAGTTCATGAGCTAAATCCAAAGTATTCAGATTTAGAAAGTAGAGACAAAGGTTTTAAGATTACTTGAGTCATGTTTTTCCGAATTTTGGACGCAATCTTAAGGAAAAGATGTCCGAGATGTGGGAAATTGTCCAGTACTGATATTTAGAAGAGCGTCTTATCCAGGTCAGTGTTAAGAGAACAATTGCGGTACATCCCTGCTCGACTTAATTCAGTACTGAAGTGATTGTTTCGAGGATAATACATTGTTGGTACTGTATGGATTGTAGGTGCATACCATCCGTAATCCATGGATGTACTTCGATAAAAAGGATGAGGAAGCGGTTTATCGTCTTGTCGATATCCCTGAAATACTCCTAGAATAAAGTTTTAATAAGATTAAAAGAAAATCTACATTCCGACTCTGTAAATCTCAATGGCTCTCTGACTTTGAATCAGTAAAATTTCACTGATGAAATAGCTGGAAATGGGGTCTTATTTAACTTCAGTAAAAATTTCACTGACAATCATTGGTATTTTACTGAAAAGGAGTGAGATTGTCGCTGAAGTTGATCAATAGAACTCAATCGGTAAACAGATTTTACTGATTAACTTCATTCATAATTTTACTATTTTCCAGTAAAACTGAATTGTCAGTGAAATTTCCACTGAAGTTAAAAAACAACTTATTTACAGCTATTTTGTCAATGAAATCTCACGAATT